>JAGJRO010000166.1:45442-100801 GCA_022832285.1 Lepidurus apus apus | reverse complement strand
AGATCCACGTCTCTGAAAGACATTCGACGGTTTGTTACTGTACGGCTTGCGCGTCCGATGAAATTCTCTTTGAGGTATAAATTTGGCATTAGAACATACGTCAGTTAGTTTTTCGAACGACTCTTTTACAATCTTTTCCTCTGGTGGTCTACTGTTAATAAATCTTGCTGTAGCCATAGCAGCCTCCAAATCGGAGATGTTTCGAGGATCAGCTGTTAACATGTTAAGAATCGCGTAGCAGTCGTTGCGAATGTTTGCCATGGAAAGAGCAAGCGGTTTAGTTTTTCTAGCTAACTTTTCGAGCGGGGCATTTTCAGCGATCTGTTGCTCTACTAATGCCGCTCCCATGACACGCGACTGGCGGAGATTGTCACTTAAACTGGGGTAACTCTATGGATATGCTTGCAGACAAAATGATAATTATAAAAATCGTCACACGAGCACCAAAATACTTCCCCGCAAGCTTCGCAAAATCCACATCTATTGATCAATTCGCACAAATCGTCGAAAAAGCGAACAACATCGTAATTCGTATCCGCCTGTTGTTGAGACTTGACCTTCCATGCATTTTTCCCCAGAACAATTATGTCTTCATCTTTAATCGTTTCTCGGATCATTTGTGCCGGCGGTTAGTTTCCACAATAGTATTTGTACTCAAGCCTCTTTGACGAATTAAAACCTCCTTATGAGCTCTCTTCTTCGGGTATTTCTCGAGATCTTCAACTAGTAAGGCAAGTCTTTTATTACTCTTATTTTTCATCACACCATATTTCAACTCTTTATGGTACGCTTCCGCAGTCATGTTCGTTCTAACTAGCATTTGTTCACAGCTATAACCTGACCATTCACTTACTCTAGGAACATAATACTCAACAAAGTAGGCGAAGAACATGGGATGCTGTTCTTCTGCGTACGTTAGAAAAGCTTGCAAACGTCTTTGAAAGACACTTTTGTCTCTATCCATCAATGATTGCTAACAATCCGATATAACCCTCATTTTGAAGTATTTAATACAAAATGTACCCTACACGTACAGTACTTACTATTTCAATGCGTGTTGTTTGTTGCGTGTTACTACCAAAGAGACGCTCCCAACGTTTCCCGCGTAACAGTTTGAATAGGCTTTGTTTGCGTTCTTATGGCAACGCTGGATATGGAATCCGGTTCGGTCTGGTTTATATTCCGTCGTTGAAGAAACACACGGTTGGCCGTTACCTCGCGGATTTTTGTGTATTTGGTAGTGTATAAGACGCCGTGGTTTATTCGTCAGGTTTTCACTCATAAACAGGTGAATTAACCCTGGATCAACGTTCTCAAAAACTTCTATTCCATATTAGCTGCTTTTTACTCAAATTAAGTGATGATCAAAGCCAAGTTGGCTCAACGACGACCGCGTTTGTCGGTTGTTGTGTTGTGTGTTTGAGACTTGGTAACCGTTAGTTATTTAATTTGAACCTTTCCTCTTACAGTAAATTCGTTCTATGCCCAGCCAGAATGACCACTTTAGCAGAGCAAGCTTCCAAGCTATTGGATTTTGACCAGAAATTGGACATCAATCTACTCGATAGTGTGGTAGGATGCATGTACACAGGCGTCGGAGACCAGGTAAATACACACGCTGATTCCCATGCCCTTAGTTTTAGTGTCTGAATTACTTTCTGTTACTAGCAACGAGTGGCACAAGAGATTCTTACCACATTGAAAGATCACCCCCAAGCCTGGACGAGGGTTGACACGATCCTCGAGTTCTCTTCCAACCCACAAACCAAGTACTATGCGTTACAAATCTTAGAGTCCGTCATCAAGACGCGCTGGAAAGCCTTACCCAGGAATCAGTGTGAAGGTAACCTTGTTTCACCTTACATTTACGTGCTTCATACCGTGGCGTTGTGTTTCAGGCATCAAGAAGTACATTGTGGGGCTCATCATCAAGACGTCTTCAGACGCCGAGACGATGGAACGAGAAAAGACGTACTTGTCCAAGCTGAACATGATTTTGGTCTTGATCCTGGAACGGGAATGGCCGAAACACTGGCCATCCTTCATCCCTGATATTGTGGGCTCCTCTAAAACCAATGAAAGCTTATGTCAGAACAACATGGCCATCTTGAAGCTCTTGTCAGAAGAAGTATTTGACTTTTCGTCAGGTCGAATGACTCAGACCAAAGCCAAACATTTAAAGGACACTATGTGTTCGGAGTTTTCCCAGATTTTTCAACTTTGTCAGTTTGTAATGGTAAGGATCCATCATTTTTACTTCAAATTTCGTCGGAAATCATCTCAAGCTTCTTTTTTTCCCAGGATAATTCACAAAATGCCGCTTTGGTGGGTTCCACATTGGAAACTCTCCTGCGATTTCTGAATTGGATTCCTTTGGGCTACATATTCGAGACCAAGTTAATTAGTACCCTGATTTATAAGGTAACTATCGTGTATTTCAGCCTTATGTAGCCTATAATCTTACGCTATACACTTGTACTATAATCATACCTTTTCTTGCAGTTCTTAAACGTACCCTTGTTTCGTAACGTAACATTAAAGTGTCTGACCGAAATTGCCGCCATCAACGTTGTCCCCCAGTACGGAGATGTATTTATTATGTTGTTTACCCAGACTATGGCGCAATTAGAACAGGTATTTCCAAGTGCTTTATTACTGACATTCCAAATCCTAAACCTGATCTTTCGGGAATAGATGCTCCCCGTCAATACCAACATTAAAGAGGCCTATGCCCATGGCCAAGACGCCGAACAAAACTTCATCCAGAACCTCGCCATGTTCCTGTGCACCTTCTTGAAAGAACACGGAAACTTGGCTGAAAAGAAGGGCCAAGACGAGTTCATATTGAAGGTACAGACACTTGGCTTTGCAATCTTTTTAAATTAAATAGAAAAATTACCCCATAGGCTCTTCATTACCTGTTGCTTATTTCCGAAGTGGAAGAAACTGAGATTTTCAAAATTTGCCTCGAGTACTGGAACGCCCTGTGTGCCGATTTGTATCGGGAATCGCCGTTCATCAGCCCGACGTCAGTCCCTCTTTTCATCAGTCCTAAGCCAGTGAATCCTGTGGGCAGCGCTCCTGCACCTCGTCGTGTTTTTTATCAACCGGTTCTGTCCAAGTTGCGTTACATTATGATCTCGCGCATGGCCAAGCCCGAAGAAGTGCTCGTGGTAGAGAACGAAAACGGAGAAGTCGTGCGTGAGTTCATGAAAGACACGGATTCCATCAACTTGTACAAAAACATGCGCGAAACATTGGTTTACTTGACTCATTTGGACTATGTGGACACGGAGCGCATTATGACAGAGAAGCTGCAAAACCAAGTGAATGGCACGGAATGGTCATGGAAGAATCTCAACACGGTAAAATTCTTTTTAATTTTTAATTTATTTTCGTTTATTTTCTATTTATTTTTACGTTCTAGTTGTGCTGGGCCATTGGGAGCATTTCCGGAGCCATGCACGAGGAAGACGAAAAGCGATTCTTAGTGACGGTCATTAAAGACTTACTTGGACTATGCGAGCAGAAAAAGGGCAAAGATAACAAGGCAATCATTGCGTCCAACATCATGTATGTTGTCGGCCAGTACCCCCGGTTCCTACGAGCGCATTGGCGTTTCCTCAAAACAGTCGTTAACAAGCTCTTCGAGTTCATGCACGGTAAGCTTGCCTGGCTTTTTCTTGAATCAACGCAATCTATTTTTTTATTTTTATTTATTTATGTAGAAACCCACGATGGTGTACAAGACATGGCGTGCGACACCTTCATAAAAATCGCGCAAAAATGTCGTCGACATTTTGTCCAAGTCCAGATTGGGGAAGTGATGCCTTTTATCGACGAAATTTTAAACACCATTTCAACCATCATCTGCGACTTGCAGCCACAACAGGTATTTATTAGTCTGTTTCGATAAAACGCCGTAATCTTAATCTCAACTCTTGCAGGTTCACACGTTTTACGAGGCGGTTGGTTACATGATAAGTGCGCAGACAGAGAAACCAGTTCAAGAAGTCCTAATCGAGCGCTATATGTCTTTGCCTAACCAAGTTTGGGATGATATTATTCTTCAAACCACTAAAGTACTGACCCTTCAAGCTTAATCTTCCTTTTTTAATTTATTTTTAATTTTTATTCTATTTTTATTTTTGGGAGGGAGAGTTTGTATATCGTTTGTTTGAATTGGCTTTCAGAATGTTGACGTACTTAAGGACCCGGATGCCGTGAAACAGTTGGCCAACATATTGAAGACGAACGTACGAGCGTGCGTAGCCTTGGGCCATCCTTTCGTGAAACAGCTGGGCAGGATTTACTTAGACATGCTCACGGTATACAAAGTCATGTCAGAAAACATTTCGGCAGCCATTTCCCTGAGTGGCGAGAATGTGACGAAGCAGCCGCTCATCAAAGCCATGCGATTGGTGAAAAAGGAAACGCTGAAGCTCATCGCCGACTGGGTCTCACGATCCAATGATCCCAACTTAGTAAGATATCTAAATTTCTTACTAAATGTCTAAATTAAAGTGAAAAAAAGGAACTGTGGCTAATGCGCTTTTAACTAGGTCTTGGAACACTTCATTCCACCGTTGTTGGAAGCTGTCCTTCTAGATTACCAGAGATGTCCGGTAGACGGCGCACGAGAACCTGAAGTGCTCTCTACCATGGCAGCTATCGTGAACAAGCTGGAAGGACATATCACCCCCCACGTACCCCCCATATTGGACGCCTTGTTCGAGTGCACCTTGAACATGATCAACAAAAACTTTGAGGACTACCCCGAGCATCGCACCAACTTCTACAAGCTTCTGCAGTCCGTGAATTCCCACTGTTTCCCCGCGTTTCTTAACCTTCCGCCAGCGAAATTCAAGCTGCTGCTGGATTCCATCATCTGGTCCTTTAAGCACACCATGAGGAACGTGGCGGACACCGGCTTGGAAGTAAAAATTTCATTTGGTCAATTTCCGGTATTTCTTGATACTAATAGTTCTTTGCGTTCCTTTAGATCTTGTACCAAGTGTTGCAGAACTTTGCTCAGAACGAGGCAGCAGCGCAGACGTTTTACCAGACCTTTTACTTGGAAATCTTGCAGCACGTTCTGTCAGTTGTGGCCGACACTTCCCACACAGCAGGTTTGCCTCGAATCAATTTATTTTTTATTTCTTTTGATTTATTATTTACTTATTATTGCTTGATTTATTTTTTATTTATATTGATTTATTATTATTAAATTTTTTTTTTTTTTTTATTTTATTCTTTTTAGGTCTCACGATGCATGCCACGATCTTGGCTTACATGTTCAGCATTGTGGAGATGGGCAAAGTGGCCGTTCCATTGGCGCCTAACCCTGCAGCCATGCCCGTAGTTCCGCCCGATACCATCATTGGGGTGGGCGGGCCCATTGCAGCTGCCAACGTCATCTACGTTCAGCAATACGTCGCGCAGCTCCTGCACACTGCCTTTGAACACTTAACGCAGCACCAGCTCCAAGTCATGGTTGAAGGCTTGTTCAATCTAGACCAGGACATCCCTGCCTTTAGGGAACATTTGAGAGACTTCTTGGTCCAAATTAGGGTAAGTTTCAACTCTTGACCAAGCTTTTCGTTTTAATCTAGTAATTAACGAATGTGATGGATTTTTATTTTATTATTTTTTATTTTATTTTATTTTTATTTTTTCAGGATTACACCGGCGAAGATGACAGTGACTTGTTTCTGGAAGAACGAGAAACTGCGCTGAAACAAGCCCAATGTGACAAAAGAAAAATTCAAATGTCCGTGCCGGGCATCTTGAACCCTCACGAAGTTGCAGAAGATATGCAAGATTAGGATGGAAATCCCCCTTTTTGGCACCTCTCCCCCTCTTTTCTGCATTATGTTCTTCATCACCCCTCCCTTTTTCACAGCCCAGCCCGCGTAAAAAGGTTGCTTTAATTTACCATGGGTAAAATGGCAAAGATCAGTGAAGATAACCAGTCCCGTCCTGTTCTGTGCGACTGCAGCAGGTCAACTAGACCAAGAGAAGAAAAAATTTCGGGAGTTTCTCTTTGTCGTACATATTGGCTTTTTGGAAAAACTAGTTGGCCTGCCTTGGATCTGTGACGAAAAGTTTCGGTGGACGAATCACAATCACTTGTTTCCTATTGTTTAGCCGTATGCCAGGTAACTCTTGAAAGGTGTGAATGTTTTTTTGCTGGAAGAAGAGTTGACGAATGAGTTTAAACAGTTAATAAGGGGATTAACCAAGCTTCTAAGATAACTAGAAGCCCTTTAAACCTTCTTGACACCTCCGGGAGGGAAATTTTCTTTTCGCGGAAGGCTAAAAGTCAGTTGGCGATTATAATGTCATTTTGTCGCAAGTATGTGCTTTGGAGAAGGGGGATGTGAAGAAGGGGAGCTCCAGGCTTGCTATATCCTCTGTGAGGAGTTGAGGGAGCCTGGAACACAATGCGGGGGTGTTGGGTGTCATCAAACCAAGTTGGCATTTTTTGTGTTTTTTATGTTGATTTTTTCCCCCCTAACTGTGGCGCTCATGAAAGTTAATTCGAGGGAGGGACAAGTTCTGGTGTAACGTGGCAGAGCCTATGGAATTCCCGCAAAAAACATGAGAAAAACAATGAAGAATGTTGGCTCGTTCCCTCAAGGTTATTTTTGGCAAGCCAGTGATGGAAGACTTGAACAATACATTTGCGTCATTTATCTTGCGAATTTTTCTAGTCTGAAGTTACATAGACAACCTTTTAACAGAAAGTAAGTTATAGAATTTGAAAAAAGCGAGCAAGGTACACTCGATCATACTTCCCGATAGATGGTGCGTAGCGCTGCTGTTTTTCGCGTATTTTTGCGCAGCATGGTAAAAGTGTTTAAAAACAAGGTAGTTGATGCTCAATATTGTGATAGAAAGCTAACGTTTGATTGTGTAACTATGTAGTGGAGAAAAGTTTTTTAACAAGCATTGGATGACTATTTTTCTAGTCTTAAGTTATATTATTTTTTAAAATATGAACGAGCAAGGTACACTCTATTTCATTCCTTCCCAATAGATGGCACTTATCGCTGCTTTTTTTACCCATTCTTTTGCACAGGGTGGTCAAAGTGTGTTTCAATATTGTGATGGAAAGATAACGCTTGAATGCGGAATTGTGAACAGTATAAAGGTTAATTAACAAACCTTGAGTTGAGCATTGGACGACCTGTTTTGCAGATTCCCAAGTCAAACTCAAAGGCTGGGAACAAAAGGTTCATGGAAAATGATCTGTCGTTAGTCGTTACAGGTAGTCGACAGATTTTACAGGTACGTGAACGACAGCAATGCCTTTAGGTATTTCATTTCTGCTTTACTACCTTTGAGGCATGTATGTTGTGACGTTAAGGTATATATTAGCGTTATGTATTGTGTCGTCTTTATTGTACTCGTAGAAAACCCAACCTTTTTGCATCAGACGAAGAGAAGAGACCAAAACTCCTTACGAAATGCTGATTTCTTCATTCTTGCCAGTCAGTACAATACGAAATAGAGAATTATAACAGGCATAGTAAAAGGAAAGAATCTGCGAGAATTACCTCGCCGTTTTCCTATTAGCGTGATCACGGGAATTACTGGTCGTGGGTCACATTCTGCTAGACTGCGTCGTCCGTATTAATCGTTCGATTATACAGCTATTTAGAACTGCGTTGGCTCGCGTCTTGTCCCGCCTTTGTGAGAGGCCAACTGGCAAAAGTTCCTGGGTTAGCCCTGTTCAGCTTGTATCTTCTACTATGGAAAAAGCTTAGGGATTACGAACACAATCAAGCGAGGATAGGACCTTCGGACACGCATTCTTCTGTAAAAGTCTGCTCTATCTATCTATACGCTTAAAATTCGAGCAACTTACATATGTATCCTGCGACTACACAGTCTAGATTGGGAATGCCATGCCCAGAGCCAACTGGCCAAAGTAAATCCGTAATCCCATGTTCAACCGTAGGGATAATCCCGTGACAAAAGGGAGCCAACCAACAACCCCTATCGTAGAGCTGGTATGCTACAGCCATTTTTTAAAAAACCTAATCGAGAGCATCACAATCACAGAAAAAGACAGCCTTTTTTCCAAATTCAGGCGTTACTTGTTGAATGGCTGAGTTTATTCGCAGACCTACCTGAAAAATGGGCTGTTTATGGACTTGATGGTACCGGTACGTTAGCGCTTGTGTGCGGCAAGAAAGCTGGTTATGTTCCGTATTATCTGGTGTGGGTGGTCCGGCTCTACGATGACCACTGACGAGTCCATATAGGCCTCCAAGTGATAAACCTCGTCATTGTGAAGCATCCAAGCGTTAAACGGGCCTAAGCTGCCGACAAACTGGAATGGCTCGAATGCTTGTAGGGGAACTGTTCGCGTGTGGTCAACACAACACACGACCAACACGGATCGACGTTGATAGACAAATATAATAGATCAGGGAAATTCCAATGTTTCCCCAAAAGTTGTTGGAGTCAGCCTCCAAACCGTTTTCCCCCATACCATACCCCCAGCTTATAGTTTTAAGCATGAATAAGTAACCTTTACCATTTAAAGCAAGAATTTTAATCGATCCCCTTGCTTTTACTCTACTTCCCCCTTTTTCGGTCTTACTGTACTATACTGTACCGTAAGATCGAGAAAGAGCAAATAGGTTCGTATTGGAAAACAGAAGCTTGTGTTTGGCCCGGAATGATGATAGGGTTTAGGTTTGCGCTCTTCATAGCTCTACTTTCTTAATCCAATGAGCACAAAGAGGTCAAGTGAGGCCAAGTCGGGCTGAAAATAGTCGGGTCACGGCCCAGCGCTCACACAAGCTACTTAAGCCTTTGCTGCACGTCTTATGATTATTCGAAACATCGTGGCTCAACGTACTTTTGTCCGCCAAACTCTCCCGAGTCGCATCGGAAACTGGCGGGTACGGATTTGCGAATTTACTCCTACAAAAGCGTATTGAACGGCACACCCGCAAAACGAAAAGGGAATGGGGTATATAGCCTTACAACGTTATCCATACCGATACCCTGCTGCTTCTACTTACATGACTTAATGTCTGGAATGCCCCTTCTAACCAAGTCCAATACCCGAGTCCCTGTGTTATACTCCTGTACGTACTGTAACCATTTCTTCCCGTTCTCGTACGTTCTTTAACTGCCTTTAAAAGACTTATTTCTTTACATTTATTTCAGAATTTGTTTCTGAATTTCTGACATTTTTCGAATTTTTATTGAATTTATTTCTGAATTTTTGGAAATTTGTTTTTTTTTATTAACTGTATTTATTTCCGAATTTCTGAGAATTTTCATATTTTTATTAAACTTATTTATAAATTTCTTACATTTTTCGCATTTTAATTCTATTCATTGCCGAATTCATTTCTGAATTCTGACATTCTCAAATTTTTATTAATTGTGTTATTTCCGAATTTATTTCTGAATTTCTTACATTTTTTGAATTTTAATTGATTTTATTTCTGAATTTTCGAAAATTTTGGGTT
Source organism: Lepidurus apus apus (assembly GCA_022832285.1). Lineage (NCBI taxonomy): Eukaryota > Metazoa > Arthropoda > Branchiopoda > Notostraca > Triopsidae > Lepidurus > Lepidurus apus. Next base: position 91,307 of record JAGJRO010000166.1, on the reverse strand, counting down.
TTTTATTAGCTGTATTTATTTACGAATTTCTGAAATTTTTCACATTTTTATTAATTGTGTCATTTCCGAATTTGTTTCTGAATTTCTGACATTTTTCGAATTTTTATTAATTCCATTTATTTTTCTTATTAACAGTTTTTAGTCATTGTGTACCTGATTACTACGCTGGATTATTCTGCTTTTTTAAAAAAGGAATACGGAAAGACACTATGGTATTGCCAGATGCAATTTGAACGTAAGCAAGGTAAAGTCCATGAAGGGAAGAGTTAAACAGAGCATGATCATGATCATGGCTCACTTGGCTGTCATCCGCAGCCAGTAAAAGGGAGAATTTAGGCATTAGGGAGTTGTTTCTATACGGTCCGAGAGCGGAGTTTAAACAGCTATAGACATGGGGAAAGTATAGAGCAGTAAGAATGGGACGCCAAAGTTTTACAAGCAACTAAAAGGAGGTCCCCCCGTTTTTCATTGTTGGCCTTTTCATAAGCTAAAAACTCACCCCTAAGAGCTGCCTGCCCTGGCTCCACTGAGATCATCGTTTTAATCCAGATCAGCTGGAAGATTACCAATCCGGGGACCTGGGAATAACCGGCTACGGGAAAGGGGGAGGGGAGGGAGATAGCAAAGAGGAAGATCTGCACATTATATACACGAAGGATCAATTAAAATCGGGTTCCCCAAACCTGAATTTAGTCACTTGGAAACGTTCAGCTGCCACACCATGGAGTCCCTGGAAGGATTCCTTCCTTTATCATCGCCGTTGCCTCCCTGAGCATTAAAACTCAAGTCCATAAAATACACAGAAAAAGTGTAGCAATAGCATCTTGCATGGCTTCCAAAAATGGGTTTGGTCCTTGATTGTTTGTCACGTAAGGTCTCGTTCACAAGTCTTCTCGGCTGCTAGGGGTAACTAAAACCGAAAAACCCGTGTCGATTTCTGGGACAAGAAGTAGTTCTTTTTCTTTTTTGGCCCCAATCATTTTGGCCTTCATCTGATCATCGGGCCGGCCATTATAGCAGTGAAGTCCGCTGGTGCTGATGTTTGTTGATTCCGTGGCTTTCGGCCTTATTGTTTGCTCCTGCTGGTCTGACCGAAGCCTTACCGAGGATAGGCCTCTTAATTCTGGGACTACCAGACTCTAAGGGGAACACGCGAACCAAACACCCCAACCCCCCGATTCCAATTAATTGGATGCAAGTCATTAGCTAGGCGAAACCTGGGCAATGCTTTTTAATCTTCTGCTTTGGTATTGGCAAAAAGCTCGTGCTACCAGCGCTAAAATGAGCTCGACTTACCCCAAATCCAAAAATCCTTCCCGTCTGGTCATACAATATAAAAATTAAAAATAATATAAATTAAATGCACAAATATAAAACAATAAATATCTTGCAAATATATTAATAAAAATAACAAATGCATAATACATCAAATAAAGGCGAAAAAATTTAAAAATATGATAAAATAACAAATATTTAACAATTCAAAATGTGGAAAATTCGCGGGTTTATAGTGAGAATGAAATGAGTGATGGTTAGAATTTATAGGATTTAATTTGTATTTTTTTAGTGTTGTCCACATTCCTATAAGGCCACCCAGGAGTGATTTGACATATGTTTCGCAGGTGTCAGGATTATTGCTGACTTGTAGTGGGTTAAGTGAAGATGCTCAGCCACTTTTAACAACACCTGGGGAACGTGTGGCCATGTGTTCTTAAATATGGAAAGGGGACCCTCTTGACTTGTGCATGACCATTTAGCCCAACGTGTTAAGTCCTAACACTTGAGGATGTTAGGACAAGGGAGGAGTTTTTCCTGGCTTGGATGGCCGGAGAGCCCCGTTTTAGTTTGGAATGAAATCAAAGGGTTTTAAACAGTTAAAGTCTTGTGCAGGGACCCAAAGTTGGCGTGACTAGTCTGTTTTTCGGGTACTCGGGCCGTATGCAGTACAGTGCAGTACTATAAGCCTTTGTTGGAGTGTATGGCGTCTCTTTTTTTCGAACGTTTTCCCCGGAATACGGACATCGCCAGCAGGGACCATATACGCAAACACTTGGGGTTACGTGTCGCACAAAATGTGTATGTATAGACGTCTTCGGGCTTCAGTTAATTCGGCGAATCTCGTAATTGGCTTGGCTTTTGGGGGCGGGCTTGGAAAGGCTAAGTTCTTTGCTAGGGCTTCTTGATAGAATCAAATGCTTAGCTTTCGGGAGCGGAGGTCCCGCAATCTGAGCCGATTATCGGAAACTTTTGGTACACACACGTCGTGCGGGGATGTACATAACCTCATAGTCTTTCAAATCCTTCTGTCCGAGAATCTAAATTTAATTAACGTTCCCCAGTGCTATAAGCAACTGCTTCGGTACTCTTCAAGGCCTTTTTCGTGTTTCTTTTCATTTTATTTCATATTTATTTGATTTTTGTTTCTCGTACAGGATATTTGGTACGCGGCTTTCACTCTCAGCCAAACTCATATTGTAATAGACGTCCAAGGCGGCTTAAATCTCAGCCCACATGAAGGAGTTTGACATGAAGCCTTAGTATTACGACTTCCGATGAGCATTGAAAAGGTCAAAGAAGCGTTTGCCAAGCTGACTACGGTGTTGACGCATCGACCCGTTTTTTTCCGTTTTTTTCTTGGGCCGAAAGGTGTCTCCTAAGCGGATTCCAGGTGAAGAGATTGACACGAGTAAATCTGGGTATAGAGCCACCAAAAAGGTCGTTTCATAATTCCGTATCCTAGAACACACACCAAACCTACTCTATGCTCTTCACCCACGCCTCCGGCATCTTTTCGTAAGCTGAAATGAGCTAAAACAAAATTACACGAACAAACAAAACTAAAGAATGGGTAACTATATTTAGGGCGCCCGTATACCTTATAGCTTATTGGTGCGAAACCTAGATGGCGTTGAGCTTTGTTAGGGTTTTGGCGAAAGCCTTGCGTAAGAAAGTAAAACCGAAATGTTTAGCTAATTGTGGCTTGTTTTTGCTTCTGACACGTACAACTTTGTCACCGCAGTTTGCTGTAGCAGCATAATGCCCCACATCAAGTTGTCGAACATTCTGGAACAAGATTGCTCGAAAGCGGCTTGTCAGTCACGTCAGATTTACTGAAATTGCCCGCGCTAAGGAACAGGGGAGCGTTAAAAAAAGGTAGTAAGTTCGGGTACCTTTGATCTTACACGTGTATTGAAGAAAAAAGACTCGGTGAATAAAATTTGATCACTTTCTTTGTTCATTACAAAGGGACTCTTGCGATAGAAAGCAAGTTTTGGAGAGGGCGTAAAAGCATAAATCTGTATATATACTATGTACAAGCCAAAGCAGAACACTTTTGGAACACGGGCCATGGGTCCCTCGGCTAATTCATTGTTGAGCCGTGGCGCAACGTTATTTTGGAGTCCTCTTCGTCCGAGGATGTGACGTAGGAAGGTGGCGTATGACTTCGCAAAGGAGATTTTTCGGACTGCCGCAGCTTTTCTTGTTCTTCGCGTCGGTGTTTCCTCCATTTGGCGCGCCGGTTTTTAAACCATACCTATAAGAAAAATAAACTTTAACACTTGAGAGCGAGTCGACTTTAAATCCGCTAACATCACACTATGATTGCCCACAAGGTTCTTGAGGGAAAAGCCATCTCCCTGGCCCCAACGCTGAAAGTTCGATTATCCTAATCCTTATATGAGAAGATGTTGACTTTGGTGCTGGCGTTCACAGCTTAGCTCAATCTGTTCCTTTACGCTCGCTCCACTTTTTCCGCTTACAGTTCCGCGGCGTATATATCTCTTTCCCGCCGCTTAAGCTCCTCCGCGGCTGTTTAGAGAGACAACAGCCAACCACGCAACGGCTGAGATGATTCCCATGTTATCCCCTAGCCATTATCCCTTTCCATAGCTATTCAGCAAAACTTGGGAAGCCTTTATACGCCTCTTTCCCGTGCTTGCAGCATCCCTTTCTGCGCTTCAATAGACCGCATTAAAAAAAATGCGAAATAATAATATATGCTTCCTGGCATCTCACAACAGACACATTGACTGAGTTGTTTGTCTAGTTAAGGGGGGCAAATAAAATAAAAAACTGCCACGTGCAGAAAAATGGGAAAATTTTCGATACAGCCAGGAATTCCCCAGTAACCGAGATAATCGTCAAAAGGGTAAAAAAGTCGCCAAGGCGGTTTAGGAAATGTCCTATCGTTACCGGAGAACGTTTCTACCGCGAAAAAAGATAACGACGCGTGCCATAATCACAGTAAGCTGCTGCGTTTTTCTTTATGAATGAACAAGAATCTTTATCACAGAAAGAAAATCAAGTTAGCTAAAATACACCTTATTAAAGGGAAAAAAGACCTCAAATCACTGAATTTTGCAGGTTTATATAAATTATAATTAAAATCGTATGAACAAAAAGGTATCTAGCAAGTTAAAAAAATGAAACTTAATTTACTGAATTTTTATGGTTATTTTTTATATTTATATTTTCTACTATTTTTTAACTGATAAATAATGTAGACGCATTCTTGGTTTCTTGAAATAATTTTATACTAAGACGGCAAATATATTCTTGTTTAATTCTTGACAGATCGCTGACTAGTATTTGAGTATTTGGGATGAAAAGGTCTTGAGATTTACCTCGACGCGTTCCTCTTTGAGGTCCACTTTCATGGCTAGTTGCTCCCGTAGCAGGACGTCGGGGTAGTGGGTTTTGGCGAACGTTTCCTCCAACTGCTCCAGTTGCTCCTCGGTAAAGATGGTCCGGTGTCGCCGTTTTCGCTTGCTGGGGTTGAGCGATAAGTTGAGGTTATCGGATGCAGCGGGGTTTAGCGGTAAGGTCTGATACAGGGATGACGTACAGGAAGTATTCGGCAAGTTGTGGCTGCCTGGCTGATGGTGGTGGTGCTGCGGGAGGAATAGGGCCGCTGCCGGATTGCTGTAGTAGGCTGCTGCAGCCGCGGAATTCGTTAAGGCCATGTTGGCGAATATGAGGTCTTCGGGGAGGTAGGCATGGCTGGCGGAATTGCTGTAGTAGAACTTGGGGAAGTACTCGGAGGACATGGCGGAGTAAGGATAGGACACTGAAACTGAAGGAACTGCGGGCAAAGGGAGGTTCATCATAGACGCAGGAATGGAAGTTGATATAGGCACTGATGGGTTAGCGAAATGTGCATTGGATTGAGACTTGGGAGGGCTGGGCGCCAACAAGCTTTCTATCGTGAATTTCGCACTGCCCTTCGCCGCAGTTGAGCCTCCAGATGCGGTCGACTGGAGAACGTTCGACCGGGCACTGGCAGCGGGATCTTTCGCCATAGTTTTCATAGAAACACCACTTTTGCTGACTTTCTTCTTATATTTGGTAGGGTTAGAAGTACTCACGTTGAAGTAATAAGGTGGCGTATTCACTGATCCGTACATGTTATGCACATCCATAACGGTAATTCCCCAATGAGATTGGCTGAGAAAAGATTGCAAATTTGGGTCTGAGTTTTTTTCACTTTTTTTTCACTTTTCAGATATCAAATTGCCCCACTAGAGAGGTGCGAAGAGATCACGGCAAGATTCACGAACAATGTGCCGTGCTGTACCCGTCGCATAGGACCTTTAAAACTCCCCGTCATGCGGATTGTGATCCTCGTTCAGCCATTGGCTGAGCTGGAAGCTGGGCGGTTGGCTTGTTGGCCGGCATCTCCGTTCACCCGAATTTAGACTCCGCCCCGGTGGCAATCAGGATCGCGATCGCGGGAGAACTCTTTATACCACGTATGTATACCCTTGGCCCATGATGAACTTTCAAAAATTTCAAATATCGTAAAATAACTAATAATAAATAAATAACATGAGTTTAGGGGGACGGGTAGAACTTCTTAGAAAGTAGTGCGTATTCAAATTCTAATATCTTGTTTTTATGTGTGGTTTGAAGTACAGTGGTCTATGTGAGTTCGGGGATTTGAAGGTTTAGCTTCCTTGCTTCGCTCGAAGCGAATTATGCAATTATAATATACATGGTAAAGCATTTAACCACATATTTCTTAGATAATCAAACAGGAAACCTCGAATTTTAAGACAACTTCCTGTGTGGCAGCTTTAATGCCATTTGATCCGGGTCGTAGGGAACTATTTCGAAGTTTAGATCTCAAGTTTTAAATGTTGGATTAATTGGTCAACCGAATACTGCACTAAAACGACGATCCGCGTGGCCTCTATGGCAATGGAACCTAAAAAAGCCACAAGGGAATACACCCGAAAGCCTGTGCAGGTGTGATGGGTTCGTGGGAGATTTGCTGGGACCCTAAAATGTTGGAGTGAATATTGATGGGCGGGATCTTGTCGTAGGATGCTGCCGAAACGGAAGAAATGATCCTTCGGTCCAAAAGTCTTTACGCGGCTTTTCTTGCACGTGCCCTCAAACTTTTACCCTTTTTTTGGCACACCTGCGTTTGCCTGATCAGCTTGGAGGTGTCGACACCGGGAAACGCCCTGCTGTACCCTGCTACCGTTTTAACGAATGTCCCCTTGTGCTTTTATCCTTTCCTTACAAGTCAAAAAAGCTTAAATCTCGTCATATTCATAAAAAACTCATTTGCAGCATTGCAGGTGGTGCATCCAAGATTGCATTGCTCGAGCTTTTGGCTTTCATTGTTGGATTGAGAATATTTGGTATTGCAAAAACTCTTTTGATGATGGCTTCGATGCCCCGAGCGGTTAATTGGCTTTGAAGTACGGGCAACAGGCGAAATGAAGAGACCACACCGAATCCGTGATTGCTCTTTTGTTGTAGGCCTACCAGCGGGAGGGTAGGGCAGGAATGGAGATGTCAGATGGTAGTGGCATTCATTCGCTGTGCCTTTTTCTTATCTCCCAAAATTCTCAAGACTCGATTGTGATGAGCTGTACTGTACTCATACGTACAAGTCATTCAGTCAAATCGGGGCCTGACCCGTGTTGTGTGAGTCAGCCTAGGTCAAGCTGTGTTTGCACGTTGGCTTTAATTAAACTGGAGTAAGGCCAATAAGCAAATGGTGGGGTTTTTCCCTTAGCATGGGCAGACTGGTAGGCAGCATGTCCAGACTCAGTAGCTCTTTTTGTGGGCTATTCTTAGTTTCCCAGAAAGCCTAAATGCGAGTTCGTCGTTTAAGATAATGATATTGAACCAAGGCGTTAGAAAAAGTCCCAAGCCCAACCTTTTGCAAAGTCAATGTTAGGTTAAGAGCTGCTGACCTCTAGCCTTTTTGTTTCCAGGTCCCGGCCACCTGAGGTGTAGGCTACTTGTGACTCCGCCCATTTGCTTTTCGATTTTGGAGGGACTTTTTGACGGGAAAATCCCTAATGACCTGGGTAAACAGGTGCGGAATCTTACAAGCTACACTAGAAATTCGTTTGAGGCTCCCGGATACCTTAGCTTCTCGACGCGCAACAGTCACAGATGGCGCTGATGTTTGTTATTGTGCTTCCAACAGGTTCTATGGTTCAAAACCCTGGGTCGAAATTGCACTCTACTACGTCATATTGTTGCAAAACGAATGACAATAAACGGGTGCCACTCGAGTTGAAAATTGGTAGTTGGATGGAAAGGCATTAGGCTAGGTTATAAGGTTAGCTTATGTTAAAACTTTCACTTTCTTTCACTTTATTAGCTGAAAAAAGAAAAATTCATTGTTCCACAATGACACATTGGTGTCATTTTTGACAGCGGGATACGTTACATACGTTTGTCAATAAATCCGGAGAACGTCTTGTGTTCTTCACGGTATTTTACATCATTTAAACTTCATTTGCACGTTACTAATTTATTATTCGTTGGAAATAAAGGTGGATTGGTGAGCACCAGCTGTTAGTATGCTCAAGCTTTACTGTCAAAGAATTTTTTCATTGAAATTTGTTGGTTTGAACGAAAAGTTGTTCCGGAACATGCGAATTCCCATGCTAACCGCCTGTACCGAGCTAAGGTATACGGGAGCCTCCAACAATTTGAATAATAACTGCAAATTTTCCTTGCGCGGTTAGACAAGTTGAATTTCGAGGGGGGGGGGGGGGGAGAAAGGGGGACGCGTGTCCATCCATATCCATCCTTGTTAGCGTTTAGTGAGAATGGGTTAGTGTTTAGGTGTGAAAGGGTTGCATTGTTCGCTTCTGCTTGTCTTGCTGTATGTTTAGACATTCAAGCCTCTGGTGAGCACTTGGCGCTGCACAGCTGTGCCACGGTGGGGCGAAAATGGATGAGAAGAGCCAAAGTTTGCATATGCACCTTGACCAAAGAGCTTGCACATGTCATTGACGTGCTCCACATTAGGCTGATTCATGTAGAAATGTGTGAAATGCGACTTTTTCAGCCATTCATTTTTCACACCTTCTGTCCTGGCGTATCAGGTATCTGCGCAAAGAGTCGTTAGTAGTAAAGGGGAGCGCGAAACTGAAACCACATAATCAAATTAAAAGGTTGAGATTTTGTATTGACACAAGGATTCGCGTGCGGTATACCAGTTTTGCACTAACGCATCGCGTCCTAAGGCACTATAGTGGACTTTCTTTTGTTCGTTTCTCTTTTTTCTTATTTTTTTTAAGCTCGACATTATCCATTTCATAGCCAGAGGCTTCCATACAAACTGTTGCCGTAAAGCAGCGGTTCAGTCAACGGATACAGCAGAAAGCACCACGTTACTAACCCTACGACATAGGAGACGGCAATGACTGTTCGATTTGGCTCTTGGCGACGAAGAACGTCCGCGAAATCGGGGAACCCCATGTGGTTACAAAACGCGTGAGCAATAAACGGTGCGAAAAAATGACCTGGAGCATTTCATGATTACGATAAATCATCATTGTGAGTTTTGTTGAGTAATTTTACCAGTCCGTAGAAATAAAAATGCAGAATAGGCACCGAACATCGTTGTGTACGTCATTTGAAAACCTAAGGAGCAAAATGTTAGGTTTCTTATAGCAATAAGGGCGTAAATTTTACAAGAAATCAATAAGGCAGTTTTTAAAGCTACGCCTGAGCGAATTCGGTCTCGTATGTGGTGAAAGTGGGCGACTCCAAAGAATAATGGGCAGATAAAAATAGTTTTCATGGGCGAGCAACATTGTAAGAGTATGGGCAGCATGCACGCTCTGAACGTAAATTCTTCAGACAGAGGTGCAACTAACTGATTCCGGATCCAAACCCAGTTTTGCAAATTGTTTGACCAGTACAATGGCTCTAGCATAGATAAAATACGGTTTTAGGAAATTATTTATTAAATACAATTTTTTTTTAAGGAACAGGCCTTTACCAATTGCGGTTCTCCATGTACCATCAAAGTAAACGGCAAATAAGGGTCCCATGAATAAAATAGCTGTTAAAAGTAATGGAAGAACAAGGGCAGCAAGACAGCCGGATTCTCTTAAACCTAGCCAGGTAAACATACTAGCCTGAAAAAATAAAAAAAAAATCCAGCTTCATTTATATGTACAGTTTTTATTTTTAAAAAAACGAACCTTATAATACCATGTCTCATCGGCAGTGACGTAAAGGAAGAGAGGAGAGACGAAAAGCATGGCAAAGGCACTAAAGAACCTCCTTTTGATGGTAGAAGGGTGATCTCTGCTCGTAAAATAGAAGTTTAGTTTGGTGTTATTAGTGATTTTTTTTTACCTGTCATGGGTACTATTCCAGACATATAGACTAGACACATAAGTCAGCGAAAGTAAAAAACAAGTTAAAATGTTTTTAAAACAGGAAAGTAAATGCTGCATGTTTACAAACAGCAAGCCGGACACGTGAATTTTATTTTGCAGAAACCGTGTGTGAAGGATAACCGTTAGATGGCGGAAACTTAGGAAAAATTACATGGTTGTCCACGCCCCTGTGCTTATAGTTGGTAGTTAAGCAACGGATGGGGGCAGTAAACGAAATACTGTACGAAGAAATACGAAATTTTAAATCTTAAAATAATACGAAGCGGCCTGCGAAATGAATGATAAAATGCGAAATGATACTTCAGAAGGAGGAATGAATTTATCTTTATTGTATTCAAACCCAAATTGCACTAGAGTTTGGAGTAAATTCTACATAGATTTTGACGGTTGAATCGAATATTTTAGTACGCGACCCAACAGCAAATTGTTCGGTTCTTATCTTTTCGAAATTTGCAACATATAAAAGTTTGCCAACGTACTTTTGAGAACGTAAAATACAGCGACAAGATTTGAAAAGATGCGAAAGCAGAAACGATGGAAATGCGAAACAGTTACCGCAGAGCCTTTCGTGTTTTATCGTTTCACAGCATTCACAGTTGTCCAACTGGAGAATAGCAATAATGTGTGTTGTGGCAATATAATATTTAGTTAACTCATGTGTGCTTAATGTCATTAAAAACACTCCCGTAGTCATGTGGTCCTTGTTTAGTCGCGATCCTTCAAAAGATTTCGCTTTTGAAGTCGGCGAACCGATTGTAGGTTTGGAAGATGAGTCGTTCTGGAGAATTCACAAAGGAAAGAAAAAGGTGACTTCTTTTCTTCTTTTTTTTAATAAAAAAGACAATAAGTTTTTCAAAATATGTTCTCTTTCGTATTGGTATTGTAGGGAACAACGGATGATGTTACCGTCTTCTTGTTTGACGTAAAACAAGGTGGAAGTACCCAACTGGATTTGGCAAGAAGTGCAGTTAAAAGACTGAAGACTTTAAGGCACCCTAATGTCCTAACCTACATTGACAGCTTGGAGGTGAAATTCTAACTTACCACCGTAAAAAAAATTTATAAATGATATGCGTATTTTTAGACTGATAAAGCCATCTATTTGGTTACGGAGATCGTCGAACCTCTCCGGAAACATTTGGACGAACTTCCCGAAGAAACCGAAGTTCAAAAGCAACAAAAAGACTTGTTTATTGCCTGGGGTTTATTTCAAATTACAGTAACATTACTTAACACTACAAAAATCGTATTCTGTACTATAGCGTTTACTTATTAAGAGGGGACTAAGCTTTCTGAACAACGATGGCAATCTGCAGCACCTTAACATCAACCAATACAGCATCTTTGTCAACAGCGCAGGCGAGTGGAAACTAGCTGGACTGGAATATGCTGTCTCTCACCCTAGCTCTTCCCTGCCAACCAAGATATTGCCAGTTCTTGAGCGATACGACCCGCCTGAGAAGCAAGACGTTTCCAAGCTTCGTTATGCCACGAAATGGTAACGTAGAATATTTTTTCTTAATTTATCGACTATTAACTTAACTTTTTTCATAGGTCAGTAGATATGTGGGGTCTAGGCTGTCTAATTTGGGAAGTTTTCAACGGCCCTTTGAGAAATCCAAGTTTGCTTAAAAGCCCAGGCAAGGTATACCTATGCTTCATTATATTGTAGGGCAAGAAATAAGTTTTCTGTTTCCTATAGATTTCAAAGCAGTTAGTGCCTATTTATTGCGAACTGGTCGGTGCGAACCCCCAATCTCGCCCAAATCCACGCGATGTGATAGCGCGATGCCGAAAACCTGGTGGCTACTTCCACAACGATTTGGTGGACTGTCTGCTCTTTTTGGAGGAGATTCAGATCAAAGAGGCTTCAGACAAAACTAAATTCTTCGCGTCTTTGACCGGCTATTTGGACAGTTTCCCGGCCAATCTTTCAAAGCATAAAATCTTGCCTCAGCTAATTCACGCATTTGACTACGGCGAAGCAGGGTCCGCAGTCCTAACTCCCCTCTTTAAAGTAACTTTTTAATTTACTTAATTTTTTTAATAATTTTTTATAATAATTTAAATGTTTTTGATCTTAGTTGGGGAACTTGCTAACCGAAGACGAGTACCAAACGCGTATCGTACCGTGCGTGGTGAAACTGTTCTCTTCCCCCGACCGAACTACTCGAGCCCGTTTGCTGCAGCAGCTGGAGCACTTTGCTGGACATTTGCAACCTGCCACCATCAACAATCAAATTTTCCCACATATCATCAACGGATTTATGGACACGAACCCTACAATACGAGAGCAAACAGTCAAAGTAAATTCTTTCGTATTCCGCTTTGTGCCAAAACTAAAGTTTTGTTCATTCCCCAGTCTATTCTGTATTTGGCATCCAAACTCAACTACAATAACCTGAACCTGGAAGTTCTAAAGCATTTCGCTCGACTACAAGCCAAAGACGACCAAGTAAGAAGCTATTCAGGGCAAACTTTAAATAAGCTAATTTAACTATTTTTTAAAAAAATTTTTAAGGGAGGAATCCGAACGAATACCACCGTCTGTTTGGGGAAAATAGCTCCTCATTTGCATCCCCAAACCAGGCAGAAAATCCTTACATCGGCATTTACCAGAGCGTTACGGGATCCTTTCCCTCCTGCCAAAATTGCCGGTCTCTTAGCTTTGGCTGCCACGCAAGGCTACTACCCGTTGGCTGAGGTGGCGGAGCGCGTACTTCCAGCAGTTTGCCCCTTAACCCTAGATCCTGAACGCGAAGTCCGAGATCAGGCGTTTAGAGTCATTAAAGGCTTTCTCAGTAAACTAGAAAAGGTTTCCGAAGATCCCAGTCTTAAAGAAGCTATGGGTAAGTTTAGTTATAAAGACACGCTTTATATCTAGTGCTAGATTCTAAATCGGAGCATGATTTTAGAGGCTGAGATGCAGTCCCAGTCCTCTCAAGTGGCGGATATTGCGAGCACGTGGGCGGGATGGGCCGTTTCTGCAGTGACTTCCAAATTTTACAAAGGGCAATCGTCTCAAAACAGGGAAACACACGCCGGCAGCACTCCTAATATCTCCGCCACTCCTACGCCGAGTGCTAGTGCACTAGGTAACTTCTACTTCAGCCTTGGACTATTAAAATGTATTATTTTTATTATTATTATTTTTTTTAAAGGACCCAGCGTTAAGTCTGCTCCAGTTTTGGATACTTCAAGCATATCTAAACCCACCCACGCTCAGGACAACTTGGATGTCGAGGGCTGGCGGGACGCAAACACGACCAATTGGGCTGATTCTACTCAATTGAATGACAATGAGTCAAGCAACGAGGGGTGGGACGTAGAGGAAGATTGGGCCCCTATAGAGGACCACCATCCAACGGTAAAACTCTTAACGATGGGGGAAAAAGACAAAAAAGTTATGGTGTGTAATCATAATTTGTGTTCTAGAACACGACACAGACCAAATTGGATAAACTGGAAGGGAAAAGCAGCAGCAACGGTAATTCGGATTGGATGAGTGATTTCGCACCTGTCCAAGATAAGTCACTGAAGCCCGTTAGCAGTTACAACTGGGGAGATAATTCAGATCCCTTTGAGGCTACTCCTAAAGTATTTCCGCGTTTTTTATTATTATTTTATTCTATTTTTTATTTTTATTTATTTGTATTATTTTATTAAATTATTTTTGTTTATTACGCTATGATTAGTAAAGTTGTGGGATTTGTTTAGGCTACGAGTCGGAGTAACTTTGCAACCAAAGAAGCCAAAGAAGAATCGTGGGATGGTTGGACAGATAATTGGAATGCAGACGCAGGAGCTGGTAAGGACCTTAACCACATTACTTATATTCAAAGGCTGATTTTTGGGTATTTTGGTATTTGTAGAGGACAAAGACGAGGCTAAGCGAAAGCGCGAAGAGAAGCGTTTACAGCGGCAAAAGGAACTTGAAGCGAAACGATCTGCCCGTCAAGGAACTGCACTAAAGTTGGGCGTGAAGAAATCGGCAGATTAATCGGGAAGAACTTTGTTATGATTTTGCATTCATAAATTCATAAATGCTTTATATTTTATCTACTTTTGTTTGCATTTGGGGCGTGCTTTTTAATGCCGATTACAAGAACTGGTCGCTATTTTCGAGGAAATGGATTTTATTTTCCTTTTCCCGTGTATTTTACCGTGTTCTGGCTTGATCCGTGTAGCAGTGGGAATCGTGTGCCCCGTTTCTATTTATTTGTACTCGGGAGCAGCCAGATCAAATGCGGAGCACGTGGCAGGTTTATTTGCTTAGGGTTTCATTCCGGTTTACCAAGGATATACTGGCGGTAGTGCAGTGAATGGGGAGTCTATTTTTTTGCTGTAAACGAGGTTATTTTGGCTGGGGAGGATACAGACGAAAGGTTTCTTTTTTCGTTTTTTTACCTGATCCGGGGAATAGAAACAGCACGCCGAGTTAACATCTTTATGCTTGCATAATGCAAACGCTGCAATGGTTTTCGCCGCTGTTGCCCCCCAACCTGTCCTAACACTTGATTGTTTTATGACCAAATGGCTCAGGGAACAACAGGTTTAACTAAGTTAACCTCAGTATTCACTCACTTCTCTCAACTCTTCGGTCGTTAAAACAAAGTTATAAGGGTCCCAGGTAAAAGAACATCGGTCACGGATCTGATTTGACGACGTACTTTTTTCCCTGATTTAAGAAAGCTATTCTAACATTTAGCCCTTCCAAAGTGCAAGTTTCGTTCCTTGCTTCTTCCTCTAAACGAGTTTAACGTTTAACGTTTGTCTATTGCTTTAGCGCTGTATTTAGCTTTCTAAGCGTCTCGTCCCTCTATCTTCATTTCATCAGTCGTCGTACCTTAGTTTTTGGGTTGGCGTTTTATTGAAGCATGTGATCAACAGAACCCGAGAAACTTGCTTTCAAAAGACGATCACTCGCTTTCTTTGGTTCAAGCTCTGATTTATAACAGTAATCCTCTTCTTCTCCTCCTCCTCCACCTTCAGGAGAAGGGGATTACTTTATCGTTGTCTATCTATCGCCGATCTGGCTCGACATCCGCAGCTGCCGGGATAGCATGCAAAACCAGCTGGGTTTCTTTGATGGCTCCTCGATTCTAGGTCTCAAGAAACGATATTCAAAGGCAGACATACATACAAACGGTGCAGAAAGGTTCTTCAAAGCTTTTGTTGGACCCAAAGAGGAAAAGAAAAAAAAATAAGGGGTCCTGTCCGGTCCCCATGTAGCCAAAAGATTCGTCGGGGGAGGAGGGGTGTTCCCATTGTTGTTCCTTTTGTGCAAAAACGTTCGCTGGCCGCAGCGGGCCAAGCTCGGGTTTAGCTCGCAGTGGCCAGTTTCCGATAGCTTGCGTTGGATAATTACATCCCCTTGGCCATTTTCTTGACTCCCGCAGGCTTGCGGACTTGCAGCGAAAACCTAAGGCAAACTGCGCGCCATCATTACGGCGTTTGGACGCACGGCGTCGCCTGTGCCTTTAGACACGTTGTTACGCTTAACGCATTGGTGCGAACGGGCTCTGGGTTGTTTACCCAACGTGATTCTCGAATTTGGAGTGCGAATTTTCGTGCAAATCCTACACTGGACTTGCGCCTAGCCAACCTTTCAAAACTGTTAAGTGTGCTCTGTAAACAGTGAAGCTGTGGACCAAGTGCCGGAGTGGAACTTTTTTAGGTGGTGATTCAGTTTTTGCGACATTGCCGGGATTTATTTCTTCCTTCACTCAGGAGGGTGAGTAATGCAGGGTGTTTATCGTTAGCCGAAACCCAGGGTAACCTTTTCTTTGTCTATGCTAGCGACCCAAAAAAAGAAAAGCCCAATGGGCATGCGTATACATCCGAATGGTAAAATTAGTGTTTACGTATTACGGCAGTTTTTCTTTTTACTGCTAGTCAAATGCGGTTCATATTTATGACCACACCACTTTCGCGTTAATAAGCATAGGTAAATTCGGCCAGCTCCACCTATTTTTTCTTTAACTCACCGCAGAAGGAAATACCTTTTTTATTTTCATTGTTGTTCTCGTTGCGCCCTTGTTTCCGTGTTAACGTGTTTAGTTCTACAATTCCGTGCAGCTAATCATCATCTGACGTCATGCACTAATCTGCTACCCTAATTACTTCGTCTGTTACCCGTGTCCGTATAGATTATGAGTTTAAACAACTTTTAAGCAGTTTTTCTTACGTCTAGGATAGTTTTTTTTGCTCCTCATACAAAATTGTCCTCTTATTAGAGCCTGCAAAGCCGGCAATTCGTAATGGGCAAAGGTTAAACAAAGAAATATTTCTTTACAATATTTAATTCCTATCCCTACAGAAAGGCGTCAAAATTACTGGGGTCTTCTGGGCTTCACAAGTGGTTATTTAATCTTAATGTGGCGTGAAGTATTTATAACCTCTTTTTTAAAAAAATAAGTAAAAAAATGGAGTCCTCGACCTAGATGTGGTCTCAGAACATCAAAAGCTTCCTAAAGCAGCTGCTTTTCATTGGCAGAATAACCCTACTTCAAGCTTCATTAATTTTCCCATTCCCTCATGGGTGCAAATGACTTTATTAAGCTTTTTTCTGTTTGGCTTGAGATGAATAACTGTGCAGTCGCGCTATTGAATTAACTTGTTAAGTTCCTAGCGTGCGCTTTATTTTATTTGTTTTTTTATCTCGCTTTTTTCTTTTCTTCGCTTTTTTAATGCAATGAGAGTTCCACCCCTCTTTTTATCAGACACGCGTTAGCATGAATGATAATCACCCTATTACACGCCTAGTCAAAAAACGCAACCAAAAGTGAGGGCAGGGGTTAAAAAGTGAAGCGCGCGACCCACCATCTAAAAAAGGGGGGTGTTGATCGTTGATCGTGCGATATCAACATGATATTCTAAAAAAGGAGAGGGTTGTTGGGATTAGGATATACTTACCAAAAGTGTAGATCACACTTTATGAAATCATTCTGTTATCGCCAACCCTCCCTCCTCCCGTTTTGTCTGTTTGACCCCTTCCTTTTTTATGCGTGCTATTAAATCTCGGATCACGCAGCTCGGTTTACCCTTTTTGACCCCCTTCACGCTTATCACCTCTGATTCCGCACATGATGTAGCTTGTAGCTCCCGTACATCTTAGCTTATTGACGCGAATCAGTCACAGATGGCTCTGACGTTTGTTATTGTGTTTCGAAAGCGTTCCACTGGCTGAACTGGTGCAATATTTTTCGCACTCAGTGCGTCTACACAGTGTGTAAAGATACGCATGTTTGACACACTGAGTACCAAACGTATTGCCCCAGTGCAGCCAATGGAAAGCGCTATAAGAAAGGAAATAAAACATATAGCTTAAGAAAGTGAATAAAACATATGGCTAAAACATATAGCATAAATGCCGGCTTGTTTTGATTCTGAAATGGACGCGTGTCACCACAGGTGGTGCAGCAGCACATAATGCCCGCAAATCAAGCCATAGAACATTCTAGAACAAAAATGTTCGAAAACGGCTTGTGACGCGTCGTTTTTGCAAGCAGTCAGAAACAAAAGTTTTGTTTTTTAACAAATAGTGATTAGTGTACAACCAAATGGCATTTTCAGGCAAGGTATTTCACATAGTTGCACACTTTATTTGCATGTTACTAATTTATTATGATTTATTTACTTCTTATTCATTATTGATCTTATATTGAAATAAGATTGCTCGTGCTAGCTGTTGGTATGCTTATATTTAACTATCAGATATTTTTTAGTGGAATATGCTGGTTTTAACGAGAATTGTTCCGAAATTCCCCGAGTTAATACGGAAGCCCTAATATGAATCGTCACGTCAAAGCAGGGGCTTTTCCTAGAACGCGTCATTAAGAAAACAAAAAAAAGAAGTTATGCGTGTGGGAAGGAATGAGGGAGGACAAATTAGTCAAATTAGGATGGTCTGTTCCTCCATTTCCTGCGCCCACAAAACAAATCTAGCCCTTAAACCCAACGTGAGCCTTTTGGTGCATGCAGAACAAGGGTTTTTAGTGGTCACACAACGTGTCCCATCCATCATGGACCTTTCCGACGTTTTCACGCTACCCCGAAGTCCGGAAGATGCTAACATAGTGTATAAACATATATATATACTGTAAAAGTAACGGCGGGCGAAGGGGCTTTGTAGCTTGTAAAAAGGTGGAATCCTTCACACGTCACGCGATGAACTTTGTCTCGGCTGCCGCAGTCCACTTCAATTATGCAAATGACTCGAGAAAAGGTGCCTTTCCGCTTGCTTTCCGCAGCTTTCCGCAGCCCAGGGATCACTATAATTAATTTGCCTTGCTTGTTTTACCAGAGAAACCCTTGTAAGTGTAAGCGGATTCGGATTTACTAATGAAGCTTCCGAGAAAAGCTCGGTTTGTTCAATTTTGAAGGGAAATAATTAAGAAATATTAATTTTAAAGACGAATAATAAGCAAATCAAAGCGAAAGCAAGACCAAGAGGAAGGGGGATGGGCTAGTGCAAAAGAAAAAAAAATGGAAATTTTAGGGGTGTCGTATGATGAAAACTTTTCCGCCATTGGCGCGTCTTGGACGGACCAATGGGAAGCAAGGGTTGCAATCGCGACGTCGTGAGCGTCGTCAAGTATGCTGCACGACCCCGTGACGCTTTGTGCATAGCAAATGCAGGAATAAAAAGGGGCGCCACCCTTCTCGCCCCAGCTTTTTGATGTTCGCATCTCGTTGTACCATGCCCGAGACACTTTTTATATGAACTCGTAGAGAGGAAGGAGGGGGGGAAGAAGGAATTGAAAGCGAGGGTTATCTCTTGCCAATAGCCGATAGTTTTCCCCACTTGGCCAGGCAGTTTGAGGAAAATAAAAAGAAGAATACTCCGACCGGAGGCTGCGCTATTCCGTGCTCATCTCCTGCTTGTTGAGGGGCCATGAATAAGCGATGCGCCGCAATAGTATCTAAAGCTCAAGTAGCAACTTTCCGTCTTTCTTTCCTTTTATTTTGTTGTTCTTTACACGAGGGAATATCTTTGAGATGGACAGGAATTCCAAATGAGAATGAGATGGAAGCCAAAACGTTGAAGGATGCATATAACTCGCCCTGAAGCCTGCTCGGGTTTTTACACAATCGTAAAGGGGAAAAGGTATAACTTTTATACATTTTATGCAATTTATTCTATAGTATGGCGAATATACTAATTTGTAAACTTTTTCTATCGTTCCTAGACATTGTAAGCCAAGATTGAAGGGCGTCTGTCCATGCAGTGCTCCTAAAGATGCTTCTTTGTTGACCGAAAGGGGATTTGTCCCCATTGGAATCCTTGCCGCCGAATCTTCGCGTGTAACAGAAGCTGTGATGCTCATGCATAGTCATGCGTGAGCCGTTTGGGGCCTTTTTTTAATGTCCCTGCGCTCCCGGATCCATTCTTGCATGCAGCGATCTTGCATGATGCAGAAGGAAGAAGAAAGATGGGTGCAAAACGCTTAAATTCCCGGAGAATGAATGAATGTCAGAGAGCTTTCGGCCCATGGCAAAGGGCGACACCACCGAAAACGAAATCCTGGGTTTCCACCTGGCATTATTAGACCCAAAAGGAGGGTTCTAAGGGACCCAGGAATTTTAATGAGACGAACCTCGGTTTTGGTCAGGGAAAAGGTCATTCAGTCCACAGGGTTTTGGCTCTTTTGGCTATACTTCGCTTAGGGATTTCACCATACATTTAGCGTATGAATTTTTAAATACGTTTGGGCAGAAAAATGGCGTAAAAAACCCCCAAAAGCAGTATCTGAAGGTTCTTTGGCCGCAAACCATAGGGAAATGGGACCAATTTATGCTGATTATAAAGTTTTGTAGTGCGGTTTTGGTGCAGGAGGATTCTGCGGGCGACAAATTGCGGTTTGGTTCGATTCTATTCAGTTTAGGCCAAGAAAAAGGTGTGAACGCCGGATGTAATTTTGAGCTGAAGAGGTACAAAGTCTTTTCCTTTCTTTTTTTTTGGTTGGAAGTCAAGTCTTTTATGTTAGGCAGCACCAACGCTGAGTTTGTGGCTTACAATTGGGTTTTTATTTTCCCCTGTGGCAATGTGGTGGATACCAAATTAGGTCCTGATTCTAATTTCGGAGAAGAGGGAATGAAAATAGAGGACGAGGGTTGAGCCAAGCACAAGAGCGAACGAGGATTCTATGCTTTGCAAAAGAAAGAAAGAAAGGGAAATCGGAAAAGGAACCGATCAATACTTCGTCTCCGGCTATTCCCTGGTCAGTCCAAGGGTCACGGATTGTAATGTGACCAAATGAAGTATTTTTTTTATCATTTTTTTATGTACAATTTCGTATTTCCTCCCGTCATCTGCTTCTGACATCCTTATCAATAGCTTTAGCTACTAAAAGTAAAAATGTGGGAGTTTTTGATGTTCTGTATTTGAAAAAAACGTGCTTGCCTTCCATTTCCAAGTCGATAACTCCTATTTTCTTTCGTAGGTGGCTGTTATGTTGGTTCCGTTCGGGTTTTTATGGGCAAATTTTCGATTCGGGGACAACTACCGTTTGGAGAAACTCTCGTCGCGAAAATAGCAGGTAATTTTGAAAGGCTTATTTCTTACTTTTCATTGAAAAGTTCAGAGAAATTGATGAAAAATGGATTTGGATGAAGTTACGTATTAAGAATAAGCAGCGTGGCTTGTATGCTCATTTCATTGTTGATAATTCGAATTTGCCGCTCGAGTGGCGCCGCGAAAGCCCAGCGGCGGCGCTGTCGGCTTTTTGGCAGTTGTATTTGTATAAATCAAAATGGCCGGTAGTAAAAAAAGCATGTTTGGCGCGAAAGTTGGCGTGTGTTTGTGTGATAGAACATTAAAACCAATGTAAGTCTCCCTAATATGTCGAACTTTGTTGAACAAAATCGAACTTTCCAGTTCATTGATGACGTAAAACTGAAATTGTGTTTAAAAAGCGTCGAGTGCTTGCTTCGAACCAAAGGTAAAGGCCACAACAATGAAAGGTGAGCGAACGTTTTACCTGCGGCTAGGTTAGTATCTATAGCAAACAAATAGAAACTAAAATGGCTGGAGAAGGGGAGAATAAAGAGGGTTAACTGTTGAGTAACGTTACCTTTACTTGTCTATTGTTAAACTTAACAGCCATTATCATTTTCATAATTCCCTTGTTTCTTTTTATCATTTCTAGGTAAGCACGCCTAGTTTTCTAACGGAATTAAACTTGTTTTGAAGTAAAAAGAGAGACTTTTGGAGGTTGGTGCCATTAAAAGCTGCCTAGAAGAGTTATTACGACAAAGGTAATGTTTTTTCAATTATTCTCTTAATTTATTACTAATATATGTCTTTTTTTAGGTTAGGTCTCAACCTGTTGAACTATGCACTATGCTATGGTTACTTGTCAGAGTAGAAGTTGCGAGTAATGTAGCTGTGGGTTGTTTTCACAACCTAATCAAACCCGTGTAGCCAGGCTCAAAGGGGAGTTTTTTTAACAATTTTTTAAGCAAGGGGTTGCGTTACTGGCTTGCTATTGAATAGAAGGGGTTGAAAAGACCATTGGGGTCTTGGCTTTTAGGGTTTGGTGTATGATAGGGGTTCAGCTTCCCATGTATGGCAAGGGGGGAAAAGGATTGTTGTAATTTTTTTTATATCAGTTTTTTTTCTCCCTGATAGGTTCTTTGAGAAGCAATGAGCTTTTTTTCAATCACAAGTAGGCTATAGGCCGTTAAGCCTTTGTGGCCTCATAATACGCTCCATTGAAAACTCAGTACACGTTTTTTTGGACTGCGCAAGGCAAGAGCACATGCAAAGCATGCTTTAGCACCCTTTCTGACCCAATAGAAGCGAGCCGCACACTACCCTTTTAGCATATTTCAAACAAGTGTTACTGTTGCTATCATAGCCAAGTTTTCTAACAAGCTATCATGCTCTCAAGCTTTTAATAAGAACGAAACTAGGGAATCGATACTGAAAACCACCTCAGATCGTCTCTGAATTTGATTAAAGAGATAGAAGCTACCAATCTACACCAGGAAAAAGGAAGCAGAAGCAAAAATAAGATTCTTGAGTTAAAACGGAATAATATCTGGAGCTTGTGCGTAGCATTAGACAGGTTCTATCTAAGTCTGGTACGGAATAGGTAATGCTTAGGGATTGCCCTCTTTGCCCCATGCATTATTACCTAAAAGAAAAGATCGTGCAAGTTCTATTCAGGCACTCGGCGCTCTATTTGTTTAAATAATCCTTAACGGGCTTTTGTTTAGAAAGGATTCTGGGGTTTTCCTTTCCTTTAAAGAAGAAGCTCTGCTTCCTTTGTTCTGGTGTATCTACTTGCATTTAACATGGGTAACAAAAATGATTTTTTTATTTCCCTTTATTTTATTCAGTTATTTTTATTTTAACTCCTGAAAGCAAAGATTGCGTGGTGCTGTACTCAATTCCAAGTCTCCCCCCAACTTAAGCTATGGACTTAGGGCAGTAAGGAAGCTTGCTCTCGTTATCAAGCCCATTATTTTTAAATATTCTTGTTAGAAAATCCGCCCCGGGTCTCTCTTTCTCTCTGTGTATATATATATACTGTAGCTCGCGAAAGCTCTTGGGGTTTTTATATTCTCCGTAAGGTTTTGTCAAGCCTGGGTCCACAGAGTTTTATGTTTAATGAAGGGACATCTCATCTCGAGCTCCCATGCGTATTGCGCTCTCTATGTCGGGATGCTGTGCGTAAGTGGAATCCAAGCCAGCGATACGTCCTTTCCCTCCCTCCCACCATTCTTTCTTCGGTACCTCATTATATGCTTGGCATATTCGCAGCAGCAATTCCGTGCTCCGTATTTTCCTCTCTAACGTGATTTTGTCCCCCCTGGTCTTGCTTGGCTGGACGGTAATAGCCTCATATTCTTGCATATAGAGGAAGATAGCCACATGAGTACGAGGATGACAGACGAGGGTAGAGGGTACGTACTGTACTAGACTGTACCCAACTCGGCTCGCGATTAACGTCCAACGAACGACGACGACGAACGGGGGTTGACGTAGGGTAATTGCGTGCACAGATGACCAAACACACGAGTGAAAAACGACAAAGCCTAACTATTTCTCTTATTCTTTCTTTTACTTCCACTGTGCCACCCAATTTTTTTCTCTCTCCCACCCCCACCTTGCCGGAAATCAAGAGGGGGGTAGAGGGAAAAAAAAGAAAAAAAACTAGAGCGATGTCTTTGTTAGGATTTGCCGCATAAAACGCTAGGAATATTCTGATTCTATATAGATTGGGTGGCCGGCCATAAAAGTTGGGGGGTTGAGATGTTAGCTCGTGGGCTGGGATAACTGCTTACCCCCCAGTATACGAAGTGGAATTGGTTTGGGTTGGTTCTTGTGACTGCGGAACTTATTGAATATTGCTTATGGAAATTGCTGGGAAATTTGGGTCTTATTCGTTCGAGAAAGGGTGGGGAAGACGCACAGTTAGGTATTAAATATGGAACAGTTTATAGAACGTCAAAAGCTATGGTTCAGTGCTTCTTGCTTATCAGGAGCCAACCAGCCCCATCTACAATTGAATATGGTTTTTATTTGGTTTTCCCCCTTTTTCTTCCCGGTTAAGGGAAGAAAGAGTACTTTTTACTGCTATATTATTCGTTTCAAGTCAAATTCTTGGTTTAACTGCATAGAAAAATGCCTTATTAATGACTTTTGATGCTTTTAAATGGTGTATTTGCACTTATTGACCCCAATTTTTTTTTTTTTATTATTTCGCAATGAATTGAATAATTGGAACCTATTTTAGTGTGACACGGGCTATATGTATGGGTTTAATCCCAATTAAATTGAATAAGTTTATTTTTAAATTTCGCATTGAACTGAACACAAATTCGAAGCAATTTTAGCAAGATACGGGCTATGTCGGTCTTAATCTCAATTTAATTGATATAATTGGGAGGATAGTTTGGCCATTATAGGTCTAGTTGTGTCAAGTGCAGCTAACAAAGGATTTTTTGTAGTATATCAGGCCGGTATTATTTTATTTTTAAAGTCGTTCTATGATGTAGTAAGGAATTTTATGCGATAGAGGGATGGACGTGTTCGGGGTGGCGCCTTTTTTTCTGTTGGTTAGAGGGGTTTTTTGAGGTTAATTTTTCAAGCTGTCCCGATCTGGAATAATTCACTTTGACGTTTTCGTCCATTTTACTGGAGCAAAAAGGCCAACAAATACGTCCAGCGAGTGTATTCCCTTGTCAAATTCAGGCTGGAAGGCGGGCTTTCCCTAGCAGAATGCAAAATTTGTCTCCCATCTCCCAGTCAGGTTATACGTGACCAGGATAGGGGATGGTTGTTATGTGGACTGTGAGTACACATCACAATTTCTTTCTTTCCTTCTTTTCTCTGTCTGTTTTGTGTCTTTTTATTTTTCCTTATTTTTTAACCTGACTTTCTTTTGAAATCTGACAAATAGGAAGAAATGCGGAGAAATAAGACTGGTCTCAGTCAATCAAAATCGGACAGCTAGGAATTTTAAATTTTTTCAACGTGACTGGCTTTTGAAGAATGGGAAATTTATTTTTATTTTATTTTGTTCTCAATTTTAGTTTTTTCGCTTTTCCTGGGATAGGAGTGGGTACGTTGTTGAGAAATAAGGACGTGCCAATAAGAATAGCTCTTAGAACAGGAGACTTGAGGCGTGAGATAAGTGATAACGAGAAGAAGCTTCCAGTTTTCCTCTTTTGAAGTAGGGAACGGAGAGACATCACATCCACCACACACACGCTGGCATTCACATAATACACGAGGCATTGGAAATTTGAGAGGCGCAAGCTGGACAAGGATAAGGATGCTGTAAGGAGAAGTTATGTTGAAGAGCTAAAGGAAACTGGGAGGGTTAACCCCCCCGTTTGGATCGATACTGCGAGTGTTTGGGTTGCCTGATCGAGTTGTGGTTTTTTTTGGTTCTTTTCTTAACACTTGGTAGGAGGGAACTTGTAAAGGTTACCGCCCACTTGCCTTTTCACACTTCTTACTTTAACTTGCTGGTCTGTCTCTACGTGTGTGTGCATTCAACGATAGAAGGGGGCCAGGACCACAAATACACACACACACTCGGTCAATTTTAGTTTACAGTTGATTTTTTTTCTCTTTGATCTTTTTTTTCTGATGGGACTCGGTTGGGATTGGGAAACGCTGTAGTTTTCGTCCGGGAATTGAAATTGCATTAACTCCTCCCCCTCCGCACACCCACCCTAAAAGTCACGTGAGGTTTGAATTGAGTCAGCGGTACTTAACCCTCGCCCGCCAATATAATTTGTCGAATGTGAGTGAATGAAAAGCCGCTACGGCCGGCCAAAAGCGAGGAAGGGCGCCAAAAAGGAGTAAAAAGCTAAGGGGAAAAAAGGGGGCAATTTTTTATGTTCACACGGCTTGGGGGTTGGAAAAGAGGACTTGGTCACATGTCAATATTGACCGTCGTAAATGAGCTTATCATAAGTCAGTTAAAAAGTACAGCCCCGGGGGTTCGGAAAGTAAAAAAAAATAGCGTGCTAGACATATTGCGTACTCTGCAGGGGCGAGTAAGCATTATTTGCTTATGTTCAATGTAAATTTCGGGTATTTTAATTCTCGAATTAAAACTTGGAAAGGAAAACCAGCGAGTTTATGAGATTCATCTAGTTAACTTTCTATTTTAAAACAAATATTGTCAAGTACATAGTTTTTGATTGAATGTCAGTTGAAGCTTATGCATTCGTTTGTTTACTTACTTCGGACGGCCATCATCTTGGACCTCGAAGTAGCGTAGTATTGCGTTGTGTTGTCTATTATCCCGCCAAAGCACGAGCTATTCGCCTGTACTGCGGAAAAGGCGCACTAATGAATAGTGTACTGTAAAGTGCATTTTCGAACGTTTCTTTCGTTTCGCCTGTACTGTGGAAAAGACGCAATAATGAATAGTGTACAATGCATTTTCGAACGAAACAGTTCCGCCATTTTATCAGTGCAGTGCTTTGAACTTTGGGATTTTCATAAAAGAAAATTAATCAGGAATCCGTGAAGGAATTACCCCATAAGGTTTCTTTATGGGAGTCAGGTAATCCAGTAAGGACAAGTAGATATCGTGACGTTATGGTAGGCTTGCCGTAGGTCCGCCCACATGTTTCGGGTAAACAAGGGAGTATGTGGGAAGGATGGTTAATGTAAGTGAACAATTAGGTGAAATCGGATCCAGCCTTTAGCTTTTCTATGATATAGAGTCTATACAACGGTGTCAAGAAAAGTAGCGTTAGGGGAAAGAAGGAAAAAAAAGAAAAAAAAACTTGCACCAGTGACGCCCCTATGGCCAGCCCTTGGATGTGGACGGACAGAGGCGAACGTCACGACGTCCGGACGCCAGGCAGCCGAAGCAATCAGCCAGGGCCACCTTTTGAAATGTATTTTATTTTATCCATTTTATCCCAGGGCGTATTATGTACGTGGATGCAATGGGATGAATGTCGGGCGCCAGGAGCTGGACGACAGGAGCACACACACATTGTTAGATATTGATTAGGGGGAAACTTTATATGATAGTGTTATGAAGGATTTTTTTTTGCCTTTTCCATATACGATGCTGCAGTGGCAGGAACTTTCGGGATCCTATTGGCGTGGTAGTTTCACTACATTGCTATTTTTTATTTAGTTTTTTTAGTTTATCAGGACCAAACCATGCAGACTTGATGTCCCTTTTTGGCTCTTTTTCTTGTTTCTTGGGGGGGGGGGGGTGACTATTTAAAAAGGTACATGGGGTGTGGTGTGGACGGACGCCATAGAGCAAAGCATAGCAAGCATAGTCAACCAAACATACCACAAGCTTCAATCCCGCCCCACGGTCCTCCCTTTCTGAAACTATTGCCCCAGTTGATGAGGGGGTCCACACATGGCTTGTGTGTGTGCGTGGCTGCTTATCGGTATGGCACATGCAATGTTTTACTGGCTTACTGATTATTGAATAGCAATTTTATAGTCCAGCTTTTACACGGCTAATAAGGCAGTATAATAGGGAAATTGAGAGATTTTTCGATAGAAATGTCATAATTTGAATGTCGATAGACATTTTTTTAAATTTCGAAAGAAATTTAAAATTTTAGAAGTTACATCGTACTCATCAATTGCACTGAATGTTGTTCTGATAACGAGGAATCGGTACTGATTCTTAAGAATTATGGGATGTTTTCTGGGGAATGATTTGGGATTTTTTAAAATTTATTTTTAGCCCATTAGAGGTCAATGTGAACCCAGATTGCATGAGTTGTTACTGCAGTTTGTTAGTTTGACGTTAGTTACCATTGAGGAAAGGAGTATAATGACTTGTTTGTTTGACTTGGTTCAATTGAAATGGTTCAATTCAAAGAAGCGGAAATTTCATCTCTACCGCAGCTTGTCGGGGGATCATAACAACAACAACGAAAAAAAAGAAGAAAGGGAGGGGAGTTTAAGCGCTTTAAAAAGGGTATTTTATAGAGAGAGAAGCTCAAAGAGTTGTCGGCACGTGTCGCTTTAGAGTCTTTAGAGACTTTGGAGTTTGCATTTCAATAGCGGCTTTACGCAAGGGGTTAAACTGAAAAGGGTTTTAAGCATTGAAAAGCGTTGAAAAAACGCAGAGCTTTAAACACCTTTTTAAAAAATGCAGAATAGGAACTACTTTATTTAAAAAACGATTTCAATAGCACCCACGTGTCGACTCTTTTCTCTGGCTTTTATAGATTTACACAACAAGGAACAGACATAAGAAAAAATGAAAAGAAAAAAGACCCCAAGTCATATCATTGGAAACACGGTTTTTAGTGCTGCGTCGATGAATTTCCAAGTAAAAAATAAAATAAAGAACGTAAAGACGAATGAGGAGGAGCTACGAAGGAATGAAAATGACATCCAATAATGATAACTACCCTTTGTTGGGTCTATAATAACTGCGTATCCGTGCTGGACCACTGGGTATATATAGGTCTATACATGGGGGTTTGAGGTTCGTGACCAGCGTCTCTTTGGCCTTTCCAGTCGGCGATATTGGGGTATAGGTCCAGGTCCGGTTCCCAAGATCCCGTAGCTACTGTGTGTGCTTTGAAATCACGCACGGGTTGCAAGTTAAACTGGATCTTTTCTTTTCTTTTCTTTATTTTTTGTTTCGTGTTCTTTTGGTTAAATAAGGTTCAGTTCAGTCCAAGTAATCGCAACAAGGTTCTGTCTAAAACCCAAGTTAACAGGCAGGATCCCCTAAGATTTTTTTTTAAATAATGACAAAAGAAGAGCAGTGGACGGACGGAAACAAAAGCGAAAGCTATTGTAAAAGCATCGGGCACACGATGCTCATTACCTAACGAAGCCACTGAAGCGTAGTCTGTCTTCTCTTGAATGTAAAGATACGAAATCCTTGCCGTCCGCCCCAGCATCTCGGGTCCTTTCTTCGCCCTAAAAAAAAAAATGCAGTAAATTTTTTGTCGTATCTTTCTTTTTTAGGAGCTTTTCAGTTTTTTCAGGGTTTTTTCGTTTTAGTTCTCCTATATTTCCAAGAGTTAAAGCTAGGAACCCGGCCGGGGTACATACGAGAACATAGTACGTACGGGGTTGTGTTGTGTGTACACAAGATACAGGACGAGAATCCTTAACTTGAAGCTTTGGCACGACTTGCTTGACTGGGACCTTCGGATCTCAGTAAATTGGATGCATCCTCCTTTTCTTTTCAATTTTTTTTTATTTTTTTTAGGCTCGTTTTCGTTAGAGAAGATCAAAAAGGTTCTGGCCAGGCCGTGTTAGATGTGTCCTCTTGGAAAGTGACGAAACTTTTTCAAATAGGCCTGAAATGATCTTTTTTCTATTTTTTCATGGAGGGGGGTACAGTACTGTACCATGTCAGGAAATCATTAAGAGGACATCCCGAAACTCGTGTGAAGGAAGATCTTCCTTCTTTTCTTCCTATACCAGAGTTTCTTTAGGAAAAGAAAGAAAAGCTTGTACCGTGAGCGAACTTAACGCTGCCTCTATAATGCCAAAAGCATTAGCAATAGCTTTTTTTTTTTTTTTTTTACTTTTTTTAGGTATATTTTTTTTAGCTTTTATTGTGGCGTGACCATTTGGACACAATGAGACTACCTTCCATTCCCAACGTAACTTTTACGGTAAAAATATGTCTTTTGCATAATAGTGTTATTTTGTTATTATTCTTTTTTCCCTTGTCAGGAGTTAGAGTCTGACATAAAGCCACGCCGAAAACGACATGTATTTGGCGCCCTTAACTTTCATATTAACGGTTAGAAGGCGAAGGCATTAATCACCCTGGACAGGTGTCTATAGTCAAAAGGCGCAAGGGCACCGTTTTCATCCCCCCCACCAAAAAAGAAAAAGAGAACGGCGATCCCGGGGTATAGTAGGATACGTTTATATATATATAGATTACCTTTTGGAGGTTTTGAGAATCCTCTTGTCCTTTACAGGGTTACAGCCGTACAGGGAACCCCCCTGAAAAAAAGAAGAAAAAAAAGAAAAACCAGCCATTTGTCAGGTGCCATCTTTACCTAAGTGAAGCATCCTTGTGAAAGATGTAGCCTGACCTCGTTTTTCTTATTTCTCTTTTTTTGGGGAGGGGGAGGTGTCAGCTTTTGGGCTGGAGTGACACTTTTTGGACGCTGTAAAGGAGACATTTTGGTGATAAATGCCTCAAGTGTATGTGTGTATATAACTTGTAATGAAGTAAAGTAAGAAGAAAAGGAGATTTTTTCGTAGCGAGGAAAGTTTTGAGTTGGGAGTTGGACTTCGTCAAAGGTTAACATCAAATTAGATAGACCTAGTGGATGAAAGGACAAGGCGGGGTTAATGAGACAATTCGTAGCGTTGTTGGGGGTTGTCTTGGCAACCCCCAAGAGCACAACGGCCGGAATCTTCTGAAGATTCTGAAAACTTTGGGCTAAGTATGGATATAACTTGTGTGGCGATGTTGTGCTTGTTGTCTCTGACAACCCCTTCGATATCAACGCGATGATGAGACAAGCTTCTTCTTCATCACTTCGGCTAATGGTCAGTGGACAACAAAAGTTCCCAAGTTGCCCAGGTTTATGCACGGATACGCCCCAAAGAGAGTCCGGTCCCGCATCCCAGGGAAACCTGGTGTGGACATCGTTCCTTTGGCCATAATATGCCTTTAGCTTATATAAACTACACAAAAACGAGGTCCAGAATAGATAATACGAGTGCAGGAGATGGGGAAGGTGGAAGACGGGTGCACAAGGTTGAAAGAGAGAGAAAGGAACCAATAATAGTCCTCCCCGCCTAATTAACATGGATGAGCTTTATACACATTACAGCTTTTCAGGGATCCCCTGTAAGCAAAGAGAAGAGTCCCCTCTTCTTATTTCTTGTGCTTCCGAACCCCCCCCCCCTCTTCTCTATGCGTCCAGCGGGAGGAGGAGGAGGGGATAATGTGGACATGCTGCTTTGGCTGGACACTGAGAGAAACTCCAAAGGCAAAAGCAGCGTCCAGAGCGACAGATATACAGAAATAGGACTTGCTTTTGGGAATCTGTGAGGAGATGCGGGGTGGTGGGGGGAGGGTACATACAGAGTAACGTTTCCTAGGCAACGGCACCATTGCTTAATGTCCTTAATGTCCAGATCAGTTGCCATAACACGAAACAGGGTATAAAAGTCTACATTGATAGATTAAGCATTTTCAGTTCCGAAAATGAGCGATTTTTTTCTTGAGAACTTCTCAAATCCGAAAAAATAAAAGATTTTTTGTAGTCTTTTTCAATTCGGAAAAAACGATTATTTTAATTTTTTTTTATTGGGAATCTTTTCAATTCCGAAAAAAATCAGCGAATTTTTGTGTGTGGAGGATAGAAAAGATCATCTATTAATTGTGTATTGGGACGATAGCGGAGCTAAGGGTGTTAAAAAGTGGGTCATTTATTAACAAATAATAAAAAAAGAATGCCATGACCAGCTGCTAACGGCGGTGTCATTAAGCGTTTGTGGCTGGGTTCGGAGGCGGGGTTTTATAGTATTGGAATTGTATTAAGAAGGAAAAAGTGCTGCGTTTGGATCGCCAGTTAAAAACGGCGTGCTTAGGGCTTAAACGATAGATTTATTTTTTATTTTTGTGGAGCGGCCAGGCCAAAGCCATAGAAAATGATATTCATAGGAAATGCAGCTTTAATGGTAGGTATTTTGAGCAGAGGAGAAGAGGGGGGTTGATGGGAAATAAATGTGTCAGGCCAAAATTGGAACAGAAAACGTGTTAAGAAGTAAGACGGCTTCAAATGTATCGTTTCCTCGTTTTTCGCTTTGCCGCTTGCAATCCTCTCAAGCTGTCGCTCGTTTTCTCTGGGGCTGGCGGTCTCTCGCTCGTAATCTTGCAAGCAATATAAGAAGGGGATGCGATCAGGTAGAAACAATAGATTTGTCTTGAAAGAAGTTGACGGCCAGCAAAACAGAGGCTTAGCAAAAGAAGGGAAGCATATCTCTCTCTCTCTTTGGAACAAACTAACATGCCAGGTAAAAAGCCGTAAGCGCCTTCGTGAACAACTTGCAGAATTCCTAACAGAACCAAAAAGGCGCTGGAGGTCCGGAAATGAGCGGAATCACCCAATCAAGATTTGGATGATTCCGCTGGTATTACATGATTTTTTGCACTTAAAAGGAGGCAACCCGACACAAGGACGCCGGATCCGACAGAAGGACGTCTAACCTACCCTTGCGACGTATTTTTTAATAAGGCGTACAAGAACTTTTTAATCTCGTTGGGGCTTAATCAATGCGCAGAGACCTTTTAAACTCGACATTCTATTGGTTCCTTAAAAGATGATGGACCTGGTATCCTTCTGTCGGGGTCCAGCGTCCTTCTGTCGGGTACACGGAGTCCTTGTGTCTACTTCCCAAAAAAGTCTCTTCTCTTTACCGCCGATTGGTATGACGCCCCCATGTGTACGCTGAAAAGAGGCATGAATGAAGTAATATTTATGATTATTTTTATATTTCTGATTGCTGGGAGTAAGGAAAAAATAACAAAAAATTAGGAAAAATAAAGAAAAGAGGGGGGGAGATAGGAAGAGAGAGCTCGTAAGAATGGAGAATAGCAATTGGAAGCTTGATTTTTGACGGGAGGGGGCGCGCGGATAACATTACGTGTCAGGGAGGAGGGTGGCGGGTGGGTGGTTCTTACTGGCCAGTAATTGCCCGGCTAGACCCTAGGGGAAAAGGTTGTCATATTTCTGTCAGGGAGGGTTAGCCCTGCAAAAAAGAAAAAGAGAATAGAGGGAGTCGTACAGTGCTTTGGAAGGAATCCCATGTTAAATAGAATGACGTAAATCTTGCTCTACATCCGTACATCCTTACCCCCGCGCGCTCTTTGGGATGAGGATTGGGGTCCGGCCTTGGCTTTTGCCTTCGCGTTGGTGTGCTGGGCTGCATGATGATGATGGTCGTAATGCCAAATGCCAATTAATGCCTCCCGCACCCCAGTCTCCCCCCAACAACTTTTAGTTTATCGGCATATAAAGCATCTTTGGGGGGTAATTTCTCGTTTCGAGTTCTTTGATTAAACCAAAGATTTTTTTTTGTCCGTGCCATTTTAGGAAAGTAGAAAATAATTTTCTTATTTTTTTGTTGGCCCCTAACTTGAAGAAAAAAATAAAGAAA
This sequence comes from Lepidurus apus apus, assembly GCA_022832285.1. NCBI lineage: Eukaryota > Metazoa > Arthropoda > Branchiopoda > Notostraca > Triopsidae > Lepidurus > Lepidurus apus. Next base: position 59,030 of record JAGJRO010000166.1, on the reverse strand, counting down.
AAGTTGAATGAAAGAAAAACAAGGTTAGCGAGCGAGCTTTCAAGGTTACACACATTCGTAACGTACTGTACAGTACAGTACAACCAGGTCAAGCTAGGTGTAAAGGGAGTTATTTTTTGGCAATTTAAACAAAAGTTCTTTACACCTGAGTAAATCGTGTAGGGCGGCGTTTTTAGCTTCTGTTAGTTTGCCTGGATATTACCATTGGTATATTAAACACTCCTAAAGTATATGTCTGGGCATACAAGCTGATATAGAGATACTTTTTCGGGTGCTAACCCGCAGATAAATTGCAAAATTATATTCGTATATTCGCGAAAATCTTTCTTTTTTCGTTTTCTTGGCAATCTCATAGTAACGTGGCTCGGTCAGGTAAAGGTCCTTTGGGATTCTTTTGTTTGCAATGCAATCTTGAATTCTTTTGAAAAGGGAACTTCCGTACCGTACAATGGACAGAGGGGAAAAGTCCCAGATGGAAATCGTGATAATCAGCGTTGAATCGTGACCATTCCCCGTAAGAAGAAGAAGAAGAACCGCCGTGGGTTTTATGAATAGGGGTTGTTGCTTTTTAGCTGTATATGTATGTGTGTATCTGTGTGTTTCGGTTAGCTTTACGGCTTGTATTGTAGCCAGATTTACGCCGTTTGGCGGGAGGGAGCTTCATTAGTCATCGTTAGGTGTTGGTCCAAGTGACAGGTGCGTTGTCGGACCCAATTTTTAGGGTCTGTATGTATCCTGGAAGGGTCTTCATTATGGGTGTAATTTACAATTTTACATACTAGAAACACTCTCCCAAACGAACTTTTTCTTTTCTTTTATTCTTTTATTCCGCAGCCTATACTTGATCAAAAGCGCCGTCTTTAATACCGCGCACAGGGCGAAAAGGCATTCCTTTTTTTCTTTTTAAGAGGTGAAATTATTGCCACTCCGGAAGAGGTTGTTCCCAAAGCTGCCGAGCGTGTTTGCTGGATATACACTGCAACGTTGGGCAGTATATGTGTGTCTATAGATAAATATATGTAAGAGCCCCCTCTATCGTTCAACATGGCTTTTTTAGGTGATAGACCTGTTAGCTTTTGGGCCCGAGAGGAAAAATTTTCCGAAGGGAAGCCAACGGCCAAGAGCAAATTCCCGGAGGACGAATAAATGTAGCGCCGTAAAAGTAAAACTAGATATATATATATATAGATATACACGTACGGGAGTACCTATACATATATAAATAAATATATAAAAAAATAAGAAATATAAGGTAAACGCAGTGCTCATGGTCGTTCATGCATGGTCACCCACTTGATTACTCTCCATGCACGTCAAGCTTTTATTGGACATGTACGTTAAAAATTCTTTATAAAAAAATAAAAAAAATTGGAAATAAAAAATAAACAACGGACCTTAAACTTGAGAGCAGGAGCTCGTAATGTGACTTCATTAGATGGTAACTTCAGCCGTAATATAATTTAATAGTTTCTCTCATACTAAAATAATTTTTTTTAAAAAACTTGAGCCGCGATCATGTTAAGAAAATACTACTAAAAAGAAAATGAGGAAGTCAATTTTACTTTTATTTTATTTTTTAAATTTTAATCTTGAGCTTCCTGACTAAATTGGACTGTACCTCCGTAACTCCGCATTCTCTTTCGGGCTGGTTGTTAATAAGCTAATTTCCTTTTGGCGAGTGACTTTTTTCTTTTCCTTTTTTTCCCGGTTTTGCATTTGCACCCAAAGTCGGCAGTCCCGCATTCGTCACATAGGTCACGCCGAATGTTCCGCGGGATTCCGGTCTTGACACCTGTCGTAGCTCCCATGCAAGCGCACCTTTATTTTTATTTTTTTATTTCTTTTGGGTCCACGAGTGGTATATAGAGCGTATGTATAGTACATATATATAAGAGGAAATGGTAGGAAAAAGGGGTAAAAAAGAGAGGTTGACGGTTGGGTTCTACTCAAAAGGGTTAAGACTGGGGAAGGGGGGAAAAGACAAAAAGAGGGGAAAATGAATATGGTTTAGGTATAATGTAAAGCCCACACCTTGTTAAAGCACCTACTTTGAATGCGCTATGCATAATGTGGTCCTTCTGGGTTTTATAGATTTAAGCATTGTTCCACTTTAGGTATGCATGTAAAAACACCACGGGAGATCTGTTACAGTTCCACGCACGCGAAGAATCCGGATTTGACAAATTATGGCGTGTGAAATACTTACTGCTGTCGCTCTCCCTTAGCTCGGAATAATAAAGCAAATTGGAGAGGATAAATTAAGACCACCCATGCACAATTTGCTTATTTTTTCTTTAAAAAAAAAGACTTTTCACTTTTTTTTTTACTCTTTTTCTTACTTATTCAAAATGATGGTAAACATTGTTGCCTCGAATAGCAGCAGCACTTTGATGTTATTTTAAGCATGAATAACGACCTAAAATTGCACTTTTGGGCTGGTTTTCCCTAGGCAGTCTGGAACGTACATCACATTTAAAATCAATTGCCCGTTTTACACGGTTACTTTGTCAGTTTGGCTGAATCTTGGAGGAAGTTATGAAGCCTGAGTGTACAAAGTAGAAAAAAGGCAGTATTTATTTTTCAGTAGTTTTAACGAATCCTAACGGAAATGAACCATAGAAACAGTAGAACTATAAAAGAAAGAAAGAAAAAATGGAAATTAAGATTTGTGTTCTTGGTATAATTGATTCGAAAATGGGTCTGTATAATAGTAATAGGCTTTATTATTATTATGGTTATTTAATATTAGTAACATATAGTACTGCCTTATTTCATTTATATTAATTGGAAAATAAGTCTAGTATCGTTCAATTGTATTCAGGATGATATACTATATTATTAACTATGATATTACCGGGCTATTTATAAAATGAAATATACATATTTGGTAGATTCACGTGAGGTCAACTTTAGGTTGTCTAATAATAACTGGAATAAAGGATCAGTACATCAGCGCCACATTCGGACAAGCGAGGTTACGTGCAAATGGCTTTGCTTTTTAACGATGATATAAAGAGGGTGAACGTGTCAGTTTCGACGTCATAAATTCCCAACATTGACTGTATATTGCTATCGCAGGTACATACATTTAATATACACAATAAATGAGTAAAATAATTGTCAAATAAGTTAGCAACAGACTTTCAACCCTACACATCAATATATTATGTATATAATAAATATGTAATTATTGTATTACCCAATATACGAAATATATTATGTATGTGTACATTATATGTATATAAACGCCGTGTAAAATTACCCAATTTAATTAAAGCTAATTTAGCTCACTTTTAAGCGTTCAGATTAGTTTACAAGTTATGTGTTCATTTCCATTTTTTCTTCGGAAGGGAAGAAGTCTTGTTTCATTTCATATCGGTATCTTTTTTTAGTTTTTTAAAGTCTCTAGATTCAGTTTAGCTTGCCTTCTCATCCCGTTATTCGTGCAGTTTCCTTTAAAAAAAAAAAAAAAAAGTCGATAAAACCCGAAGTTCCGAGCCGTTGGGCGCTCCCAAGACGCAAATTGTTGATCTGCTTTTGTGCTCGGGACACTTTTCGGGGTTGCAATTACCCAGTTTTTGGGTACGATAATATGCGTGCGGTTGTGATGAGGGTCGCTCTCATTGAAGTCCAAAGCTCCGCCGCAAAACGTTAAAAAGAGCCGCGGCGGTACCGACCATTTTTATTTTAATGGCATCTGCCATAGTCCCGCACGCGAATCTTTTTTTTTTCTTTTTCCCAAACCAGCCGCTTGCTTGTGTCTTACGGATCTCAATTTCTGTTTCGGAAGAGCATTCGTTCTTTCTTTTATCTCTAGGGCGCCAAAAGGGGGTAAAGGAAACGCTGGGATCTTCCACACGTCCATTATGCACGGCAAGCAAACTATGCTAGCAGGCTCAAGAACGAGAAACAGAAAAATTAGGTATAAGAAGACATTAAAAAAATAATTTGGGGATGGCGCGAGGAAATTGCCGCCTTGTCTTTTCTGAGCTTATCCTTTTCCAAGTTGCGACGAAAAAGGGCTAGAAAGGTAATCACACCATACGAAAGCACAACTGCATAAAAATATTGCCAGGCAGTTTTTTTTTTTATTTATTTTTTGGGAACGTATAGGTTGGAGCAAGAGGGTTAGTTGATAATGGGGAAGCGAAAGGTAAAAATATAAAAAAGAAGAAAAAGGAACAGAGACACTTACTAAAGCCTGGTGTCGTGTGCCGGAAGCTACGAGATAGGGTTTCCATGCATGGATTCTAATTATTTTTTTAATTCGTATAATAATGCGTGCGGCACCAGCAAAAGGTGCTCAAATTTAAAAATTTGGGATGTTATAGAAAGAATACCTCGTAGCCCGGATGTTGCATTTGTGCAACCCATGCATTATACAGAAAAAAAAGTTACGTCTTTTTTACTTTCTGGTTTTCAATCTTGTTTCCGTTTTTTAATTGAGATATTTTTTGGGAGACCTTTATTTTAATTTTATTTTTTACATTTAATACCAACGTAGTAGTAGTGTGTATTACATATGAGCTTACCTGGGGAATTTAGAGTAGGAAGTAGGAAAAGAATTGGGAATTGAAGACTAAATGAAAGATTCATTAGGTTCAGCGTGGAGTGCAGTGAAAGAAAGAAGGGTGGATGCTACGATTATGGGATTATTAGCGATATGGTAGCCAAGAGAAAGTATAAAGCGGAAAAAGAAGTGTTTTTAAGTAATATGGAAGAGTGACACAAAGCTTGTATCAAAGACATTAAAGTCCAACGTGCTGCGTTCGAGTCCGTTTTTCTTTTGATTCTTTTTAGACAAAGCCCATCTGAATCCGATTAGAGCGTCTCCAGTACAGAGCAAGACGCTGTTTCAATTATGGATTATTGAGGCAAACACTGCGCTCACTGTAAAAGATAAAGCTCAAGCTAAAAGGGGGAGCGAACCAGAAATGGGTATCTGGGCTTAGGAAGGCATTCATAACAGCGTCTTCCCGATCCTCCTTCTTCTCTTTTTTTATTTTATTTTAAAAAATTGAAGGTTTTTAAGCCAAAGCTTGTATTGTTTCTCGAGTTGATAGGTGCTCGGCAGCTTTGGCGCGGGTGTATTAGGTTATGTATTGGGGCGAAATTGGAGTTTTTCTTTTTCCTTTTGTTAGTTAACTTTGGGGTTATTTCAAGAAGGTTAAGTGAATTTGTGGGAGTAGGACTTCTTTTTCCCCTATAGGACTAAGGCAGATTGCTAGAAATTGAATGGAATTTTGTAAGACCTGCGCCAATCTTGCATATAGATTGTTGATCGCCAGACTAACGTGGATATTACTTATGTAGTCAAAACTCTCTTTGTTCCGTCCGTGACTTTGCTGTGGCTCGGCATACAAACTAGAAATATAAAGTAATGTTTTCAAAGGGCAAGAACCCCCAGAAATCACATGCTGCCGGTCTACGTTGTTCCGGCTGTTTTTCTTTTTTAAATCAGCCATTCAGTAGCGATTGGCGTGTAGAACTTTCACTGTTGTGACGTCACAGACGCGGTCTACGTTGTTCCGATTTGTCTTTTCTTTTAAATCAGCCATTCAGTAGCTATTGTCATGCAAAAATTTCATTCTTGTGACGTCATAGGAGGATCATGAGGCGCTTGTTCGTATGGCTCCTATTTAACTCCTGTGTTGGCAACAGTGAAATAAAACCTGGGTACCATATGACAGGTGTGACGTCAGACTTATTTCTTTTCACAAATATTGAATAATGTAATTATCCTGTATTTAGTGGTGTATTTTTTAGTGTAACTTACGCATAATGGCAAGAACAAAAATTACTAGAAAGTTGGATATTTTGGGTTAATTTTAGTAAAACAATAATAATAATGCTCTATATAACTAATAGAAACTAGGACTGTTGCTCCTTTAGAATCTTTTTTAGTCATTAAGGCCGTGTTTCTACTTGGAAGAAATAAGAAATCTGTAAAGGCGAGAAGAGATGTTGGGGGCGGAAGAAAAAAAAAGAAAAATACTTTTTTGGGTCCAGTAGAACTAGCGGAGCCCAGGAGATGGATGGGCTCCATCAACCTGGAGTGGACCAACTTTACCTTTAGACCCCTTTTTTCAAGCCTTCTTTCACTCGACAAAAGTGTCGACGTCTTGGACGTCGACGTCTTGTCGGGGACTTTTCTTGTTAGTGTGCCACTTTTCCCAAGGCTAAGACACCTAAAAAAAATAAGAAAAAGTAAAAGAAAAGAGAAGGCATATCTCAACGAGAATACCGTGCGCGTCTTCTTAAGAGTTCCCTGACGTCTGCTAAAGTTTGTGCCTTGAGACCTCCCCCCCCCCCCCAATTTTTTTTTTTTAAATCAACGAGCCTTTTGTTTAATCGCAATTGCAATTGTGCATCGCGGACTCGAGTACAAGTACCCCAATTTGCTTTTCAATTCTTTTTTTAATTTTTTTTCTTAGCAAATTCCCTAAAAGTTTCTCTTTCGTGATAAGAGTTGATAGAATTTTGTATCGTATCACAGTTTTAGACTTGCATTATATATTTGTATACGTTCCCTGGTGCATATTGAGCATCTTCTTAAAAAGCCTTTTCTATTTATTTTTTTAAAGCAGTCTTTTAGTTTTGTGTGTGGTACAGTATCAAAGGCCTCCTTTTCGTTTCTTTTTTTTCTGGTGGTTGGAGGGACGAATCTATAGCATGGGCTTCCATTACTCGGATGACAAAAAATTTGAAACCTACGCAGCATCGCAAGCGAGAGCTCGCTCATCATACAGAAAAGCCTTGATTAATCAGTCATTTTTTTATTGCAAAAGAAGTCCTGCAACATTCACGGAAAGGATGAGTGTTATCGACCAGGGGAGCAAAAGGCAAAAAGGTACTAAAAACAAAAAACATCAAATAGACGGTAGATGTGTGATTAGTTAGAGTTAGGAGGCGTCGAGACGGCTGTGACGTCATGGAGGTCCTGCAGGCATGCTTTGGGTGCGTGGAATACGCAATAGGCGTCTGGCTACGAGGGATTGTATGCCCTGACTTGTATGAACGTCCTAGAGAGAAATACGTGTACTGTACAAGCAAGGGAAAAGGGTTGGATGGAGTAACTGACCTTATAAATCTTTTCCTAAGATCAAGCGGTAATCGATAACTGGTGCGCCCTGAGGAGCAAGGCCAAGGTCTCTTTTTCCCTTCTGGATTAGGTCATAGCAAGAATATTTTTTCTTTTTGGCTGGTTCCTGTTTGAGGTTGTTTAGCTCACCTTTACCTTCGTCATGAATATCATGGATTTAAAAAAGAAAAAAGAAGGAAAGTCTTAGTGAGGTAGTTATGTTTTGAGATTATATAGTGGAGCTGGTGAAGAGCACGACCGAGTGTGAATTTCGTGTTAAAGTGTATCGACTTCCCGAAAAAGACCACCCGGTTATTTTCGGGAGCATATACTCTGAGCGTATCAGTTTTTTTTTGTGGTCCTGCAGGCGACAAATTTAACAAGTTTCACACTCGTAACTACTTTTTACGACTGTGGGTTTACCATATTGACGCTGTAATATCGAGAGCATCCAATTGGTTCAGGTTTTCGAAAAAGGAGCTAAAAGCCACAAGTTTCCGAGTCTTTTGCGGTCGTAAAAAAAACCTATTATTGGATTGGTTTGCTCAAAGAGGTGCTGCAACGCTGTGTTGGTATAACGTAACGTGTTAAAACTTCTGAAAATAATAAAATGAAATAAAAAAGTGAGGAGACCTGCACCTTTTGGCTTGCCTTTTGGGAAGTAGATGTCTGACACAATTTGCTTTGCTCTTCACTTTTTTAAGGGGAAAAAATTTTGAAAATAAAAAGTTTAAAAATAAAAAAACGTTATTTTCAAACCGGATGCGTTAATTTTTCAGGGATTAGTATCAGGGTTGTACAAGGTGAGGGTGTCAAGCAATTTCTTTCTTTCAAACGAGTTCTATTCCCTTTTTTCTTTATCCCCCCTTTTTCAGGGGTTTAAAAGAATTGGCTGATCTTGAGAAATGTAAATGTTGGGAGAAGAGGGGGGTAGGGATTAAAAATTGTTGAATTTCTTTATTGTCGTGTTTAAAGAAAAGATTTTTTGGGGGGTTTAGACAGGAAATACTTGGTTTAGGCAATTCTTGGTGATAGAAAAGAAAACTAGGTGGGGTTATTGTGTTGAAGCCGCCTCATCTGCTCCAAAAATTTTCATGGTAATCCTTTTCCCGATTTTTTTTTCTTTTTTTTTATATTCGGGATTCTAAGGAGCAAGAAGAGCACAGAAATCCCATGGATAAAATGGATGAAAGGCCTTTGGTATTCATTGCATCAAAGCTGCTTCTCCTCTCCCGAAATTGGGAAAGGAAATGCATTTTTTTGTTTTTTATTTTTACTTTTTTTTTTACCTTCTAAGATCTCGTATGCCATATAGGAAAGGTTAGAAGGAACCAAAGGGGGAAAATAAGAAAATAAAAGATGAAGCTCAAATCAGCATGTACCCCGTTTTCTCACCCCGTTCAGCTGCACAATGATCGCAACTTATCTCTTTTTTTATAAAAAAAAATATATAGTGGAGAAATTCATGGCTGATTTTTCTACCCTTTTAGTGAAATTCTTTCCTTAACCCCTTTGATTTTTTTTGATTTTTTCTATTGAAAGGATCCATCAGCCTCGGATTTCCGTAGATAGGGATTTCCTCTTTCCGCAATCCTGGCATATATAGGGACCGTATGGGGCTAAAATCTTTTTTTAACCCCATTCCCCTCAAATAAAAGAAGAGGGTGCATCTTTTGACGGATCTGGGAAAGGGGTGGTGTTGGTAGTGCTGTTAACAGAAATAAAATAGAAAAAAGCTTGTTCACAGCTTTCACCCTTTTCCGAATCTTGGGAAATGGGATGAAACGAGATTCATCCCATTTTTTTTATTTTTTTTGTGTCCGTGTATGTGTGCTAAGCTTATTTGTAGTGGAAAGAAGATAAGAGGGAAATGCTGGGGCTGTTTTATACGAAAATTTGATGAAAAGGGTCGTTTTTTACCCCATTATAGGGTCTCTTGAGGCTCGAACGGGGTGAGATTGGAGAGCACTTTCCATAGATGCGTGAAACCTGACATAAAGAGGTTTTTTCCTATTAGAAAGGGAGATATTCAGAGGAAAATGCTGTACAGGGCACCTTTCTGCATTTTTACCCCTTTTGGGAGGAAAAAAGTGTTCCCAGAAGCCTTATATCGTATATCCATATGTATGGGAGATTTTTTTGTATTAAACGTAATTTTTTTCCCGGAAAAGGGGAAAAAGAATATGGAAAGAAAATGGAAAGCTTTCGAATATATTTTTTTTTCTTTTTTATAAGGGCTGATAGCTATGGAAATTTGTTAGGGGTGAAGTGATGGCGATTATAAAACTTACTATAATAAGAGTTGGACTGGGGAGGTTTTTGATGGTTATCATCGATGGTCGTGTCCCTGGAAATAAATTAATTTAGAATTTAATAACCGTCTGGATCGTGTTTCCAGCCATGGACAGCCCGCATGATTGCAAATGAAGTAGCAATGAAAGTGACCCCCAAATTTCCCAGTTTTTGTCTGATGGATTGATCCATCGTTCCTCTTTGGCCTCTTTTTCCGATTATTTCCCTTTTATTTCGAATATGTGTTATATTATTAGGTTATTTATTTATATTTGTAGCCTCTTGATCCCGAATGCAGCTCTTGGGCCTTTTTTCGATGAAATATTGTATTATATTTCGATTATTTATTTTGTACTTTTGGCCTCTTGATGATGCAGCATGCAGATGTTGAGGGGGGCCTGCATGGAATTTTTTGGTGGGAAATGGGAAAAAGAAAAGAAAAAAGAGCTTGAGAAGCGAGGATATGCATTTTTCCCTTAAAAAAGGAGGGTCAAATCTATTCAAAGTATGTCAGGGCCCCCTTATATGCAAAGGAGCGAGACCTTTTTTATTTTTCCTTTTTGCATCGCGGCATTGCATAAGAGGGGGGAACAAAGTTCCCAGCACCTCCAAAACTACAGAAAAGAGCCCCAAAACCTTTGTAAAAAACTGTAAAAAAGGAAGCTCGTTTTTACCTGAAACGTGGAAGACTAGGACCCCAAAAACGCGTGAAACTCCCCATTTTGCTGCACTAAGGAGAAGCAGGGGAGAATACACATCCACATCACATCCACACAACACAAGAGAACGGAATCGAAAAAAAAAATACTGCGGCTAAGAAGCTGCTCGAAAGGCTGGGAAAGTTTTTTGGGAGCTCTTTTTATATATAGCGTATTTTAGGAATTAACATACAACATACCCGCACCTTCCTAGTGCATCATACCAAGAGTTAAATGCATGAGTTACCTTCTTACACGTAGCAATTTTTATTTTTTGTGTACCTTTCACTTAATTCGGATTTTTTCCCACGATTTGGGGAAGTGGGGGTTAAAATGAAAAAAGAAAAAGCCATGAAAGTAATTGCAATGAAGGGAACCGCGTTTTATATTCATGCTTTTTCGGCAACGCGACACAAGGACGCCGGACCCCGACAGATGGACGCCAGTTCCATAATCTTTAAGGGACCGATATAGTTTTGAGTGTAAGAAGTTTCCGCGCAGTAGCACCAACGAGATTAGAAAGTGCTTAATACGTACCAAGAAGTACGTCACGAGGTTAGGCGTCCTTCTGTCGGGGTCCGGCGTCCTTATGTCGAGTCGTTCTTATGTCAGCTTCCCGAGTTTTCGTTAGTAATTTTTATTGTATTTCTTATGAATGTGTTCCCATGTCTTCCACAGGTGAGCGTGGTGTTTGCATGTCGGAGAGCCTCGAGAATTGAGTTCTCGGTACAACGGCGCGAGGCGGAGCTTTCTTGCCTTCCTTCATGGCTCGCCTGGCCTACGCTCCGCCCGTCCTTCTCCACGGTCCCGGTTCGCAGCAGCAGGAACAGCGGCGCAGGGCTTCCGGCTGGCCCAAAAGGTATTTCGCTTTTCGTTTCTCGTTTTTCGCCCATTCCAAATAAAAAAAATATTCCGTCCCTTTTTTGTATATTGCGGATAATTGTTTTTGTATGCGGAAGGTCTGTGTGAAAAAAAAGAGAAATTAGGGGGGCGAAACGAGATTACTTTTCAAATTTGAGAGGCAAATTTCAGGTACTGGTGACACCCACCACCGCTTATTAAGACCCCCCTCTTCTTCGAAACATCAGGTCCTAGGCTCTTTATAATAACTTATTAGTTAGCGCTCCCTGAGCCACCCGAAAGTTTTTCGTTAACCTATCCGCGAAGAATCGTGGATATAGCTTTTTTGGCTGTGCGGGAAATTAAGTAGTAGACTAATTGTACAGTCCCAGATGTTGCATAGGAACCTTTTTTAACTTTTTTTTAATAATAAAATGGCTAATGAGAGCTCTTCGTTCTGTAGGGTACCAAAAAGGTTTCATTTAAAAAAATGCGTCAATGTAGGCGTGGTCAAGCATCGTGGATGTAAAAAAAAGAGGAAAGGAGTAATTCATATCCTGAAACCCAAAAAAGAAAAAAATGGGTTGCAACCAATTATGAAACGGGAGCCCAAATGCGCATCCTGTCAGTCCATAATGATTGCCATTCCGTTTTTATTTGCGAGTTGAGTGCAATTTCTGACCTTTCGTGGCACTGTACAGTACTACTGCTAACTGAAAGGAGCAATAAGATATACTCACTGTTGGCGTATGCAAATCTTAAATAGATTCTTGGCGAGCTGTGTATATTTTCGGTATACAAAATTCAACAGTTTTTTTTTCTTTTTTTTTTGGGGGGGGGGGTTCTCGGGACTCGTACAGTGCAAGACTATGCTATACATTACCTCCTGTGGATTATGTCTACGCATGAACGAAAGCGATATGTATAGGCGATACGTAGGTTCTTTTGGCATTGTCCAAATCCATTGCTGGAGTTTTCTTCGATTAGTATGTAAATCAGGGCTTGCCATTGCCAACTTTCTGATGGGCACACCTGGCAGGGGGGGTCATTCTTCTTCGCTTTTCTTCTCCTGAAAGAAAGGGGGTTTCTCCCTTCCTGCTTGAGACTTTGAGAGGTGTTTCTTATTGACAACCTTCGAAGAGGATTGGGATCCCTTTCACCCACCTTTGGTGGTGCACCGTTCTAGATTACCCAAGTTTTAACCCCTCCCCAACTCAAGTGCACGTATTTCAACAATGAAATCGAAAATGAACGTCCCTTTTCTGTACCTGTGCTGAGGCTTCGGTGCCCATGTAAGAAACCCCTAATGGAAAAATTTTCACTGTTGAGCTATTTCTGAGCTAACTCCAATGCTGGCGAAGTTTTAACTCATCTCAAACTCAAGTGCATGTATTTCAACAGTGAATTCGAAAACGAACGTCCTTTATCTGTGCGGAGGCTTCGGTTCCAACGCCCTGATGTAAGAATTTTCACTGTTGGGTGAGCTATTTCTGAGATGCGGTAAACGAAGTTTTAACTTACATGCATTTCAACAATGAAATCGAGCATGGGAGTCCTTTTTTCCCCGTGCTTAGGCTTTGGTAACGATTTTCACTGTTGCCTGAGCTATTTCTGAGATGCTAACGAAGTTCTAGAAGGGGGGGGGGGAGGAAGACTGCATTGTATTCAAAATAGAAAGCCAATCGCCTGGGCTTGCCTAGTAGAAGTAGAGTTGGAAGCTCCCCCTGAAAACAAAAAGCTTCTGTTATGCTGAACCACCGGCGAACTAAGCTCATGGTTAGTCATAAGTCTTTTTACAAACATGCATGCATAATGAAGCCTCTGCTCAAGAAAACAAGAAAACTTTTCCCGACTGGTGCTGTTTCTATTACCAGCGTTGTCGATGTTGGCTTGCATAACTAATATCAGAGCATACCTTAAAAAAAAAAATTTCTTTCTTTTCTTTCCATTTTCTTTGCCACTTTTGCGTTTCGAAATTGGGAAAAAAGGTAAAGCCACTTCATGAGGTATTCATTACAAGGATTTCTTGTGAACCCTCTCAGTTTGGCTTCCTTCAGTTATGCATAAAATGTCCAACGAATTCCAATTTTTCCGTCTAGTAGTTTTTCCCCGTTTCACAGATTTTCAGCATTAAAAAGAGGCCAACAACCTTTACTCTTGGCAAAATTTGAATCTTGATTTACTTTAGAAGATTTGACTAGCCATACTTTAGAAGGCTTGAATAGATTTAACGTTAGGAAAACCACTGACATGATCAATGCAGAGTTATCAGGGAGGCACGTGCTGGAAGCCCTACAACAATGTATACATTTAGAAGTTGGCCAAATATTTGCAAGTTTCAAACTCCAATCCCTCTCGTGCCGTGCTGTGGGCCGCCTGTGTCGTTGTGCACATTTTCGGTGAATAAATCATCAACTCGGTAAACAAGCTTCTATTTTCCCCAAGTCACGTGCTGCTTGCCCATATTCTTCTTCCTAAATTAAATTATAAATTACTTCCTTTCCTTTTTCCCTTTTTTTCTTGGTCTGGCAACCGAGAACAGAATTTACGAAAATTAAAAAAAAAATTGTTTGACTTTGATTTTTTGGCTTGATTTGGGAAGCCAACGGCTCGGTTTGGGTACAAACCAAAACAGTAATCAGTATATCTGTCTTCTCTGGCGGGGGGGGGGGGGGGG
>JAGJRO010000166.1:0-45419 GCA_022832285.1 Lepidurus apus apus | reverse complement strand
TAATGGGCTGCGATGGAGCAGAAACTCGTGCCCCGAGTCTAATAACTTTGGTAGCTGAGAGAAAAGATCCACTTAAGAGGAACGTCTTTTAATGAGTAAGAAAGGGAAATGGCGCTTTTGGGGGGTAGGTTCTCTAAGCTCGTTCCTTCTAAGCTCTATGAAACGTTGACTGCGTATGAGTTTTATATTGGGGGGGGGGAACCTTTGAATTATTGTGGACTAATGTTCTCTCTGCACGTCCACAGTGGGCTTAATAGTTGCCACCCCCCTTTTAAGATTGCCCAGCTTCTTTGAACGCCGACAATCTTAGAAGGGGGGAGGGGCCATCTAGCTCTAAACTAAGACAGGCTATGTGTGTGTATATAATATATCTAATATATCTTATGTAGCAATATGAGTTGTGTGCTGCGTGGCGGCATTACCAGAGCCAAGAAAACCCTATATTGGTTCCCAGACTTGGGGGGTAAGACTGTTTATATGGTCGCCTAAGGGGATCTAATGAAGGGGAAAGAGGTCAGAAACTAAAACCCCATACACCCATGATACACGCACTCATTTGAAGCCTAGTCTTTTAAAGGATCTTTTCGTTTCATTCATTTCGTTCGTTTCGTTCGGTTCATTCGCACAGACCGGATCGGTAAAAGCCGGGCGAGTCGAGATAAAAGTAAAGGTTTTCGTAACAAATGTCCACGGCGCGTCATCTCCCAAGTATCGTTTTGGCTAACTGTGGCAGCTCGTCTTGACTTATGAAATGGCAATGGCGAGGAGGGGAAAAGGCCATATAATAAGAGCACGGCTAAAGGGCAAACAGCAGCCCTGGAACGATAAACGGGCCCCCGTACCCGTAATAACGTATAACAGGCGAGGGAAGCTGCGTCGAAAGCTTCCTTAGCATCTCTTAGCTACTATTTTTTATTTTATATTATTACTAATATTTTTTAAAATTAATAACCGGCGTAGGCTTGTGCCTATTGTATCGGAATTAACGATGCTGTTGTTTATAAATATTATATTATTATCGTATATTCTTGTCTTATAAGATAGGCAAGGCACCGCACGATGGTGGGCATGTAAGTGCGGGTTTACTCGCCTACTTGCGATCTTTTTCGTATTGAGAACGTGTGTACACACTAAACTAGCATCCCTCGATTTTCTATGCAAACAAACATTAAACAAGTTAAAATGCAAAGGAGTTGGAGCGTTTACTATTATTGCTTCTAAACCTTATTGTATTAATAAAAATGAAAAAATGAAAAAAAAAATGTACGTGTTACTTTTTAAACTGTTTAAAAGAGGGGAGCTAGCAGATCCTTTTGAAAAGAAAGAAAAACATGAAAAGGATGGAGAATCACGGAATCGTGACTATTGGTGGAGCCGGTGAAACGACCTTTAACCTGGGGAGCACCACACTTACGTCACAGCGGGGGTCGCCTGGCATTGGCATGGCTCCCAACAAACAGCTTACACTTCCTTTATGGAAAGGAAGCTTTTACAAGGGAATATGGACGCTTGCGAAATTGGCGACATATTAGTTCGGTGTTAGCCGAGCCAAAATGAGAATAGAAAAGTAGAAAAACCAACCCCCCAGGGAAGCTTGAGATCAATATGAACTATTATTGCTGTTGGGGGGTATCAGCGCCTAATCGACGGGTACTGTACTTTGTATACCACCTTGACGCCTGTACCAAAACCACACGAAACTAACAGTGAAACTGGTCCTTCACAGAATAACGAAACTACGTAACTACATTTCAGATTAAAATTCAGTTTTATTCGGTGTTAAAGCTTGGTAGGAAAGTAGGGCGCTATAATTAGGGAAAAGTTTACGTGATCCAAATTACATCGATTTAGTTTTATTCCTGTAAATGACAGGAATGTTTTTCGTTCTTTTTCATCTCCATCTTACAACTGTAATGAATTTAAATGGAAGGAAAATGAAAAAAAACCCAGAAGAATAGAAGGAAAAACGTGTTTTTAAAGAAACAAAGCACACTGTGGGTTTTGCTTTTGTCTTGGCCAATTGATTTGCAATGCATGGGCAGAAGTTGGAAGGTGGTATCTTGAGCCTGCATGCATAATGCATGGTTATTATGAAGGCTCGCCATGCAAAAAGGGCCTGACAGGAGCGAGAGACCCCCTACCTGCTCTGATATCAATAACTTGTTGATTTTCGTTCCCTTTTTTTGGATGCGCGTCATAGCAGTAGGTCTACCTAAGGTTCTGGAGGGGCACCAGAAAGATTGGTTATGCAGAACGTGTGATAGTGACGGATGGACTCTGATAATAAGAAGACTTTTCCCCTCACCCCCAAATTCACCTTCCTCCCATCAAACACAGGAAATGGAAATCGAAATCTTTGGCCTCACCTATGCCGGTTCAATAAAATGGTTTTCAATTTCTTTACTATATAAGCGAGGAGATTAATGAAGGTTTGGGGCCGAAACATCTTTGAGAATGAAAGATTCCACCTCCGCTGATAGGGATGATTCAGCAAGATTTCGGGCTCTTGAGCCAGAGTCTGATAACCTGTGTGAATGGGGGGAAGGGGAGTTGGTAAGATTCCTAATAGTATTAAGCGAAGAAGGAGGAGGGTTTAAAGTCAGGGAGCTGGGAGGAGGGGGGCGGAGACTGGGAACATAAAGTTCTGAGCAAAGGAAGCACATTTTGCATGCTGCTGACGAGGAGCCATCAGTTGGAGGGGGGGGGATGGAAACCGTTGTGTTGGATGTGCAAGTTGGAGGTTAATGATATGCCGGAGTGATCATTAGCTGTGATGCATGGTAAAATTTACATTTACCTGCCGCTGTGACTCGGAGAAAAGCTAGGCTTCCTGAAGTTGGGTTATTATATTACTTGCTGCAGGATTTTACAAGCATGGAGGGATGTAATGTAGGTACTGGCCACTTTTAGGCTGACGAAGTAGACGAACATCCATTTGTTAATGGGGTTAATCGTAATGCTGTCGAACGGTGCTTATTAAGACCCTTTATTCTCTTATACATTGCGGAGGGATCATCATCATCATCATTACCATCATTTGGGAATGTTTCCGTTGGATGAAATAGAAGGGCTTCCCGTGCAGAGCCTAACCCACCTGTTGTTATTATTATGTATTATTATTATTAAGACCCGTACGCAAAATCCTTTGAAAATATTCGAATATTTTGGAACATTTGGGGACCATTTAGTCATAGTGAAGCCCAATATTTGGCCGTGGACAGCCCAATCCGGGGCTGGCTGGGAAAACGGTAGATAGCGAAAACGAAGAACGGTAAAGACGAATCACTGAGGTTCTTAATCAAAATCAAGACTGTATTTCGCTGTGCGATGGTACAGCAATGAAATTTTGCGAGCTTAGAAACGGACCGAGGACGGCGAACGAATCGGCCTGCTTGGGTCTGCACGCTGGCCAGACGGGAAGGTTCATTATTGGGCAACAGTGAATTTTTGCCATTGCGGGCTAGGTAGGACTTCATTTCATTCTTGTGAACAATGAAATCGTGCGCATGTTACAAATATTCCAATTAGTTATTTAATTTACATTTTTCCTCACCAAAAAGTATCCTTTCCGTATTCCGCGTTCGTTCCTCTACGGAACAGGCAGTTTTTAGGAAGATTTGGGGAAGTTTTGAGCCGCAAATACCACTTGAACGTTGGAGGTTCCGTACTGGATACGGAAACGGAATATTTTCGTTGTGCGCGTGTAGTACAACAAAGAAATTTTGGCGAACTTATGGAACACCGACTAGCGGTTAGCGAGGTTAGCTTACCGGGCGGGAAAATTTCCCTGTTGGCCAAGAATGAATGTCTCCGTTGCGGATTCTATAGGACTTGAATTTATTCACAGAAAAATATCCTTTTTCTTATCTAGTACGAAACGTCGCCAGTAACATTGGAGGAGCTCTAAACAAAAAAGGAAAAAGAGCGTGAAAGGGCCAGTTAAGCATTTACCACGGATAAAAGTACTGTACCTCGGTAAGAAAAGTCAAGTTTGACAAAGAAATGGTTGGTGAGACACATAGCAGCGTATAGGTTCTTACTTTGTGTGGGAAACGGTATCATTGTTGGAATGCGTGTTGCATTCTGCCCTTTCGGAGATGTGAAGATGGGAACTGCCTTTTTTAGTTCATTTTTATTTTATTTTTATTTTATTTTTAGGAAAGGGACAATATTTGGCAGTGTCATAGAAGGAAGGTGTGATGTGGGAAAAACAGACCGCGTTTTTCCTTTAATTGTGCATGCGACATTCCTAATCCGTTTGGCATTCTTGCCCATTTCCGGCAAACCTTAATTTTCTCCTAAGAAAAGAAGGAAAAGAGATTACCCAACGCTTTAATTCGAGGGAACTGCATAGGGAAAAGGAAATCCCTGGGATTCACCGTTTATTTTTATTTTGTTACGAATTTTCTTCCCAAAATGGAAGAAAAAAATACCAGGAGATTTTTTTAAAAGGGAATTAATTAATACCGAATCGCAATTAAGATGAAAGGAATTGGAATTGTTTGCGTTTGGGTTCTTTTAGGCTTTTGCATTTTCCCATCGAACATCAGGGGGTGCAATTTATTTGAAAATTACCGCAAGTGTAAGAGTGTGAAAGTTTTATAGTTGCAAAGGGAAGTCGCGTCAATTGGCGTCCATTGTCCCAACATTGGTTCCGCTCCCCAAGTCGCGCTCATCTTGTAGCAAGGCTTGAAGAACTCCCATGGTCTCAGCGTTTCCATTGTCTTACATACGGTCCCACATGGTGTTTTTCTTTACCCTGTTTTCCACCCCTTACCGGCCGTTTTTAATCGTAAAAGCGTAGTAGAAGCTTCCCATTCCATCGCGTTGGGCTTTCTCAACTTCCAGGTGATAAACAGGAAATTTACAAATTTACATCCATCGATTCCTTCGCTCCGCATTTAGCCATCGTTTGTCATCGCCGCGGAGGGGGAAGCCCTCAGTACTGCGTTTCTGTTTCGCTAGAAGCTTTTCAACTTAATAATCGCATCCGAAAACCTTTAGGATACTTTCCAAAGTACTGTCTAAAAGCAAATTGGCAGTCACAGCTGGTAGCACCCATAGAAGTCTATATACCGCCAATGGTCAAATTAGAAAAATTTATTAATGTGCAGAAACTAGCGGGACAATGTATTCTTTCTTCGACAATTTAAAAAAAGAGTCATATTTAAAAAAAATAAAGAAAGAAGACAATGGTGAGTTTCAAGTGATGGGGCATCATGCTGGGATGTACCTCTTTTTGGAGTTTTAATAAGGCCAATTGGTCCCACGTATCACATTAACAAAAGGCCAATTGAAGCGAATTGAATTTTTTAAATTTTCTTGGTATGAAGTACATTTGAATCGGTCCTTTAAAGCTTGATTCCATGAAGCGGCCGAGTCTAAAGTGATCACAGTAAGCGGCATATAAGGTATATCTTTGTATTCGACAACTTTGGAACGGCGTAAATGGACTGTTATATTTGAGTAACAAATTAGTAAAAAAGAAGTTGAAAAGTAGAGTATAATCTTGCAGTCTTCGAAAGAAAAAAAGAGATTAATAGGATGAGAAAGCTGATGAAATTGGCCTTAGATGACCTCTCATCTCGGGGCTTTTGCGCTGGCTTCGATAAGTTCCCCTTGTGCCATGCCCAAAAGGGTACCCAGCCCAGGCTTTGTTGCTATAAGCTGGAGCTAATGAAGGCGTGGGAGCGTGTCTTGCATGATTAAACGTTCGGACCCAAAGTAGGCGCTTGAATCCACAATTGGGCAGCGCATACCCAAGTTGGAACGAAAAAATCCCCTTTTGTAGCAGTAAGAGTATTAGCTCTATCATAGGGATAGCTTCTTCAGCTTCTTAGTTGTATAAGAACGCTACTGCCTTCCTTTCACATCCCGGTTTGGATAGATATAATAACTTTTTCTTCTTGGTTTTATTTTTTTACTTATTTATTTTTTGGTCAAGTTCCATTTCATGTATTTCGTATCCCGATTTGGATAGATGTAATCACTTTTTCTTCTTTTTATTTATTTCATTTATTTAGTATTGGTATTTATTTAGTTTTTGCTTAGTTCAGTTTCATATCCCGGATTGGGTAGACGCGATATTTTTTGTTAAAACCCAAGTTGCTGTTGCAAGCAATTTAAGGGGAGCAGAAGGGGGAAAGGCGATGATGCAGCCTGTAAGGATTTTCTTAAATCAAGCAAAAAGAAATAAAAAAAGGAAAAAGGAGTCAATGCAGCATATCTAGCAGCAGCAGAGAAAAGCATCGTTTCCCGCGGAATATAAGGCCTTAGATATATAATGCAACGTGTCATAAATGTCGCGCCCACTTATATGAAAAGCTTCGACGCCTCCGTTTTTGTTCCTTTTTTTTCTTTTTTTCTTTGGGTGCTTTTAGCCCCGTTAGGTCTGCGCCTTCCACGGTGTGTATATATATGTATGTGCGGGCCGGAAAGCATCTCTTTATTTTTATTGGAGATCACTTGTGCTCATATCTTGGATTCTCCTTTGCCTTTTCTTTCCCGGCCGCGCGCGGTACGGCGTGGCTGCTGCTGACATAGTAACGGTGCTGTCCGGTAGCAGACATCGATTTTGAAAGGAGTCGGCTGGTCTATGGCCTCCCCGCCTCTGATATATGTATATTGTATATTGTATATATATATATATATATATATATTTCCTGTTTAAAGCATGCAATTTTTGAGCAAAGAAGCTCAAGCATGAAAGACTGCTAGAGCGTTAAAAATTTAGGACCTTAACTTGGAATAATCATCATTCATATTAATAAAAGGTCCTTATATCGGGACTAAACGTTGTATTACTGTATAATTAAGTTATGGGGTCAGCTTGCCAATTTCTGCATGGTCAAGACGGCGAAAGAGAAAGAGAGAAGACAACGGAGGCTGATTTATTAGTCCTAAAAGGTGACCTCATGATGTCCTCATTGAAATGCAAGGGGAGGAGGTATATATACCCATACATATCAGGCCAAAGGTGTTTTTGTGCACGGAAACGAAGAAAGGAGTGCGTGTCCCGCCTATGAGATGAAGTTGGTGGAGTAATCTCCTAAAGAACATCTCGTGTTTGTGTGGGTATGAGGGTTTAAGCAAAAACAAAGGAGAAGCATATTATTAAGCATACGCCCTCATTAAGGTTTAGCGAGCGAGCCCAAAGGTCACTAATGAAGACAAACCAAGGATCAGCCAAGGAGCAAAAACGCTGAACAGATAACAACCGAGGAAAGCTTCATTATTTGCATACTGAATAACACCTAGGGCGGTGTTTAGTTTTCTAATAGGAAAAAGCGTACGCGCCCGGAATCCTAATTTGTTTTTGTTTTTAATTTCTGGTGGGTGGGTTTTTCTTGGGAGATTAAGAAAAGAAAAAGAAATTTAAAAGAAAAGAAAACATCGGTGCCAGGCAAATTAGGCTAAGGTGGCTTTGTTAGCTTAGCGTGTTCGGGTTTCCATGCGAAACGAATGAATCTGACCGTGATTTTCCCCGAAAAAAGGAAAAAAAAATGTATCACCGGCCAACCGAATGTTAGTATATATAGTAATACGAAAGAAAGGAGTGAAACTTTGGAATTGGGAGGTGGAAAGGGGCGATTATTCATTCTTGTGGCAGCGTGTATAGAAGCCGCTACACTTGAGCTCAACAATGAAAACTTTGGCCCTCATCCGTTCGTTACTGTAGGACTCTGAGCGTTTAAATTCGTTCGAAAATGGGGGCGAATGAAACTGTAGCCGCGTTTTGAAGAAGTTAACTTAAAAGTCTACTTCAAGAAATATATAATTGTTGGTCGTATCCATGACAGCAAGTTTGTTCGACAGCGCGTTCAGTGAGTAAACGTTCGCTGTTCAGTGTTCGACAGCGCTTTCAATGAGTAAACGGGCAGAAGCAGGTGCGTGACGTCACGAGCCTTTTTGTGTACGCAGTTTATAAATGAATGGAAACAAGTGTTTCCTTTTTGGCGCGACAAGAACTAAGTGGATTCATTTGCATGCGGTTAGCAACGAAGATGGAGGAGTTGGAAAGGGAAAGGGGCGGGGTTTACTATGGACCCATAATTTGGTCCATTTTGTATCAAGGGGGGACTCTTTGTAAAAGGTGGCAAGATTTTTTTTTTTTTTCAAGAAATTGCTGTTGGCTGTGGGTTGCAAGACTAGTAGTATGGTTTAGTTTGGGGAGTTAAGGGGTTCATCATCATTATCGTCCCTTATCTGCATGTCATGTCTGCGGGGGAAAATTAACCCCCCTTTTCCCCCAAAAATCTCGGGTGTTTTGGTAACCCCCCGAGTTCCAGAGTTAAAACGAACGTTTTTCTCACGGACTTTGTTTGCCGGCTTGCGGGCTCCCATCAGCGAAATAGAGGCCTCACCAACCCACCAGATACACTCATTATATCCGATGTAATTTAGGCTGCAAAAGGGACAGATCATTCGTTTTCGGTGCCTTTCTTGCCTCGAGCTGCCAAATCCAAGCTCCATTATAAAAAACCCTAAAAAAAATCTTTCTTTTTTGGTGCGAGGGGTTGTTAAAATGTCAACGTTTAAATTGAATTCCCTATTGGGAGAAATTGTCTCTGGTGCTAAAAATAAAAATAAGTAAAATTGCCATTGGGGCCTAATTCTGGTGGTCGAGGTTTATTTTTCTTTAATTTTTTTAAAATTTTTATTTAATTTAATTTTGAATTTGTTTTGATTTTATTTTTAATTTTTATTTGACTTAATGTGATTTGATTTTATGGACAAATTGGGATAGTGCAGACCCCCGTTTTTCTATAGAGTGCTGATTCTAAAGGAAAAAGGGGGGGGAATGTGGTGTTGACGTTTAAAAGGTAAATAAAAAGCGCATTCTTGGGGTTTACCTAAGCATAAATGACTCGAGTAAAAAGTTAAAAAGAAAAAAGTAAGAAAAGAAAGGAAAAGGATACTTTGGTGCTTCGGTGTCGGAACCCTTTGGAAGTAGTATATATATATATATATTGTGGCTGAGCGTGAAAGGTTTCGAGGAAGGTCAATAAGCATGAAGCTCATTATGTTCCCTCGATTATGCAGGCTTGTCTGGTAATGGGGCAATCTGTTTTCCCAACGCTGCAGGCCCGATTCCCTTTATTTCTTTCTCTTCTTCAGCCGCTATGCAAAAAGGAAGAAAAAATCTCCTGTTTAAAGTCGAGAAGGGAACAGCCGAAGCGATTCAAAGGTAATACCTACATATATATAGAAAGAGAGGGAGAGATAGATAAGTGGTCGAAGATTCCTTGGCTGGCAGGAGGTGTTAATGGTCCAAATAACAGCGGGAGGGCATTTCCTGTTCCATTGCCTTTTTTTTTGCTTCATGACTGCTTTCCACCCGCACGGGTTTTTCTTGCTTGCTTCCTCAAAAGCGCCCAAACGCCCTCAAAAGCTCTCTCAAAAGTTCATTCCAATGTCTTGGAGCAAGGTCCGCGCCATTGCGTTCTGTAATTGGTTTAAGCCAAATCCCGTGCAGTAGCTCTATGCATGCTCTATACATGCATCGAACTTCCGAGCGTTCGTTTACAATGAAAAAATGTTGTTTTGACAATGAAATTTCTCGAGTCCCAATAGTCAGTCCAAAACGTTCGGTTTTGGCTGTTTCATTTAAGCCAAACCCCGTGCAGCTCCATACAGGCATAGAACTTCCAGCGTTGCTTCGACAATGAAATCTCCGAGTCCAACAATCGAACCAAACCGCTTGGTTGGGGTGTTTCGTGATTGGTTTAAGCCAAACCCCTGTACAGACAAAAACCTCCAAGCGTGGTTTTGACAATGAAATTCTCGAGCAGTGAAATCAAACAAATAAAGTATAAAGACGTCGTTTTTCCTTCTAAACCCCTTGGATATAAGGACTTTGTCAATCCGCGCGTGACACGCCCCAGTTAAAAAAGAAAAGTAATACAGCCATGTTCAAGTAATGTATAGTTTTGATGGGATAATTAGTTAACCATAAAGAAAAGGGTGTGGGCTAAGCCAAGTTTATTAATGGTAAAGTTTGGTTCCGTCTTATCTCGTGCACCTCCATGGCGTCATAGAGGTGCACTAGCTTCCCAGCCCAGCGATTTTTTTTTTTAGATTTTTTTTTTCTCGAAAGGAACTGATGGGCAGTGAAGCTTGAGCTGCGTGAGGAGCGAGAGACTATTTTAAGGGGTTCCGTGAAAGAAAAATCAGTCCAGATTCAGTCGAGAGAAACGAAATTAGTTTAATTTTTAGAACGAGCTGTCCCCCCAGCCCCCCCAAAAAAGAAAATAGCGCAATTTTTGTTTCTGGTTCAAGGTGTAGGAAACGCAGCAAGGATATTAACTTTTTTCATTTTTGGGGAAGGGTACTCTCTGATTCCTTATGGGAAGCGTGGAGTTATGGAGTATGAGAAAATGAGTTCGCAGTGGGCTTTTTTTGGCAGCAGGCGAGAATATTAGGCGAGAACCTTTTTATGTATACCTAATATTTATCAGGTAAAAAGTGCCGCCAAAAAGGTTCCAATGTGCGAGAGCCAGCTGTCGCGCGCGCGGGAAAGCGAGAAGAGTAGCGCAGAGTACAGTATGCAAGCTGAAAATCTAGGCCCCTCGCGCCATCTCACCCCCCAAAAGGGGGGAAAGGTCCCAAAAACCGGAGCAAGGAGAGAAATAAGTAGATTTCTGCCGCCGTGCTAATCCATCTTACTGACGCACTTCCTAATCGATTCCCCGAATTCCCTGAATTTACGGCCTTTGAATCAAAAATAAATTGTAAGGAAGATTCAGCGTAACTTTTTCCCTTTTTAAAAAATAAAATAAAAAGTAGAAAGGAAATTGGAGCGCACACACGCGAACCCAAGACGTGATCTATGGCGTTTTTAATCCGGGGTGCCATTATAGCATAGCTTGTTTTAGGCGGAGTCAAACTAAGCAAAAGAGGCTATATAATCTGCTAAGAAAATGGAACTTTTTTCCTTCAACGCCTTCTTTGATAATGCCAGCCAGCTCAAGCAGAAACCAGCGTCAACGGCCTAATTGTGTACTCGGGTTTTTTTAGAACATCAAAGTGTACTTTTATGGGGTTTTCTCCACCGTGCCATGCCTTATGTGCGAAGCGCTTCATTTTATATGGGAAAAATTGATTCTTGTACTTTATACCCGCCTTTCTTTTTACTTTTTTATTTTTAATAAAAGGAGGTTAGATCTGTCGCTTTGCGGATTTACCTTATGGGCAAGGACAAAAAAGGGTTAAATCGAGGGAGATTCCGAGGAGGAGGTGGAAAAGGGCCTCTTTTTAACATCCCAGTCCATGGGAAGAAAAAAAAATCACGGCGAAAGATGTCTTCCTTTCTGGAAACCTCAGCTTTTATGTATCTACCTGCGCTACCTGCTACCGTCTTCCACCTCGCGGTAATGTACGTGTACGTATGCATGTATGGATGCGGTTTCTTGTTGGGGGGAGGTTTACAAGCCCCGGCCTGTTGTAGGCTTGAAATGTCTGCGGTCATGTCAGGACAAGGCCTGGGTTATAATCATAGACATTTTACCTTCATTAAGCACATAGTCTGGTCTCACTAAAAGACGGACAAGGGAGAGCGAGCCTTTCAAACTTGGGGTAGAAAATCTTCATTGAACAAGTTGAAAAAACACCCCCTGTTATTCCGTCCAAAAGGCACATGGAAAAGCGCTTTGCATGCCCTTTTTAATGAGGAATGGATGCCAGCGACCTGATAACACGCTTGGCTTTCACCTTCTTGGGAAGTCACCTCGCGCTCTCATTATGCTTTATGCAGAAGTACTGTGGCGTCTCCTTAGCTTCCTCTGGGTAGTGGTCGTGACCCCGTAGAGCCTCCTAGTACCGGATTTTTCCACCGCGAAGCGCGTTTACACACGCTGTAACATTTCACTGTTGAAACAATGAAATTGCTGTTGGGACTCGAAAATTTCACTGTTGAAACAATAACGCTTGGGAGTTCATGCCTGTACGGGGTTGGGCTGGAACCAACAGTTTACACACATATACGATCCGGTTGCAAATGCATAGTCTTCTGTTGAATAGCCCAACTTCGACTTGAACCACTTTTCGACGAATCATGAAGCGTAATTGCTGCTACCGTGATGCTTTTTAGGAATAGTAGGTCCAGTGATTGGAAGAAGGGGGGAGTCTTGTTAAAAGCTGACCTTAACGGAAAAAAGAAATCCAAAAATGGAAAAAAAATGTTTTTCGGGACTTGGTTTAGGTTGGTGGTTGTATGAGGCGTAGAGACGTTGAGACGCAGAAATAAGAAAAAAAGGAAAATGTGTGGGGGAGTCTTGTTGAAAAGCAGACCCGAAAAATTAGCAAAAGAAAGAAAATAGCGTTTTTTGGCGACTTTTGGGAGATTTGTGGTTACGTGAAACGTTCGACGTAGCAATAAGAACACGTGGCTGTGAGGCGTTGAAACGCAGAAATAAGAAAAAAGGGGTAAAAATGGTAAAGCGGTGTGGTCGGTTTTATTAAAGCCAGAGCGTAGCAATATGATAATGAAGTGCGTACAAGGCATGAAGGTGCGTTCTAACACAGCTACTTTGTATACATAATTGGCCATGGCATAATGAGCTCCTTTTTTACATTTTATTTTTTTATTATTCCGACTTGGCTCCCTCATGCGCACCACAACGCTCTTATAACTCTTATAACCCCCATCGACCTGCCCAAACCTAAAGCAACAACACCTGTCGTCTTTGCATACGTTTTCCTCGGGTTTCCTCGGGAGGGCCAAAACTCGGAAACAAGGCTGGGGAAAGGGTGAAAATTAAAAAAAAATGCTTTTAAAATTTTTTTTTTATGTACAGCCCCCTTACATGGGTCCAATGTGCCCAGAGGACACGTGTTAAACAAATTAGTTGCAGTCATTTACATCCCTTTAAATAGCATCAGATTTCCAGCACGGTAATGTGCTGCGGAACTGCGGGAGGAAGTCATAATTTGTGTTGCGATTATAATAATGAGCCTTGAGCCCTGGGTTTTCGGTTTTCGGTTGGCTGGTGTGTGTGTCAAGCCTGCTAACAATGCCTCGGCTCTTTTGGCGCCAGGTCAAGTGTTGCAAATTTGGATATGGTTCCCAGAGCTGACCAATGCGAGCACTGTGCCTCATATTTCACGACTTTTTAGAAATTTTTTAGATGGGGAAGGAGCAACTCCCTTTGCGTTTCCGTTGGTTGCATGAAGGGATTTATGAGTTCAGAGATTTTGTTTTTGTTTTTTTTACGTCCATATCGGTTTAATTTGAAATAGAATGCGCGGGTGGGTTGTGCCTCTTCTGGTTCCACATGGCTCTTTTTACCGCTTTTGAGTATTCCGCGTTCAGCCAGTCAAATAGCTCGGTTTTTATTATTTTTTTATTCCCAGTTTTTGATAGGGTAATATATGCTTCAACCGAAAGTTATATATACAGTTTCCTGTACAGCAGGTTTTATTCCGGGGATAACAATTTAACGTTTTTGAACACATTCTTGGGCTTGTTTTTTGTCTTTTCGGGCTGAGTAATTGCTCTAATGTGACGCGAGGGTCAGTGGGGCTCTTTGTTTGATTATTACGGTAAAAGAAAAGAAAAAGAGGCTGCCTGTGAACAGCGAAAGACAGAATAGGATTTCTTCAATGACTGGGCCAGAAATGATGAAGGTCGCACGGAAGAAGCGCAGATCCGGTAGTTAATAATCACAGTATAGACGTTGCGAAGTTAAAAGTTAATAGCGCCAGGTTGGTTCTGCTCCTCGTCAGGCTTTTTTCTGTTTTCCGGATAAAGCCAAAGCCATTAAAACGACGCGCAGCTTTTCTTATTATGTGAAGTTATGTCGTTTTTCCAGGATGGTTTTCGGGGTATTTTTGTATTAACGTCTGCATTTTATGTACTTTATACATTTTATATATTTTATACCTGAACGATAAAAAAAATAAAAATAATAGCGCGCCCCGCTGCTCGAGTCTTGCTCGTGGATTGGTGACAATGCCATCGGGTGTGACGAATGCATGACAATGAGCACAGTGGCTCTTACGTGGCAAGTCAGCCATTGCTGGCTGAGGAAACTTGTCATACAGAGTATAAACCCAGAAAGTAGAAAATTCCTGTCTCCCACGTGCTATACACAAGTATATATGTATGTGTATATTGTCTATAGGCTCCAGACGCCTCCTTTTTTCCTTGATTGTAAAGCGAGGAAGTTCTCATTGAGGCACGCATTGAGGTGCATTGCGGGAAGGTGTGGTTTGGTCATGCTTTAATCGGATTCCAACTCTAATTTATACTCCCCAAGCTCCAATGCGTTGCCGTACATACCTCGCCGGGCAAAAAAGAATGAAAAAAATAGACACCGACAATAAAACACATTTTTTTGACATTGTTATGCTACTTCTTCCAAAGTTGTCTTCCAGAGAGAACGAGTGGTTTCTTATTACCGCGCTCTGCCTTGATTGCATGGGAATCTTTCCAGATACGCGTCGCAGAGGACGTAAATTAAGAATTAAAAAAAAATAAAAATGCGTATTGTTCCTCCTTGACAGAACAAGAGAGAAGGAGTAATGAAGTCGTTGCGGGTTAGCCGATTGGAAACGTTGTGCTGAGGCTCTTCAGCCAAATCAAGACTATATTTCCTTGTGCGATGGTACAGCAATGAAATTTTGCGAGCTTAGGAACGGGCCGAGGACGGCGAACGAATCTGCCTGCTTGGGTCTGCAGGCTCGCTTACCAGACGGGGAAGATTCATTATTGAGCAACAGTGAAATTTGCCCGTTGCCGTTTTCCCGACTA
Organism: Lepidurus apus apus; assembly: GCA_022832285.1. NCBI lineage: Eukaryota > Metazoa > Arthropoda > Branchiopoda > Notostraca > Triopsidae > Lepidurus > Lepidurus apus. The sequence continues at coordinate 30,670 of JAGJRO010000166.1, read as the reverse complement.
GGTATAGGACTTGAATTCATTCTTGGGCAACAGTGAAATTTTTCGGTTGCGGGCTAGGTAGACTTAGACTTAAATTCATTCTTGTGAACAATGAAATCATGGGAATTCGACGAATATTCCAATTATTCTTCACAAAAAATAGTATTTCCGTATCTAGTACAGACCATGTAAAGAAGACAGAAAGAGTATGAAGACGCCCAACCTTGGGTTGAAAGAAGCGTTGACTGTACGTGGCAATATGTGTATCTATATGTTAAGATGTTAAGCGCCGGAATGAGCCGACCTTCCAATTGGAAGTCATGAAGATGATATGCGATGTGTGGCATTTTGGCAAAAGCCGCAATGGGACCGCCACACGCAACCCAAAGCGTCGTATTACATTTGGCTGCGGGTACTTAAACGTCGTATTCCGGTTTCTTTTGGGTGTTTGCGTGGCTAAGGTTCCTAATTGACAATCATTATGGTCGGAAGGTCTTACACACACTTTGCAGACAACTACATTCTACATACACACATATATGTGGATGGATGACAGGAAATTGAAATGGAAATGGAAATTTCTTTTATTTATTTCTGTATTTTGGGAGATAAAGTATACGTGGTTGGGTTTCGAGTTGAACTCTCATTATGTAAGGATAGTGCTGGATCATTAGGAAGAGCAAAAACGTGAAAATAAAAGAGAAAATTGGGCGGATTATGCTAACGAGTTTCTGGTCAATAAAAAGTGCGGGTGAACAATCTTTCTTGAAACTTGAGCACGTTTTCGGTTTGCCGAGATGACGGCGATGATGAAGCAGAGAAGAAATTTAACAAGCAAAAGCCATCAAGGGGCTTTGGCATCCTGTTTGTCTCATTAACTTGGCGCTCCATACTCTTTGATGGGGCAATGCATTTGAATATCAGGCGTCGCAATCTGCATACGCCCCAAGTCATCCATACTAATGGGGTTAAGCTTATTAGAACTTGCCGATCTTCTATACGTATTTGCTTTTCTTTTTTCCAACTTAATTTCTACTTAATTTCCCACGTACAGAGAAGTGTATATTTTGTGTCATTTTTTTCAGTTAGCGGGCGTTGCTAAACTTATTTAGTGTCAATCATTTATATGAGAGTCTAAAAAGCGTCTTTCTGAAGAATTTTTCTTATTTTCGGCCTTCACTTGTAGCGAATTGGGAGGTGGGTGTAGATAAGGAAAGGGGGTGGGGAATGCTTTCATTTAAAAAGACTATTTTCGTTGTGTGAAGGTACTACAACAGAGAAATTTTGCGAGCTGGTCTAACACCGACTAGCGGTTAGCGAGGACGGAGGCCGAATGTTCGGTTCGCGAGGTTGGCTTACCAGACGGGCAAATTTCACTGTTGCCCAATAATGAATGTTCTCGTTGCGGGTTGTGTAGGGCTTTAAATATAGACACAAAAATATACCTTCCGTATAGGGAACAGGGGGCATATACAGTTTGGAGTCAGTATTGGCATATTTTTTCGCCGGATCAGGATGTGAGGAAGCGAGTGGGCCAACTGTTAGGTTAGCGGTATCGGCGGATTTCATTAACGGGCGAGTTCAAAAAGTCAGCAAATTGGAAAGAGACTTCCCAACACGGTCTTCCAATAACATTACGCCTGTGTGTCCCTGAACTTCCTACTTTCTGGATCTCTCTCTCGCTCTTTCTCGCTTCGAGAGCAAGCCACAGAAAAGATGTTCTTCAATTTCTGTTTGATTGTCTGGTCCGTTTGGCCTCCCGAAAACCTATAGAAAGCTCTCATAGAGCAGTTTTAGGGAAACCCTTTTTTTAGCCCTTGTATAGTCATGTCCAGTGGTTCCTATGCTTCGCCAAGAACCAAAAACAAAGCAGAAGAAAAAAGAAAAAAAAGAGCAGAAGCTGGAAAACGTGTTGGTCTAGGTTCTAGGTTGTAACACCGTATATGGGAGAATCGTGTTGGGGGAGAGACGCGGATCCCGGTGGTGATTTGGCGGCTACCCGGAATAGTACTATAAGACATGATTTCTTTATGATCTATTGTAAAGGAAGGCTATGTTGGCTATACACAGTGCTATACACAGTATAGACCGTTGTATAGACTGTACACCGTATACCATCATTTTCATTGTTGATGTCGTTGGACGCGGCGGCCGCCCGAACCCCCAAGTCCTATTCCGCTTATGCCTGTCAACCAGACGGCATAAAATACTCCAAGAGAGTGGCTTGTAAGCCAAGAATCGATGCTCTAGGGAAAAATGGTCAATTTGGGGCCTTCTTTAAAGCGAGAAAAGGAAAGCACGCAAATGCATAGAAACGACCTATGGCGTTGAACGAAGGCTTTTTGATAAGGGGGAGGCGCATTTAGGGTTTGTCAACTCCCCGCGGAAGTCGTTTTAGAGCCGGATTGTGCGCATAGGGTTTGCATTTTCAATGAGCTTTAAATAAACTAAAAAATAAAATGGAATAAAAGGCCCCTGGCTGGCACGCATGCATGGAGAAGAGGGGGAAAAGGCCGGGGCTTAAACGGGGAACAAAATAAAAAAGAAAAAAAGGCCGAGCCCGTAGCGGGACTGGTCCGCTTATTGATTTAAATCGTGAATCCCGGTGCCGGATCTGAGACGCGGTTGCCCAGCCAATCCCGCCCCAAGTTGTGGCTTTTCAAAAAAGAAAAAACGGTGCTCCCGGCCACACCCACCTATTCTGCGTATAGAAAGGGACGCCGTGCCGTTCTGTGCATGACAACGAAGGCGGCGCCTTCCTTTGCAAGACGCCTGCGATTTTTTTTAGTATGCCTCCCTTAGAAAGGTTTGAAAAAATAAAGAAAATAGTACGAAAGAGGAGAGTTTATTCTAGTGTGTGTGGCCGCCTATTCTTATTCTTATTCTTATTCTTAAACAAAAATATAAATAAAAAATAAAGTAAAGAAAGTAAAGCTGCTCCTGGCCTGAGATGAGAAAGAAAGAGGAAGAAAGAGAGCGGCGTGATCCCGCCAAGATCCGCATTTTAGACTAGTAGCATCTCTTTGGGTCCTCCCTGGAGGAAATGTTACTTTATATGACAGGGATTTTGGATGGAGATGCGAGGCCTCGCCCGCGCCAGGGAAAATGAGATTCTTTCGAGAGCTCAGCAATTCACCCGAACCTATAACATTTTTTTCCTTTTCTGGGAGGCCGTACTTTTGTGTTATGTAAGAAAAGTTAGATTTCCTGAAGGCCTTTTTTGTTGCGTAAAAAAATTTCAAAAATTATTAAAGAGGTTTCTTGGAAATTAGGTTCTACTTTGGGGGGATTTTAAGACAGACGTTACTGTCTTGGACGTAGACTAACCCCTAACCTAGTCCTTAAGTCGAAGTCCTTAAGTGGTAACGCGACATAAGAATCCACATTGAACATTGCAGTTCAAAGTAATTAAGGTCGACTATAGTCCATTTCGCCATAGCAAAACCGCCCTTATCATCGTCGCATGCTACTAAGGCCGTTTTCCCTGGTTATTCCGTAGGAAAATCGCCTTTAGTGACATTTTATTTTCCGTAAATATGAATTTTAACTACAAGCCCCTAACCTAATGTAGTCCTTAAGTCGGATCCGTAGTCCTTAAGTGGAAGATAAATGGCAACGCGACATAAGAATTTACATCGAGCAGTGCAGTTCAGTGTAACTAAGGTCGAGTATAGTCCATTTCGCCATAGCAAAATCGCCCTTATCGTCTTCGCATGCTACTAAGGCCATTTTCGCTAGTTATTCTATAGGAAATTCGCCTTTAGTGACATTCGATTTTCCGTAAAGATGAATTTGGACTACAAACCCCTAACCTAGTCCTTAAGTCGGGGTTCGTAGTTCTTGTATCGCGTTGCCAGTGTCTTCCGCGGAACATTGGACAGAGAAAGGCGAAAAAGACACGGAGAGAAAAAGCCCTGTGAAGCAAAAGAAAGGCGAAGGTGGTATGGTATAGTGTATATATATAGGTGGGAAGAAGAATAAGGAGAAACCCAAGCAAGCGTTTGGCCATTTGGCCCCGATACGGCGGGAAACCTGTCGCCTTTAACGACCATCAGATTGATGGTTGCTGGTTATTTGAAACGCCAAAAGCTCCGAGACTGTAAGATGCCTCTTTTTTATTTGTATTCTGACTTTTTTCGGGGGGTAGGGGGGCAGAGAAAAAGTACAACACACTCTCAGTTGCCTTGCTCAAGTATAATGGTACATTAGGACATTTCCCGTTGCCTTTACTTTTACAAGAAGCGGAAAGTCCGAGCCCTGGTATTGCTTCTCGCCACCCCCTTTATTTATTACAAAGTCTTCTCTTTAATTTCTTATTCCTTTTTTTCTTTTTCCGAACCAGCACAGTGAAAAACCACGTCCAGCAGTCCAGAATGACGCTTAACTGAATGTTAGTGGGTTCGTTTGTGTTGTGCATTAGGTTAAACATTAGCTGCGTGTTTGGCGTCCGTCAAGTTTTCTTTTCCGTTTTTCGACAGTAGAGCCAGCGACTTTTGGGACTCGATATAGTGAGGGCCGTACAGTACACTACAGTACAATACAGGCCATAAGAAAACCCCAACTCGATTTTCGTAAATTGGACGAATTAAGGAAACTCGCCCAATAGACGTATAGCATGTTAATTGACCATCTCAACGTAGACGTATTTTTTTTTTTTTTTACTCAATTTTGCGTTCGCTTGAGGGAGTTGATAGAGCTGAACCAAACCCGGGCGAGATCCAGGAGGGGTACGGGGCGAAATGGACGTTAATTGCATACATTATAGTCCCCGCATCGTGTTGTGTATTTGGCGTCGCGGGAGAGCAAAAAAGGCTACCAATGACAAAAAAGAATGGAAACGGAAGGCAATTACCTAAAAAAAAATTAGCCGTTTTTATATTATATAATGTTATGTGTAAATGCGGGATAGATTAAAGGTGGTTGAAACTTTTGGCAAAATCTTGGGCCTATATAGGAATATTTATGAACCGGCGTGATGGGGGTTGGGGTGGTGAAGGAATGAAGGAAAGGCGTCCTGCTGGGTCCGACTCGATCTTCCTGCATTAAAAAAAAATAAAGCCAGCACTCGAGTTCTCCGGACGCAAACACTTGCTACCTTTAGGAAAGAATTATAGGGATGCCTACTACTGTGCGTGCCAGAATTAACTTCCGCTATGGGTTTTACAAGATGCGGCCACCTGAGCGTTTTTACATTGTCCCCCTCCCTTCCTCTTGAGCTACCTTATCAGAAGCAAGCAATTATAGTTCTAGGAAGGCGAGAGGGAAATAGAATTCAGGGCATTTAAAAAAAATTTATTTAAAAAAAATAAGATTGTCCTATAAAATCGTTTCTAGTGCTGTTCTATTTCTAGCTGCGTACCGTAGTGCCTTAAAGTAGTAATAAGCTATTAAATATTACATGTTAAGAAATGGTATTAAATTAAAGAAATGGGAGTGAGGAGATTCAAAGGCGTTGTGATGTCAGAGACGTACCTGCACTGTTTTAAGCATTTTAAGCCTGTGCGTTAAAACAGTAAACTGTGGTAATGCGCGTCCTAGCACCTCTGTGACGTCACAACGATGATCGAAAACCCGAACGCACGATGATCGAATGCCAGAAAACGCAATGAACGGCTTTTAAAGAGAGAAAAGCCGAAACTCGAGTTTGTCATTCTTATAATACTTGTAGACGACTAGCCTTAATCCAAATCCGTGATTTTTGGTGGTTAATAACAAGTTTAGCGCCATAACGAAGACAGTGCAAAATGGGTACTAAGGAATAGAGGGGAAAGATCGTTTCCTGGACTACACAATGGGAAGGAATAGGAAGAAGGAAAGTGAATGCCGAAGATGTAGAAACAATAGCCGAGCCTATACAACTACGGATTTTTTTTTTTTTTTGGCGAGTACGATGTCTTTGTTTTGTGCTCTGGGTGCGCTTCATTATGGGTCTTTTATCACGCTGAAGGGGCGGATGTTTAAGACGCTAAGTGCTACTGGAAAAAGGTATACGAGTGCCGGCCAGAAATTACGCCGAGAAAAAAAAACTAAGAAAAATACCGCATAGGAAGCATAGACCACAGCTTCTGTGTGCTATTTATTGTCTTTTTTTCTTAGTTTATAATCAGTAGTGTAGTTGTTGACCGTTTAAGCTTCTTATGATTTGTTAGTGGCGCTGGGTACATCAACAATGAAAGTCTTGATAGGACTTTTAAGCGCTTTAAAAAGGTCCTTAAGCTGTACTAGTCAGGTGTGCGAACGTTTTCTGGTTGTGCGGATACGGGGTGGGAGTAAGGAGTCAAAAGGGAGATGAGGTGGACATTAATGGGCGACAACAACAATGAAAGTCTTGATAGGTCTATGAGCGCTTTAAAAAGAGGTTCCTAAACTGCACTAGTGAGGTTTGCGAACTTTTTAGGTTGTGCAGATTCGGGGAGGAGGACGGGGTGGGAGTAAGGAGATGAGGTGGACATTAATGGGAGACAGCAACAATGAAAGTCTTGATAGGTCTATAAGCGCTTTAAAAAGAGGTTCCTAAACCCACTAGTGAGGTGTGCGAACGTTTGCGGGTAGTGCGGATACGGGGGGAGGAGAGGGGGGAGTAAGGAGTCAAAAAGGGAAGTGAGGAGGACATTAATGGGAGCGGGAAGTTGAAATGTGTACTGCAATGGTAAGGTGTGAGGTCTTGTCCTAACGGCTTGAATGGGCGTGTAATGAAGCGCTGCTGCTGCAGTCTTTGTTGTATGTGCAGACGTTGATCACAGTGTACGGCAAGAGAGAGACCGACACATTTTAGCGTGCCAACTTCGCATCTTGCACCAACAAACCCAGCGCTATAGGTCCCCAGGTGCTGTGTGATTCCAGGAGTCGGATTCATTCTTTCAACACAAAAAAGGCTTAAAAAAAGGTCCAGCAAGGTAGTGGGAAATTCCTCCCCACCAGAAAAAGAAAAATACGAGGCTTAAATGCATGTGTAATCATAGGAAACAATGAGAGTCTCCGCTTATTCATTCACGACAAAAGCCGCGCTTCTTACCGTCCAAAGTACCCATTTTTTATTTGTCCTATTTTTATTTTTTATTTCTGGTTCCCGACCAACAAGAAGGTGCAAACCCTTTTTTTTCCTGCGTGAGTTGAGTTGGTACAGACACTTTTTAATTCCTGAGCTGTAAGCCATCAGATGATACAAATGGTCCGTTTCAAAACGTCGGAAAAAGGCGACTCGGTAAGTTGTTTTGTCCCAGGAGCGCCGGGGGCTATGCAATTTATCTGGACTGCCTTCCCCACAGCCAAGTCGGAAGGCATAATTTGGGGGCGAACAGAGATTATTCATTTTTGGTGTCAACAACAGCTTCTCTTCCTCTTTTTTATTCCAAACTTTATTTTCTTTATTTTTTCTATCTTTAAAATTATTTTTTGTTGCGTCTTGAGGAAAGTCATGAACTCTCAATTTACCCAAGTTGGAAACCCCAGTGGGGTAAAAAAAGGCACAATTGAAAGCCGAAAAAAAGAAAATGGTATCCTTTTTGTTCGATCTCCTAATGAGTTCATTCACAGGGGCCACCCCAAACCGTGAAAATAAAAAAGGAAAGAAAAAAAAAGGATGATATGGCTGGACGCTGGCGATTCTTTCTTTGGGCCGGAGTGGACCATTAAAATCAATACGACTGCCTCTAACGAAGAGGCGCGAGAGTTCGGCCGGCCCAGCTTCCCGCGTAGTATTCCTTCGTTGACTTGGCACCCACTTGCTCGGTTCTCCGTAGTCTCCATAGGGCCCATAGTGCCCATAGTGCGCGGCTGCCGTCTATAGCGCGCGGACCAAGTTAGCACGCCTTTGCGAAGCCTCGAGGGGACAACGGCACCATCGGCAAAGGCGTCGTAGGGTGGTAAGACATTTGCCTTGCAAGTTGGCAAGCTCCACAACTTTCCCCAATGCCCCATGGGAGGTTGCTGCTGCTCGGGCTCCAGAAGCGAACAAAAAAGGGGTGGGAGCGCTGGTGCTAGAACCACGCTCCCACCCCCTGGGTGGGAGGGAAGGTTTCAAAAGGCATGCGTCGTTGATTGTTGAAAAATCGAACGTTAGGCTAGCCGTAGCCTTCCCGTCTCGCTCTCTGTATGTATATATGGATGTATGCACCTCGCCTGCATCCTCTGAGGCTTTCGCGCTGCCGCGAATATCGAATCCAAGCCGAGAATATAGAACAGGGTGGGTTTCGGAAGGTTTTACCGGCGTCCGTGGGGTTGGGGAGCAAGTCTCCCGCCACAGGCTGGCAGCGTCGTTAAGAAGATGAAGGAATACGAGCTGGGAGAGTGGGAGACAAGACAGGGAGGGAAGGTTAACTAAAAAAAGGAAGAAAAAGAAAAAAAACGGGTCGTCGTCGACGTCGGTCCCCGCCTTCCCTCTTGACGCCGTGCCAGACTATTGGACGCTCGCGACGCCCCGAGGCTTGGAAAAGCATTTTAAAATGCCAACCACCCTCGTCGGTTGGGTTTCAACCCCTCCACACATGGTGCATAACACCTTCCTACTTTGCATTTTGATGCCACGGCAAACCGTGTCTTTCTATTGGAATATTCAAGCACTTGCGCACTTTTGAAAACTTATGTAAAACATTCAAAGGCAGCGATTTTGCGTCCAGCTCACCCAACCGAGACCTTCAATGCTTTTCCATCTTTTCCGTGTTCTGCAATTCAATTTAAATTTTAATAAATAAATACATTTCTTCTAGATATGACCAAAATTAAAATTTAAAAAATTAAAAATATGTATACATTAATATATAGTTAACAAATTTCTTCATCTGAAAGCAATAAGGTTCAGTAAACTGATGAAATAGCTGAAAAAGGTGAACAAGGCGCAGAAATAATTTCGAGGAAATGCTAGTAAGTAATGTAAATAATGCTTCCTTGGAGTGCAAGTCGAGATTTGCCGACTTGGGTCGCTCATGGATGGCACGGTGCTAATGGCAGGGGGCTCCCGTATATATTTTAAGCAAAAGCAGGCCTAAAAAGGGCCGGTGGCTTATCATTTGCCAGCGTGAGAAAAACGAAGCAGCGATGGATGGATGGGGTGCGAGGGTGGCAGCAATTTTGTCTGACTGGCTCAGTCCGTGTCGTTATATTTATATTATATCTATAATATCTCTATATCGCTCTCGATATCTGCCTCCCACAATGCAAATCATACTCACCCCCATTATCCCCGTTTTTGCCTTTACCTTTTATTTCCCTTCTCTTCCTCTCTCTTTCTTGGCACTTTCCCTCCATTTCTCTTTCTATTCGGTTTCTCCCTCTATTCGTATCTAACTGCGTGGGCCTTCGGTTCTTTTATTCTAATTCCCCTGACCATGGGGCTAACTTATCCGTTCTATGTATTCTATGCATTCTGTTCGTAGTATATAGTACGGTACGGTTTTAGGTTAGGTATAGTTGACAGGAAGAAAAGGTAGACTCTCTTTGGCGTTTTCCCCATCGTGTGGGGGGTTCTGGTCCTTTTTCTTGCTATTTCTGGTTCTTCTCTACCGTACTTGTATTTTGTACTAGTATACCGTACGATACTCGGTGTTCTAGACGAAAAGCGCACAATCAGAGCTCCGAACTGTCTACTCAGTGCCATTGAATGCATAAAAGGCTAGGGCCGATCCGGGCTATTTTGGCTCGAGTGGACTTGCACCAATTCTTTTCTCCCGTTTAGCCAACGGCCACACGGTTGTCGCTGGGGCGCGCTCGGTTGGTTTCCACCAGTGTCAGCTCAGACTCTCGCAACACCGTCGAGTTTCGTGGCGTGGAGCGGTCTCAGCGCTTGTTTTGTTTTACTTTTTAAGAAACAAGCGGTGGCTAAATGGGGGAGCTGGATAAACTACACCACTTTAAACAGCCAGTGGACTTGGGTTTACCCACTTATAGTGCTGCCAGTGCATAACTTGGCGTAAGAGAGTCGCCAAAAAGGTATTCTAAAAACAGTTTCCCCACTTTCGACACAGTGAAGAAGCGTGCTCTGCTGGTACACGGTGGAAAGCTTGTCACTCGGGGATTTTCAGTGTTGTGCCAAATTTACGTACGAGGGGATCGGGGGTTTTCATTGTTGCGTCGAGTGTCTTATCACTCGTCCCAGTTATAAAAACTCTAGTCCTCCATAAAATCCTCCGGCAGATGACTGTCCGTCACTTTTTAGCTTTCAGTTTTGCGGTTCGATTTGGTTCGAGACAAAAGTTTTTTTTTTTATTTATTTAGATTTTGACCGGCGTATTGCATGCTAAACTTGCCCAAACGCAAACTTCGGAGAAGGTATTCCGAAAAAGGTAGCAACAATGAAAACCTATTCCGAAAAGCGAGCAACAGTGAATCTTCTTATCCTTACCTTAGGGAAGTTATTCATTACCAGTGACATGACGCGCATTGAATCAGATAGGCGTGGCTAACGCCAAAAAAAGAAGAAAAAAGGGCGGGTTAGCTTAGGCGTGGAAGAGGGGAAAGGAGGCGGAGCGTACATGCATATGTGTGTGTATATTGTAGATGATTTTCTGTTGCCTTGGCGCTTATATAGAACAGATATAAGGCGTCTTCCTGCCCCGAAAGGGGGCGCGCACACGACCGAAATCCATCGCATCTCAGCCTCTCTTTTCCCCTGCCTAGCCAAGCACACCTCAGGTCATACGTGTCTCGCCTGCCGGCCAGGTAGCAAGCTAGCCAACTTTGGTCTCCTTCCCCTTTTTACGTTGTGCTTGGGCTCTGTCGGCGTTTAGTCACTGAGCTTGAAGAGAAGCAGCAAGTCGGGGAGACAAAGTTTGTGCTGGGACTCAGTTCCTAAACTGGCCAAGAGAAGAGTCCCCTCTTTATTCACTGTTGAAACTCGCCAAGTGAAGGGTCCCCCCTTATGCTGTTCTGCGCAACACTGAAAATCATCCCAAGTGACCAGCTTTGCTTCGTGTGAGCAACTCAAGCTAATTCCCCATACTTTCTGGATTAGTTAAAAGGAACAACTTCTACCCCCGAAGTCGTTTCTTGTGTGGTGTTATCGGAATATTTGGCAGCCAGTGGTTTGTGATGTAGTTTTCCATCAGAAAGCTCAATCAAACGAAGAACGTTTTTCCGTTTACAAAAGTTCAGTGCAAGGTGTACGGATTTCTCGTAAGAACGGTGTTGTGGCGGTAAGAAAGGGGAAGAAAAAGAGTTCGAATGCAAAACATCATGAAAAAGTTAGAGCATTACGAGACCCATCACCACGCGGCTGGGTTGCAGGCCTTGCCGTTGAACACTCGTGGTAGTATGCCGGTGCCGAGCATGCAGATGCACGCCCACGCGGCTGCCGCAGCCGCGCTACGGAACATGAATATGAACATGAACGTGGGCTTGCCGCACCCGGGCATGTTACCGGCCGCGTTTAACGCGATGATGCCCATGTCCTTAGCCATGGCGAGCATCCCGGCGTTACAAGCTACGACCCACACCAGCAGTAGTAGTAACAGTCGGTACATTACCACGACGAGCTCGCAGCCGACGACGACGACCAACACCACTTCAAACCCAACTACCAATAACACCCCGGCCTCCGTCGGGAGCTTTTCCGCTTCAGAGTCCGAAGACGAGCTCGACGACGATTGCAACAGCACGACCCCCTTGCATCGAACGATTCCCTCACCCATGGGTCCCCGCCAAGCCAAAGAATTCCAGCAACAGCAGCTGCACTTGCAGCAGCGAAGAAGTATAGAACGCGAGCGAGAACGCATCTTGGATTTAGCTTCTTCTTATGGTGAGTCTTCGAGTCATTCTAGGAATCAAGTGTGTCTTCGAATCTCCTTAGGTCTTTTTTTCGCCGATTTATTCGGTATCGCCTCGCTGTTTAACCAAACAAGTCGGAAAGGAGCCATTTCTTGGGTTTCTTGAGGGGGAAAGCGTTCACATGAGTAGAATTAACTATTCAAACAGATTAAGCGCCGTTTGGTACGGGAAATCGTTGGTTTATCGATCGGGGGAAGAGCTGAAGACGTTCTCTTGCTTTAAATCAGTCCAGTTAATGAAGGGAATTTGTATTCTTGTTCTTTACTACGTCGCAGGATTGAGTATATTTTTCGCTGCGTGTACAACAAAGAAATTTGGCGAACGTATGGAACACCGAATGAGCGGTGAGCGAGGTTAGCTTACCAGACGGGGAAATTTCACTGTTGCCCAATAATGAATGTTAGGTAGGACTGGGAATTTGTTCACAAAAAATATCTCTTTTCGTATCTAGTACGGAACACGCCTTTTGGTACGGAGTTACGGTTTTATCGATCGGATGAAGAGCTGAAGACGTTCTCTTGTTTCAGATCAGGCCAGTTAATGAAGGGAATTTATATTCGTGTTCTTTGCCACGTCGCAGGGTTAAAAAGACGGAGGGTTTAGGGGGATAGTGGTCAGAACTTCCATAAATGGGCGATTCTCACCTGCAACAGGTGCTACGCCTTGGAACACCTTCGAAGTTTCGTAGAATTTCCTTGAATTTCTCCTATCGGCGTTTGAGGGTTTAATTAGGTGCGGGGAAACGCATGCAAAAAGGGTTACTACCCATTTTTTTAAGAAAAGAAAAACGTATTTCAGAGACAAAAATCACCCAAAAATGAACGATTTTGTCGGGGAAGAGAGGGGAGCCTTAGCTTTTTATACGACTTGGAAGGATATGCATGCTGGGTATTATATAGCCTATAAATGGCCTGATTTATTGGTGCTATTGAGTCACGCCATCATCTCGGGAAACAAAACCTTGTTGGCTGTGTGTGGTATCGAGAGCACACGCGAGTGCAATGCAGTGCAGGTGGCTTTTTATTTGGTCCACACACACAAAAAGATTCTCCATATCACTCGGAAGTCCATCTAAGCATAGGAAATAGGGATTTTTTTGTTTATTTTCTTCATTATTTATTTATTTGTCTTATTTTCTTCCTCCAAATTTTTATTGTTTTCCGTTATGGAAAATAAGGGAGTCATCACGTGATAGGAGACGATGTGATGTGTGTTAATGGGGTCTTGGTTAGGCAGGTTTTTCAAAGTGCGAGAATTTTTTTTTCTTTTGGGGGGTCTGAGATCTAGGCGAGTGCGGAATTATTGGCCCGTGTCATTGGTTCGTGATATGAGACACTGTAGTGCAGGGATGTGTCGGTGCCATGGTCCAGTATTTTTTCATTAATTTTTACGGTATCCTAAATTTTTTTTTTTTCTTTTGTTATACCCACTTTCTTTCGCCTTTTCTTTTTTGCTTTGACGGGCTGGCCTTTGAACCGCGTATTCCTAAGTCAGTCGGCAACCACATTTCTAATGAAAGACTGATGGGTTTTGTTCTTCTAACGTTTCCCTATTTTTTAGTGGAGGGGGTGCCCTTTCCTGTTATTTGCCCCAAAACCAGCCTCACTGAAAGAAAAAATAAAGGAAAATAGAGAAGAGGTGTGAAGTTGTACCCTAAAAAAGGAGGGCAAAAACACGTATATTGCCTGTCATTTGCTGACTACCGGCTTTCGTCAAGATGGCAGCGCGTGTTGACTTTTCAACTTGAGCTATTGTGCCAGTCCTATACTCACTATCGGCAAAGGGTCAATTGCGTTTTGAAGTGCAGTAGCGGTGAAGGCATCAAGTTTCTTTGGGGGATCTTGCGAAATAATTAACACGAATCCAAACGAGTTTTCGATGGGGAAGCTAATGGGAAACCTATTGATGATAGGTGATCGACTATTAACAAAAGAAAAAAAAACGAAATGAAACGCTCGTCAGGGCTATAACGTTTAATGTTGAACAAAAGACATCAGAAAGTTCTGGCACTCTGCAAAAAGCACTTTGCAAAAGTGAAGTATGATTTCTTTCTTAAGCGTTAGAATAACGTATTTGTAATAGTGAGATAGCAAAGAAAAGAGTCTCTCAAGTAATATTACTGCCAGTGTGTCAAAACGAAGAGAAACGTCTTTAAAGTAGTATTACTGCCATCAAATGCCAATAGTTTTACCATATTGAAACAAAGTTTGGAGTTTTAGTACTTTTTAAGCGTCTTTATAGTAATATTACTGCCAGAATGTATATTACTGACTTGAAGCTACATTTGGATTTTGAGTTGGTTCTTTAAGTTTCAGTTGGAGTCGAGTTGAGTTTGGGCACGAAACGTTGGGTTTTCGATTGTCGTCCACTTTGGCTTGCAGTTTGACGGAATATGGACAACTCTTGGCAGGGAACTATAGAACCTGAGAAGGGTAAAAGAATTTTGGAAACAAAATGCCACTTGTAGCCTGGTTTACCTCGCTTGTGTCGTGTAAGTTGTTGCGTTTTTGGCTGAAACGGGATGGTTTCCAAATACTTTTACGTGTATAGATCCTTTTGGTGGCATTTCCCTTCCACCGAGTCGAGTTTTTCAATCCATGTTTGATTTTCTTTGGTGGCTGACGCGTGCAAGTTTTGCTTAGCTATACGAATGTCACTTTGGCTAGCAAAGAGCGGGGATTTAGCGCTTCGTTCGGGTTTTTCGTCCATCCCGCGTGTTGTTTTCGGTTCTCTCTTGACTGTGCTGTGTAAACTGTGTAATGTGACCACTTTGTCTGCTGTAATGGAACTCAGCGTTGTCACCAGTGTCGGCTATTGGGGAACGCCAGAGAGCTCTATCGTTCATTGTTGCTTTTCGTTCGTGCAAGCCAACGCACAGGGCGGCAATCGAACCCATTTTCAGTTAGCGAACATTTCATTCTTGGCGCAAGGAGAAGCTTTTCGTTCTGGCTAGCCATCTCAAAGGCCGGCAAGCGAACAAATTTTGAGTTAGCGAACGTTTTGCGGGAAGAGAGAACTTCGGCCTGAATAGAAACAGGCGTCAGCCGTGAAGGGATCGCTTTTCATTATTGCAAGCCAATGCAAAGGGGGGCAGTCGAGCACATTTTGAGTTAGCGAACGTTTCGCGTGAAAAGAAAAGTTTGGCTGAAGTGATTATAAGCGAATGAACTGCACTATATGGCACACGATTTGCTATGGCGGTTACAACTTTGGACTTGTTTTCTACCGCGGCATTTGCATATTCTGCATATTCATAGCCACGAAACTCTGTTAGTTTGAAGCCCTTGTTTCTTTGACGCATGCAACCTGAGCCGAAATAGTTTTTCAGGGGGAGGGAGAGCGTTAAGAAAGTCCTGGATAGAACGCCAAAGAAACAAGTCCAGAGTTTTTCTCCTTTTTCCCAAGACGAGGGATGAGAGCTCACGCGTTACTCCTGGCGTCCCGCAATTAACGGAGGGCACATTCAAAAGACACGTCTGGTTTTAATTTTGGGGCCGCATCGCATAACAATTGAGTGACGGGAGCCGGGTTTTCAAGTTGTATCTTCGAACTCCCCTGCAACTGCCATGGATTACTCTTTCAAGCGTCTGGCACGGTTAGCAGGTAAACACATCCATTCCCGGAGCTTTTGAAAATTTTCATTCTTGTGCGTCAATGGCGAACGTTTTTCCAGCAGCCGTTGGGTATACGACCAAACCAAACCGTTTGGAAGGGTTGGTAAAACGTTCGATTCTCCCTGTCTCCCTTGTTTCTGTGGTTGGGCGCCGCCACTGTATGGTGATCCGAACCGAATACACCGGTTTCATCCAGGGCGCTCTATTTTTTTTCACTGTGGAAGCTTTTCATTCTTGCCAGCCAACCAACCGGCGTTCAAGATTGTCCTTTGCTGGAGCGACAATGGCACGAGTTTGTTCGATCCATTCAGCCAATGCTGCGCTAACAAGTTTGGGAGCGCGTTGAATATCTGGTTTTTCATTTTTTAAGAAATGAAAAGCAAAAGGGGAGGGTGTTACGGCACGCGCCTTTGAAATCGCTGACATTGTCATGTAGAAACTTTTTGTTCCGTTTTTTAAGTCATGCGCTGCCTGGCCGTGCTAAATTGTCACGCCACGCTATGGAGATCGCCAGCTGCCTTCCGTAAAGAATTTTTTATTTTATTTTATATTTTTATCTCCGCTCCCTCCATAACGGGTTATTCAAAAGGGGTGTCATAGGCACGTGGAAGGGGTTAGGTCCGTTTTCAATCACAGCCTCTTTACAGGCTCAGATCACCCTCCGTATAAACTACCCTTTCATAGAGCATAGGTTCGGCCCGGTCGAAAAAAAGAAAAAAATAGTCCGAGGGACCTTTAATCGGTCGTGTTCAACATTGTACCGATAAATGATTATATCACATCTACACGTCTAGTACCAGTAGCAGGAGCCCGGCCTCAACCCCTTCTTTGGCGCGCTGCACCCTCGAATCAGGCTGAAAGGGGTTAAGCCACATGCACATAACACAACAATCACGGCGCAGCTTCCCCACACGTCACCCCTTTCCCCATCTCTCGTTTTTTGTGTTTTTTTGGCTTGACCCCAGCCACTTTGCGTTTTTGTGTACTCAATAACCCTGTCCCATCTTGTCTCACCCCTTTTAGCAGGGGTTTTGTATGCAACCCCTCCTGTTTTGGGTGTTACAGTATGCAAAGGGCTGAAGAATCGTAAAAAAAAAGCGATTGACTGGCAAATTCGTTGTGAAGGGGCAGGGTTGCGTCAACCGAGCTTGCATAGTGACCTCATTATGATGTGATTACACGGTTAAGCTGGGACGGCAAAAAAAGATACTCCAGTCAAGGGGTTGGAAAAAAATGAATAGAGGGAAAAAAGGGTTTGGGGAGTCTTTTACTTGCTCATTTGGTAGTAACGGGCCCGCCCCTCATTTCCATAATTTGAAGGGGTAGCTATTTTGGCGCGCTAATGAAGCAGCGGGTAAATGAAGTAAATAATGAGTCGAACTTTGAAACACGCCGCTTTATGTATATACCCCCGTAGCATTGCGTGGTAGGCGGTTTGGGGGGAAAACACGAAAACTTGTGGATTGGGGGCGAGTGTACTTTGGCTTCATTAGCTGTTAGTTCCGTAGACTATCAGCATTTTTTATTATTATTTTTTTTAACAAAAAGTCGCACTTTTTGGGGTTTTCGCCCTACATTGCCTGGATACGAGGTAAAAGTCGACAAGAAACCCAAATTCGGAGAACTTAACGAAGTTAGAACGTTTCTATGGCCACGCGCTGGTCCTCAAGACCGGACATGGGCCTCAAACACGATCAACTAGCCTGATGCTGTGGGTTAGTTAAGTTGAAACAAGAAAACTAAGGGGATTTTTTGGGGAGGCCTTGGGTCGACAATTGAATTGGTGTTCCAGTTCCAGGTATTGGATGCTGGGCTCTGTGTTCTCCTAATCCAACGCACTTGTCTGTGGCGTAGGCCAGATTAGGAGAATATAAAGGCTAAAAGAGTAAAAGTTAGTGCAAGTTAAGGCGGACTGGACTTGGGGGGAATGGGAATGAATGAATGTGCGTGTGTTAGTAGACTGATAAGCACATGTCATAGTTTCAGGGAAAGCAGGGGTAGGATGGGTGAGAACCTGAGAAGCGAATGTACGCGTCGTCTGTGTTGTAATGGACGTCGATTGACCAGTTTCCCCTTTTTGCTTATGAGATTGAATAGGTCAATTCGTTTTGGTTGTGTTGGCCGAAGCGAGATAACGTCCAGCCTCGCACCAACGCGCCCAGGTCAATGTAGGGGAAGATGATAAAGACCTCGCGCTGGTCAAGCTCAGCCTGCTTGTGTTTGCCCCAACTCTTTCTTTCCCCATTAACCTTATTATCTTATGGGCGGCGAGAACAAACTATGCAACGCGGCATTTATCTTGGAATAGGTCATGCCAGGTTATATTTATCTTCGAAAAGGAGCTATATGCGAGTGGTTGGAAGTCTATTCTTCTTCCGACGTTCGCCGTAAAGGACAGGCAGGGACCCGTAGCGTTACTTCGGCCTGCTTGCGAAGGAAACTCAAGAGTATTGCAGCAGTGAATAGTCAACATGGGACCCGAGCATGTTCGCTTTCCTAAACCGCGACTCCCCGCCTTACTCCGGTTTGGTGTTACTTGGCTCGGTTAAGCCTTCTTTCGGGAGTATTCCATAGATTGGGCCAAAAATGGCAACAATGAATAGTTAACATGGGACCCGAGCGTTGCTTCGGCCTGCTGGCGGAGGGAGCCCACAATATTGCAACAATGAATGGTTAGCATGGGACCCGAGCATATTCGCGTTCCTAAACCGCGACTTGTCGTGCTACTCCGGTTTGGTGTTACTTCGCTCGGTTAAGCGTTCTTTGGGAGTGGATTCAAGAGCTTGGTTGGGTCCGAACGAATTTTGCGTTGAACGATGAGCCGAGCCGAAAGTTTGATAGGGAATGTGAATATTGCAATGTTTGGACAGATGGGCAGGGCGAAATTTCCATCTCTTGTGCATGGCGAGGCGAAAAAGCTGGACTTTATGACATTTGTTTTGGTTTTGGAGGCATTCTTCGCCTGGAGCGAAAGCAAAGCACAGCAGCAGTGCTTAGTTTAGGATTCCGTGGGGTTTTCAAGAGTAAACGGGTGAGGGAGCAGCATAGGGAAAGCTATATGAGATGGGTGCATAACTTTGTTTGAAGTTTTTCTTTTTATCCCCAAGTGGGGCTGGGAAGGAAAGCAAGATATCTAGTCGACTGACCACGATGCTCATCTTTTTATGCCCCAAACCCTTCGAAAAGCAACTCTTAAAAATGATAAGAGCCGGACGATTTGTTCTGATCGCCCCTTTTTTTTCTCTTTTTTCCCCTTTTTCGCTCTCCGTGCTCCTAAAGTTGGGGCATTTCAATTATATTGGTCAGGAAAGCTTTCAGGCATGCATTAAGTTTGCATAATTCGTTTTGAGGGACCGTGCAGCAATTTCCCAGAAGAATTTTCGGACAAAAAATCGTTTAGGGGAACATGAAAGGGAACGCTTCCGTCTAAATTAATAGACGAACATGGAATATTCTCGTCCGCGTCCATCTAATTTGATAAAGGCATGCGGAGTGTATAGAACTCTTTCTGGCAATTATGCTTCACCTATTTAGGAAGGTTAAAGGCAGCATATTTAGCACCTGTGCATACAGGTCAATAATAAACGTTGGCATCGCCCTCTCCCTGTCGTGTTTCCGTTTCCATGGCTGGTGTAAGAGATAGAGAGACACTTATGTATATACTGGACTAAATATTAATTAAGCCTTCGTGACCGGCCCCGTGCATCAGGTTCTGGCGACGTAAACTTGAAATTCAACGGTGGCAAAGCGAGAGAGAAGAGAGAAAGATAAAAAGGCTGTCATAAAAGGAATGGAGCTATAAACTGCATGGCTTGCGGGGAAGCAAAGGCGACGAGATTAGTGCGTTGTTATTTATGTCTGGTATGCAATTATGCTCAATGAGTTCGGCGTCGTCCTTGATGTTGCATTTCCTCCTTCTATTGTCTCCATCCTCTTTGATTCAGATATCACACAATGGCCCAAATCCTGAGCCTTTTCGTTTTTCCAAGACTGGCCCTTACTTTGCCCTATCTCGCCGCTTAATTCGGTCCTTCTTCCTTTTTTATTTTATTTTTGGGCTCTCAATTTAATTAGCACAAAACCGGGTACAATAACTTGGTAAATAAGAAAGAAGGGAAAAAACTTGGTAAATAAGCAAGAACTAAAAAGAACTTGGTGAATAAAAATAAGAAAGAAGGGAAAGAATAAAAAAAACATATTTATACATTTAAGACAGACGTTAAGACAGATATACCAAGTGTTGAATGACCAGCAGTTATTGGGGGAATTAGCGTTGGGCTATTTTCTTTCTCGTTGTGAGGCGAAAAGCTATCGGGTATACGTACACATCTACTCGTCGTGAGGAAAGTTCACGTGCTGGTGGGCCATAAAATGAGGAAGCCAGGATAACCTGGGCTTGCGGCTGCTTTGGCTGTATTGTATTCGGTGGCAACCTTACGATTCTAACTCAATTGTGGAAACCTGGGATCTTATAGTGCAATCCCAATCCCAGGTTCAGCTTTTTTTTCTTTTCCCCCTCAGAACAGGCCAAAAAGACAGCTTTGGCTGATGGGGAATAAACAACGAAACGAGAAGAAGGAAAGAAAGGCAGCCTTATTGGTGCTTGTAAGTGCGTGGTAGTTTGTGAAGTTGCCAGGTTCGTCATGCCATCTCACGAGACATGGTTCCCAAAGCTTTCTTTCTTTTACACATATTTATGCTATACCGAAGTATCGGATAAAGACCGTCTGGAATTATTTGGTGTAGAAATAAATGTTGGAACATATCCCCAGCTTTCCTATGTATTAATTAAAGCTTTTTTGTTTCTTTCTTTCTCTGTTTGATCCTGCAGCTGACCCTGTGGTACGAGAGATGGACAGAGAAGAGCGATGTTCCCCGTCTTCAGCCAAAGGTACTAAAGTGTATGGCTTTTCTTGTCAATTCGGCGCCTTTTTCACTTGGAAAAATGCGCAGAAACAGGATAGAGTCTTAAGGCTCCCTTGTAGAATCTCGGTAGAATCATCTTTTGTAATATCTATATTTATTAACAGTAATTAAGCGATGGAAAGAAACTTTGAGAATCGTTCGATGCACTAAGGTCTATTTGCTCCATTTAAGCGTAGGAAACTCGCCCTTATTGCGGCATTGCTCCCGTACACCTTAGCTCGGTATAGGCGGTTAACATGAATTCGCATGTTTCGGAATTTTGTTCAAAAATGTTCGACGACTTGGGGACTTGGTGCGGTTACAGCAAACTGCGGTGGCAAGTGGTACTTTTCAGCAGCCAAACCAGTAGAAACGGTCAATGAGCTATTATTTCGTTCCGTCCTTTCTTACGCAAGGCTTTCGCAAAAACACAAACATCAGCGCCGTCTGTGACTCTTTCCCATCAATAAGCTAAGGTATAACGTATAAGGGAATCGGGAGCCTTGATGGTGGGGGTTTTTATGCAAGTATGGCATGTTAACGCGACAGGGGCGGGTTTACTTGGTGCTACTTTGTGTTACTTTGTGGGTTATCTAAAGTGCGCGTTATTGGTAGACATGAGGCCGGCTTCCTTCACTCTAGAGCGCTCTTGTGTATGCTCGTTGACCAGTAATGACTAACCCATGGCAACAGTGAATATTGCAACAACGAATTTCCTTTTTTCGGTCTCTGTTTTCTTATGCGGCGCTCTGTCCTATACCCTGTGCCAAAGGGGGGAATCTATTGTAAAAGGGGAAAAAAGTCATAGGTGAATATCGCAACAGTGAATTTTCTTTTTTTCGTTCTTTATTTTCTTATGCGGCCCTCAGTGCTACGCAATATACAAGGCAACAGTGAATATCGCAAGAATGAATTTTAGTTTTTCGGGCTTTATTTTCTTGTGCGGCTCTCGGTGCTGTGCCAAAGTCAAGGGAGGAATTTATCTTGTAGAAGGGAAAAAAATTCGGTAATATGGATATGCGGTAGGGAATGAGTTGCATGAATGATGCAGCACTGGAGTCATGCTAACCCGCCACTTCTTTAACTTTATAGGCCCGTGTTTTCGCATCATTTCTTAGTTATGAACCCCGACAAAGAAACCGAGTTAGCTATGCAAGACTTTCAAAATAGAAAATGCATGGGATGACTTGATTCTCTTTGTCTTCCGCCCCAACAATCGTTCGTTGCGGTGTGTATTTGCTTCGCGTCGAGATTGTTTCTCGGTAAAGTCGCGTTTCAGATCAATTTTTGAGTAAGGGTTCAGGTTTTATATATTTTATATATACGGAAAACACGTCACGGGCCTCCCAACAATAGCCCAGATTTAATAACGCGACGAAGAAGAAGCTGGTACAGTACCTTTAACATACATGGACGGAAAAGAATGGGGAGAAGGAGTCACTACGGCATAAGGGGGGAGATTCAGGATTCAGGGGTGGGAGGGGATGCTCTTGATTATCTTTTGAAGTGGCCTAATCAGTGCAAGGGCGTGTGCCGAGAACCCGGGCCGCGGGGCCAGGCACCGAGCCATTATTGATCTCACTAGGACGTCTGGACGCTGGAGACGCCGCTGAGGCGGACGAGAGCCGGCGAGAGCGAACGTTTTACGCGTAGCTATATGCCCAGCGCTCCTTGCCATACACAGGAGCGGGTACAGGGAAGAATGAACGTATATAGAACGCCGCCGAAAAGTAATTGCAAAGGCCTATTGAGTAACAATCATATAAAAAGCTCGGCCTTTTATATTACAATTTTTTTTATTTATTTTTTTTGAGAAGGGGGAGTCTTGTTTCTGCTTTTGCATCCTAAATTGCCTTTCTGGCTTATTTACATCGTTTTTTTATGTACTTATTTTTCTTAACTAAAAAAAATTTGTAACTAAGTTTAGGTTTAGTTTTCAAGGGTTTTAAGGGTAAAGAGGGGCAAAGGTGGGATTTTTTTTTATTCCTGGCTTTTGCATTACGCGCTTGGCTGATTTTGGAATTAGGAAATGTCTTGGGTAAGGTGATGTATGTTGGGTTTTTCGTTTACTTTTGTCTGTGGACTTTGCAGGGTGGGTATGGGGGTGGGTTAGGGTATCTTAATAGGGTTGAATTGTTGAGGAGGAAAGAGGAGGGGGGTTGAATTGTACCCCAACTGGGGATTTATGGTCTTGCATGCTTGGCAAGTCTAATAGGAAATGTAGTTGTATGCGGGAGGCCCCGAGAAAAAGAAAGAAAGGTTGTATTTGGGCAGTAGTGGTCACTCGGAGATTTCCACGAGGTTTGAGCGGGAGGGAAAGAGAGCGAACGAGAGAAAGAGAGAGGGGGTGGCATCGTCAATCAATATTTCATCAATAAAGACGGGGAGGAAATGGGGAGGCCAGAGTCCAGTCAGAGAAAGAAGAGGGAGGATGGTGACCATGACACATGGAGGTGGACATTGGGTTGCTAACGTCATCACTAATCAGTGTGTGTGTTGGAGACGAAGCTGGAGACCGTTTGCTGGCTTTTTGTACAGTTCGTACAGGACTCGGCATATCGCGTCTATATAGAAGATCGCATATGCAGGATAAAAGAGCGGGAAAAGGGAAAATTGACGGCTAGGAAATGCGTATTACAGGCGGAAGGGTTGCGAAGGGGTTTTTCCATTTTTTTTTTTAAAGAATGAGACTTGTGTGGGCGAAAAAGGGAAGAGAATTAAGGCGTTTGGGCTAGCAAGTTCTTCACATTTTTTTTTACTTTTTTATTTCCAAGTGTTGACTTGGGGAAGAAATTTGACATTTTGATGAGCGATTTTTTTTTTTTTTGAGAATGAGATTTTTGTGAGTGAATAAGGGGAGAAAATGAAGACCTGGGGGCTAACAAGTTCTGCACTTTTTTTTCTTTTTTTTACTTTTTCTATTTCTAAGTGTGGGACTGCGTTAGCGAAAAAGGAAGAAATTTGACATTTCAATGAGCGATTTTTTTATTTTTTTAAAGAATGAAATTTGTGTGAACGAATAAGGGAAGAGAATGAAGACTTCGGGGCTAACAAGTTTGGGACTTTTTTTTTTTAATGAAAAAAATTGTGAAGGATCAGATTTGTGGAACGACTAAGGGTGAAAATTGAGATTTGGGTGAATAATTTCTTTATTTCATTCGGTTTACTTTCAGATTCCAGTGCGTTATTTGCGTTGCCCAATGGAGGGAGTCTGCGATTACAGGGATTGCAGAGCCACGCCCACCAAGTGAAGATGGAGCGCGAGAGAATGAAAGAGGAGAGCGATATTTGGGCCGCCCACCACAAAGCGTCGTCGCCCGACTGGGAGCGCATGCAAGCATACGCCAAGAGTCTGGGTTATTCCGTGTTGGCCAGCCGGGCCTCGGCTGGCGGAGAAAATGGCGGAGGAGGTCGTCACGGCGAAGAAACACGCCCTGCATTGAGTCCGCCTCCCATTATTACCAGTTCCAGTCGTGCTGCCTCCACTGTCCGCCCTGTTCCTCAACGTAGCCC
Organism: Lepidurus apus apus; assembly: GCA_022832285.1. NCBI lineage: Eukaryota > Metazoa > Arthropoda > Branchiopoda > Notostraca > Triopsidae > Lepidurus > Lepidurus apus. The sequence goes on along the minus strand of JAGJRO010000166.1, from coordinate 6,899 downwards.
TAGTCCAGCGTTGGAAGATGAGAGTCTTTTGGATTCGCCGATGGGAGAACCCCAGTCTGATGTGGAAGATTCCATGGATTCCGATGGAGAGGCTTTAAACTTGGTAAAAACAATCAAACAAATTTGTAAAAAATCGAAAAAATTGGTTTTTAAAGAAAATTTCTGGTTTTTCCCATCAGGCCCGGGAATCTCAACGTTCGCACAATGGAAGCGGGCACGGGAACGAAACCAGTCATATGAACGGCGCTTTGGCGGCTTTGAACGCCCCAGCGGCGGCCGCCGTCAATCTGCAGGCGGCCTTGGCCACCTTACAAGCGGGCCATTTGTCTTTGGGACAGGTAAGGCTGGTTAAGCGAGAGCTTCTGTTTAACGGATGATTAACCTTAACCTCATTAGTTAATGACGCTGGGAGCGCAAGCACAGAACCAAAATCTGTTGATGCAAAACCCCTTAACCGCGGCTGCCCAGTTACCCGTGTCGTCTGCGTTACCTACGTTAGGTAACCTCACACCTCAGGATATACAGGTACATACTCCTATTTTTCTTTATTTTATTTTTTTATATTTTTGAAGAAGTTTCTAATAAAATCTTGTTGGTTCTTGTGCAGACCCTGCAGCAATCTCTTCAGCTGCAAATGGCGTTGATGCAGCAAGGCGCCAATCCGGCGCTTAATCAGCAAACCCAGTTATTTTTCCAAAGTCAAGTGCAGCAAGCCATCGTTCAAGCTGCTCAGCAATTTCAGCAATTGCAAAAGCAGCAACAGCATCACCGCAGCAGCATCTCAACCAGTGTGCCCACTTCGGCGGCCACAGCTGCAGGCAATTTCGGCGACCTCCCACCCCATAGTCAACCGCCCCGTTCGCCCGCTCATCTCAACCATCATCATCACCCACACATCGTTCGCACTCCTTCCTCGTCCTCCTCTGCCTCCTCGGCGTCCACCCACCCGCTAGGAACAACGCCCTCTATGGCCTCCCATGGCGGACACACCCATTCCCAAGCCCCCCTTTACGATATGCCACCCGAGGAAACCACCGACTTGGAAGAATTGGAGCAGTTTGCCAAAACCTTCAAACAAAGGCGAATCAAGCTAGGTAATTTTTTTTTTTTTTTTAATAATCTTTCTGTCAGATCCTCGTTTCCTGTTCGCACTTCAATAGCTGTTCTTGTTTTTGCTGATTTTTGTTCCCGATTTTACCTTTTAAGAAAAAGATGAAAAAATTAAATTAATGATTTTTTAAAGTGAACTTCAACTTTTCTACTTATCCATTTTTTATCAAGTTCTCGTTTTCTGTTCGTACTTGAATAGTTTTTTAAAAAATTAATTATTTTTAAAAAGTTTTAATGTGCTGATTTTTTCTGATTTTACCTTTTAAGAAAAAGATGGAAATCATGAAATTAATTAATTAATTTTTTTTTTGCCTTTTGTAAAATCTTTAGGGTTCACTCAAGGCGATGTAGGACTGGCAATGGGCAAGTTGTATGGCAACGACTTTTCGCAAACCACCATCTCGCGCTTCGAGGCGCTGAACCTGTCCTTCAAGAACATGTGCAAGCTGAAGCCATTGCTGCAGAAATGGCTGGAAGACGCCGACGCGTCGCTGTGCGGCAACGGCGGCAATATGGGCGGCGGCGGCTTCGGTCCTGGCGGGAACGGAGGGGGCGGCGGGGGCGTGGGATCGGGCGGCGGCAGCAACATGGGCGGCTCGAGCAACGGCGGGATGTGTTCGCCGCTAGGTGGCGGGGGCGGCAACGACGCTTTGGGGCGTCGCCGCAAGAAGCGAACGAGCATCGAAACGAGCGTGCGCGTCGCGTTGGAGAAAGCGTTCCTGTCCAATCCCAAGCCGACCAGCGAAGAGATCACCATGTTGGCCGACGGGCTGTGCATGGAGAAGGAGGTGGTGCGAGTGTGGTTCTGCAATCGGTAAGAATTACAACTTTTTTTGTGAGTTTTCGAGATGGAGTGCAAAATTAATGTATGTTCTTTGCTCTTTGTGATTGCCATGTATTGAAGGCGCCAAAAGGAGAAACGGATCAACCCGCCCAGCGCCGCTGTCGGCAGTCCATCCATGGGTCTCCTGCCGCCGTCGTCCCTCTCACCCTCCAACGGCCACGGTCATAGCCAGAGCAATAGCAACCCGTGCACCCCCACTCCGACCGCCATGTTCTCCTCCATTGCGTCGATCACGCCGCCGGCGTCACTGCCGGGACTCAATTCCTCGCCCTTGTCGCCCGACCCGCCCATGGGTGCGCTGCCGCTCTCCTTGGTCACCACCACCCATCCCCTCACTGGTCATAGTGGGCATTACGGCCAGCTATTGCGTCAGTCTCCTCCTTCGTCATCGCCCCTCCCCTTGTCGCTCACGTACAATGCAGCTACCACGACCGGCGCCCGGTTGGCGAGTGGTGTTCAGTTACCTGCGGGGATCATGGCCGTTAAAACGGAATAAAAAGCGCGACAGGACAGGATTTCCCATCTTTTTTCATTAAGAAAACCCTCAAAATCTCGTAGTGAAACTACTACCTCATATGATTAGCGTTCGCCACGCCCAAATCATCACAAAACGGGAAAGGAAAGCTCCACCCTCATCAGAATATATAGAAGAAGAAGAAACCAGTCCTTTAACAAGTATTTGCGAGTCATAAAGCGCGATTTTAGTTGCGTTTCTGTAGCGCGTTGCGATTGGAATTTCTGTTACCGTTTTTTGTTGAAAACCAACCAAAAACATTCGAAAACACATCTTTTTGGCCCTTTTTGTGATAGAAACGAGTATTGGGTGTGGACGCAGTGAAGAGGGACAAAAGAGACCGCTAGAGGGTAACCCGGATGAGTAACGCTTGTATTATAAGACTTTTGTTTTTGTGATGGACTGTGATTTGTTTCAAGAATGTGGCGTTTAGTTGGGACAAGTTCCTCCTATCTTTAGTTCCTGCCAGTTCTCGCCCAGTTGGGCGAAACTCTAAGAAAATATCCAGTGCACCTTCGCTTTTCACCAAAACAAGATGGCGTCGACGCTGAATGCCACGTGGTTGTTGGGGTGGACAAAAACAGAAGCTGCCTGACCTGGTGCAAATGTTATGGAGCAAAAGTGTGTGTTTTGTGAGTTATATTTGATTGGTTGGACAAATTATAGAACTCAGCGTTTACCTCACTGTTGAAAAAAAAGGATATTTTTTCATGGGTTCCTGGAGTATTATGTGCAGAAGGGGCGTTATCCCTCTAATCCTTACAATTTCACACAAAAGTTCCTCACACAAACCTTAGACCTTGGCAAAGGGCTTGTTGACCTGCTATTTTTCCAAGACTGTCAGTGTTTATGATTACTTTCTTGATTGCCTGTCTTTAAGTTGACGCGGATTCCTGGCGAACAAAACGGTTACAAGTTGGGTAGTTAAACCAAAACGGAGTCAGTCCTTAATAAGCTCATTCTATCATTTTTTAAAATTTTATTTTAAGCAGCATTTAATACCTCGTTTTGGGACGGCTGGGATTATTTTGAATTTGGAAATGATCTCTGTAAAAAAGTTAACAATTCTGGCTTGCTGTGTTCTTGTGTTGACTCCGGTTTGGCAAAAAAGAAAAACATCTCGCCGTTCAGCTATCAAATTACCTATTAATTACCCTTGATTGTTGTTGGCTCCGGAATCCCGTTCGTTTTGACTATCCTAATCGGAAAACCGCAAAAAAAAAAAAATCCTTCCTTTTAAAGTCAAGGCGATTAAGCGATCTTGATATGGTTGGTGTCGTGTAAAGATTAACGCAAAGTTCCTGTTCCAAGCCCTTATAGTTAATAATGGTAGCCTTAACGGAAAGCATTGAGGTCCATGTGTTTTTTGCTTGAAAATAATGTTTTGGTTATTTGGATCATGTGAATGTTGCTGAAATGAACATATCTAAAGTATGCTTGTTTGGTATGCATTATTTTCAGTTGCTTCTCCATTTTTTCATCGTCTTATTGGATTTTCAGTTGATTTTTCAGTTCGCATGGCTTTTTTAAAAAAATAGATTTTATTTTATTTTATTTTTAAATTCCTTCTTTGCTCAGAGCTGAGGTGGGTCCATGGCAATAGCACAAAAGCCAATTCGTAAAGCAGTGTGATCCGTTCTTGTCTCTGTCGGGCAAAGGCTGACAAGAAAAAATACTGAGCGTCCATTAAGTTACATGCCCAGCTATCTAAATGTAACCTCCCCCACAATCAGATTGGCACAATTCTTTGCAAGGCGAAATTTTGCTAGTTTGGCAAGATATTTCTGTTGGTATCGCTTCAAAAGCGCTAAACATTCGGTCCTATAGATATCCAACACAATTTAAACCTGGCGCTCTTTTCTAAAAAAATCAAAAAAATCTTTTTCTCAAAAATCAACCCTTTTGGCTAATTGAAATTCTTTATTTTTTTCAATTTTTTCCGAAAAAAACCTTTTGGCTAATTGAATGCTAAACGTTAATTATCCCAGTGACCCGATGCTGTCCATATTACATTCTGTATGTAAGAAAAAACCGTACTAATTGTCTATTGTCCATTCGTCTGCAAGTCTCTGTCGTCTTTACGTTTGCGAGAGCAATGGCGTCTAGAACGGCGTCCAAAATGGCGTCTAAGCGTGTACATGTTGAGGGCGACACTCGTGTATATACCGTGCAACCTTAGGCCTTACTTACACCCACTAAATGTTCCTATACAACCCTGGTTCCTGCTATGACAGTGGCAAGCGAGTCTTTGATCCCTGTCACTGAATTTCTCAAGAGTTCCTATATTTGTGTAGGACGTGTAGCCCGTTTTTCACTGTTGGCGTCCCCCTGTCGTCAGTTTGTTCCGTGATGAAAATATCATGTCCAGTGGACCGATGATAAAGAGACAAAATGTCTGCTATGGGGTACTGGAAAGCCATTTGTTGAGCTCTTTTTTAACGCCTTTTTTAAGGCTTGAAGGTAACTCAATGACTAGCTTTTGTTTTGGCGAAGCATGACATTATCACACAGCAAAAATAGGGAGAAAACGGTCTACTGCCCGGGTCTTAAAAAATCAAAAAAACCTTTGTATTCATTGAGCGTTTGTATTAAAAAAAAAACATGTTTGAAACCCACCATATTCAACTCTTTTTCCCCCAATTCACCCTTCGTTCCCTTGTCGGTAAACCTCGTAGTTAAGATTCTTGTATGATTCTTGTACGGAAGAATGGGAGTGTAGTTGTAGGCAGAGAGTTTACAACATAACTATGATTCTTGTATGATGAGCAGGTACAACCAAATGTTAAATGATGGGTCATGAATGAAGCTCCCCCTGCTGAACCCCTTGTACAGGAAACCGATGGACTGTTATTCAGTTTGCAGTTACATTGCAAATAAAAATTATAGGCGTATTTCTTCTTTACATTTCTCCGAAAATTTTCCGTGAACCTATTACACATTTCTAGGGGTTTTCTGGGCTAATTTCCTAAATAACGCCATTATAGTTGTTTCTGTAAGTTGAACCTGAAAAAAAGAGATTTTGAGAGTTCCATTGGATGTGAATAGCGCGCGCTATAGACATGGCCGCAAGAGGCGCTGCAACCTCGCCTCGCCTCCAGTGTTTCGGAACTTCTTTTTTTCCGGAACGTCGTTCTCTACCGTTCTTCGGTCAACTTCTGTCGCTCCGTTCCGTTCTATTTTGGCAAAATTTTCAAAAGAACTAGTTCCGAACGGCCGTTCCGCCCCCAATGTAAAGATCCGTTCCGTTCCAGATCCGTTCCGCTCAAAGATCCGATAATTTTATGGAAAACAATTTAAAAAATTAAAAAAGTTTCTAAGTGTGGCGACTAGACGGCCGAAACACTAGATTGCCTAGCCACTAGATGGCGTGGTATGGGAAAGGTAAGTTTCCCGAAAAAATCGTTCCGTTCCCTGCATAGAGATGTATAGAGAGAGCAACCCATTATAAAGGCCCGTAATACAAAAAATATTGAAAAGGAGGTCTTGACGAGTGGAATCAATGGAATCAGATGCTGATTGGCTGCACAGGGGCCGTGGGTGGACACAAGCGGCGAGCAAGTTGATATTCATATTGCCAGCCCAAAACATTGATTACTTTGCAGCTCCTTTCTCAATTCTTGTATTTAACGATACTAATAGTGAAACATGGTTGAAGATTAAACAACAGGTAATAGCCTTTCCGATTTTCTTTTAGATTTCACTCATTAAAGTTTGATTTAGGCTACATTTGGTTTCACTTGACGTAACGTATGGTTACATGTACATGTAATGTACGTTTCCAATGATTATGGACCACTACCGATTGCCTTGATTGTGACGTCTTATTCTAAGGAAATGCCGCCTGTGTGCGTTGTAAAAAGTTGTGGCATGAAATATGACAGGAAGAATAGGGTTAGTCTGATTTCCTTTCACAGGTTTCCTAAATCTGAAACTGAATTTCGGGGTTGGCTGGATGCTTTGGGGTTGAAAGAGAACTGCGTACTGAACCGTTCTAGTAATCATGGGGTCTGCTCTAAACATTTTCCCGAAGATAATTTTATCGACGGGAGTAAACCTCGTCGTTTGAAACCTGGAGTGGTACCTATTATTTTCGAACAGTCAACAAACCAGCCTGTTCATAGCTTAGCTATTCCAAATGAACTAGCAATCAGTCCTACCGAAGTAGAAATCAGTCCTACCGCAGTAGAAGTCAGTTCAACTGAAGTGGAAGTCGGCGATAGCGTGGATTCCCAATATTACGTTGAAGAAAGTCAGAAGAGCGTCAGCAGTGGTTTCCCACAGATTGGTTGTGCACGAGTTTGTGAAGTGGAGGCCATACACGGAGAAAGAGAGCGTATTAGGGAACATGCGCCCATTATTGAGCCAAATAGAGGCACTCCTGATAATGCATCTACTTGTTCTACACCAAAACGTTTGCGAAACAGGCCAATC
>JAGJRO010000174.1:0-101694 GCA_022832285.1 Lepidurus apus apus | reverse complement strand
GCAAGTGTGTTATTTTCATTTTCGACTACTATTCTACACTTCTCTTCTATCTATCACTTCCTTAAAGCACGAAAAAATGTTCAATTCTTGATAGTATACATTACATTTTCAGTTATTCACAAATAGTAAACAAATGCTAATTCTGGAATTGATTTTTTCCACATACTATTAGTATTCCCACTTAAACTGTTTATAATCGATTTGTCTGACAAGCGATACCGATCTGTGGATCTGTGTCTTACCCACGCCTTAACCATGGTCTTAACGGCCAATCAGCAGTGGAACAGTTGGGTCTCCATCTGTTCCATTTTTGGCTCCTCCTTTTCGTTCTATTTCTTGGTAACAGACTTCTACACAGGGATGTTCCCTCTATATATATATTTACTCTAAGAAACTGGCATATTGTGTGCGTACATTACGTCACGGGGCCCACGTGACCGCGCTGACCAATGGTAAATATGCCCCGTTTGAATGTTAGACTTCTTATTTTCTTATTATCTAGTTTTCATTTTAGCGTATTGGCTATTGCCCTTTAAAGCAAGCGCCTTAAAAGATACAATAACCACCGGCGCAGTGGTTCTCAAACATTTTTGTTCGCGGTGCACTATAACAGTGTATCCCCAACTCGCCGCGGCGCCCCTCAGAATAGAGGCTTTCTAATTGCTGCGGTGCACAGATTATAGGAATAATCTTATATTATGTCTTATATTAATATATGAATTAATATGAATACAGTTTAGGGTCCCAGTATTACATTGTGCTCTAGTTTGCCTTTTTTCTTTATTTTTTTAACCAGACATTGACGTCATCTTAACTCTTTTTACGTTCCCACAGTTAGGATAGCCATAGCCCAAGGGCTTTTAGATCGGGGGTCTCCCCCTTGGCATGAATGACCGGAATGAAGTTTCGCTTTTCGCAGTCCGAAGCGCCCATCATGCTCTTAGCACCACTTGTAACGGCGGACTTGGGGTTTATTGTGTATTCATATAGCGTGACTGCTCAAGAAAACCAGCATTCAATCGTGAACAAGCAGACGCTCAGCATCACGTTTATTCCAAGCAAAGAAAGGATCAAAGTCCAACTGTAAATAAGTAATTTAAGATCCGAGTTCTATCATTCCATTCGCCAAGATGCATTCGCTGAAATTTATGCTACTTGTCTGCCTTATTGTCAGTGCCGTTTACGATCTGGAAGTGAACACCAAAGGCGTCAGAAATCGCAATAAAAAATTATATAGACAATACCAATTGAATGAGCAGTTACTCAGAAGGGAAGGACGATGTGAACCTAAGATTCGGCTCTCCTATATCTGTAAGTATTTACCTACATCATCTGTATCTTTGAGTAAAGTATACAAAGCTTTACATGATAGTAGTTCTAAAAATTGGGTTATAATGCCAATGTTTGTTGCAATTGGTTTATAATTATGTTATTGTTGTTTCGCTTTGATTTAGTGGATCACCCAAGCGCAGTATCAGGAATCCACTATTACCCTCGCGCCGCCGTTCTCCATGTGTGTGAACGCACTGGTGGTTGTTGCTATGAAAGTGCTCACCATCACTGCCTGTCTGCCGAAGAAGAGCAGGTCGAGATAGTGATTACAACCAAAGGACTCCACCAGAAACAACACGTCTTCCAAACCTTCACCTTCACTAATCATACGCAATGTGCTTGCAAGAACATCAGCGACCGTCCGAATTAAGAAGCCACGAAAGTCCCGCAGCTTTTTAAAATACTCCGCTAAAAAAATGGATGTACGTGGCCTTCGAATCAAAATTCAGAGATTCACAAAAATGCTAACAACGATGAAATATGACCAACTGTTCAAAATCTCTGCAATTTCGAAGATCTCTAGTCGGAATTCTCTAACAATTTATATTGTATGTACCCGTCACATTGTTCCAAGTTGAAAACTCGTTGAAATCAAAAGTGTAAGGTGAAGCAATACTCAGTAATTGCCATTGTAAATGGACGAGATTTCAATTCTAATTATTTTGTGGCAGTTCGAATTACGAGTAATCATGTGTGTGCTCAATTGTCATTTCCGTTAAGTCAGAACACCTATGTTGTAAACGCAATTCCTGAAAATGGCCTTTATAAAATTCGCCCATATATGAAAATTATCATTTTTGGAAAATTTTGCGTTTGTATTTTGATTGTAAGAAAATATTAATTAGTTGAAGATGTTCCCTTTTTTAAGATTAATTAATTTTTTTATCTTAAAAAAATAATATAAGAAAAGAATTGGTATATCCATGAAATCCATGACGCAAAACTCGACTTGGTTCACCCCGGACTTGTAGCGTTTCTCCGGCTAACGCCTCGAAGTTAAGCAACAAAGAAAATAAGGGACCGAGTGAACCGCGTGGCCTTTGGCCGGACTTGAGCCGCTTCTTCGGGAGGGCGACATGCTTGATACAATTTTTCATTATCAAGCAGGAAACAACCAACGAAGTCAAGCCGGAGTAACCGCAACAACTCCGGCCTAACCTAAGCCGGTTTTCCGCGTTCCCTTCCTTGAGGTGCCTTTTTCTGAGACCTCACCATGGGCGTTTTCGTTTTTCAATTCATCTTACGAAACGCGTTATTTTCCATATTGATCGATCTTCTTGGCTGCTTCTTTTTTCGGTGTGCTTTGAATTTGGCGCACTATTTCGACTATCACTCAGTTTGAGTTCTATTGTGAAAAAAGAAGGGAAAAAGTGAGATACTTCTCCAATGACAGAAACCTAACCTGTTCCGGAAGAACGAGCCCACATCTGCATTGCATCTTTTAACCGTTCGCAAATCGCACCATTAGTTGATGTCGTACTGTTAACCCTGTCTAGCCACATTTTTTCTTTTTTCTTTGTAAACATGGGAACCGTCTTTTGTAATAAGGAAAGAAGACAATATACATATAGTGTCTAGGGGAATATACATAGTGTCTGACCTCCGACTTCCTCTATGTACTATACAAACAATTCCCAGATACTATCGTGTATACGCACACTAACGTATGAAAACTCGCCACATTAAAAAAATGGTATTTTCCCTACTTGGCCAAAGAAGCAAAACCTGCCAAACAGGTGAAGTGAGTCTACAATGTTTGAAGAATCATTAATAGAGCACACAAAAAGAGGTTTTGAGTGATTCCCTCCTTTCCAGCACAAACGAAATAAGTAATTAATTAAGCCGTTAAAGAAATAAATTTCCAACAAAATAGATCACGTGACATTCAGACGTCGTAGTATCAACAAAGCACTGTTTATTGTTCCAAAGCTTGGAGTAAGCAGTTACCATATGGTATCAAGCGTCCGTAAGACAGACTACGACGTTAGAGAATTTACACCGATCAACTGCGGTGAATATGGGTAATTATGGGCCCTACCTGTGTACACGGCTGTGCGTATAACTTATTACCTACGCAAAGCAGTGCATGCAAGACTTGCCTTTCGTACCGCCAAATAGGCATTCCTAATCTACTGGAATGCTTTTATTGATTCTCCATTTTATCGAAGGGTGGCACTCTGTGGGAAAACTTGAAACCACCGCGACACTATCGACATCTTTTTTTCGGACTGCGAACTTCTTGGCAAATTTCGTTCTGGTTAAATGTGATATTCGCATGATAAAATCACACGATAATTTACAGAAGTTTATAGTTACTATATTTAAGTACAGACTGCGAACTATACAGTCAATATAGTCAGTTTTGATGGTTTTGTAAAATAGTTTTAACTCAAAATGTGTCAAGAACGGACCATTTAGCCATTTGCGTCCTTTAACTATAGTGTGTATAGTGGTCTTGATAGTGTGTTTAACAATGTTTTGGACAACACGACCAAACAATTGCATTCTTTTATACCGTTTCACAGTTAACTTAAGCTTTGAAAGAGTCAGGAAGAAGATTATATTACACATAATGCGAAGTAGCACGTCAATATTACATCAGAACAGCCAAGGCTCGGCAAGCCGGAGTAGCGCTACGGGTCCGCCTGACTTTCTGCCGGGAATGTCGTGAAGCTTTTATTCTGGGAAGTAAGGTGCAGACAGTGGATTTTAACATACGATATTGGACGCCAGAAAGTACCTATCTTATTTACGGGGTTATGAAATCCGCCAACTCAATACGAGTATTCATTCGCTTCTGCCCGCAAAATTCCAATGTACTACAGTACGGCAAAACCCCTTTCACCCCCGTAAAAAATATTTTTTGCCATAAAATGATTAATTCCTTTCGCTGTGAATCGCTTAACATGTTTGCCCATTTCTGGACAAAAGGAAGTACCATGACGTTACCCCTCAAAGTAAACGGAAACAACAAGTGACCGGAAAACGTATATGTACTTTTGACGTATAAGACAGCGGCACCCTCAACTATGCAACACATTGACGTATTCAATGATCTTCCAAATTCAAACACTTTTGTTTTATTACGCGCAGGTAAAGAATGAGGAAAATTACGGTAAAAAAAGCCCCGAAATTAATTCCATTGCTGTAAATTTAAAATTACATTATTTTACCTTAACCTCACTGAAGGAAATTAGTGGAAAAAATCCGTAGAAAAAATATAATTAATTTTTCTTCCTAAAAAATTTCACTGCATAAATGGGCAAAAGCAACGATCGGGAACTGGGTTAAATATTTTGGCGCCAAACGCTATACGCATAGCTTTAGGCATGGATGTGGTTTTTCCGAATTCCTTTTGACTTCCGTAAGGATCTAAAGAAACAAGGATGTATCCCGTGTTGCGCAAAACGGACCATAACCATGCAAGGTTAGCGGTTTAACACCATTCTAAAAATAACGACTCATTTACATATTGCAGAATGCGAATAGAATACGTTAATTTGGAACAGATTCCGAATTCTGAATTTCGTTAGGGAATTGATATAACGCTACAACTATAAATAATAATAATTATAATTTTACAATACTGCGAGTTTTACAATAACAATAGTAATAAAAATAGAAAAATCAAGGATATTTAGTATAATCAAGATGTAATTCACCAGATAGTTATAATTGGAACAGATAATTCGTAAATAAGTTAAAAGAACAGAAAAATGAGTTTTAGAAGGCAGTGAATCACTGAGAGCCACGAGCATCATCATTCCGGTGCTTTTGGTGACTTCGTTAGTTACCCCGGGGACTTTCGTTTTCCGAAATGTATACGCAGTCTATTAATAAAACTTCTTTAGTACAAGATCATCTATAGTCCACTTACCAGGGCTTTTCTTGCTTTACTGTCCATATCTTTTTGCACAAAATTGATTGTGTGGTGAAATAGAGTATTCGTGTTAGAGGTAGTCTACCAAAAGTACTTGGCCTGCTGAATATTAGGGAGCTTTCCCTTCAAATGAATAAGTAGGCTTCTGCGGTAGTACATGATCCCATGCCCAAAAGCAATCCTTCTAAGACCCGGCTAAGCATTCAAAGAAACTGCTAAGAGGCTATAAAGCACGTTTCCTTCCGAAACCTTTCAGAAAAAAACGATAAAACGTAGGCCTTTTCGTCTAAGTCTCCAAATGCAGTTGTGTCCAAGATCTTCGCTCTTAATCAGTCTTACTGTCAGGGTCATTGCCACCCAAGAGCTCCAACGTTCGGAGAATAATAAAGAGAAAGAGAGTTTTAAAGCCAAAGAGTTTTAAAACTCTTGCAACGAAACGGCAAATTACTGTAAAATTACTTACATTTAATTACAGTATTTAGAATTTTTATGGTATAAGATGTAAAACGTAAAGAAAATTTAACAAGTCCTCCCAAGGCCACTTAATGGAAACAAAACCTGAATATTTAAACATTTTTAATAGATACTAATTTAATTAAGTAGACGAATTTTCTCCGAATAATGAAGAATCAAGTCTTTATAAGTTTTCCATTAATCTCTGAACGAAATTTTAGCAAATATAAGCTAATCCTTGCTTTGCCTCGTATTCGTAGACAATATATTTGTTATATTTGTTGAATAAGTGTTGCACATATATGACGTTAAATTAGTCTTCCGGTTCCTCTCTTTAGCACTCCTCGGTTTAGTACTTCCCCTTGTACTTTCACTTGGTCTTGCATGTGTGTGACGTAGCAAAGGCATTGTGTCTGTGCAGGAATGTGCAGCTTCAGACACCGTTGAAGTTGGAATCCCGTTAACGGGCATATATAGTTGTACATCCTTGAAGACCCCTGAGGGGGTTTACAAAGCCGGGGATGCCCACTGGTCCCCGCCAAGTTGGCATAGCTGAATCATTCCAGAACTGGGGACTTTTTTCATAAATGAAATCATATACGAGTAACGAGACAGGATTGTATATAAAAGCTAGCCTTGACTGTTATCAAGGATACCCATTCGCTAACGAGCAGTCGCACCAGCACGTCCAGTTTCTACTTCCACTTCTCCCATACACCAAGTTTATCCAAGTCCATTGATTTGAAGTCAGAATAGAGTGCCAAGAAACGTCTATACTTCCGTAGCAAATATATAATGGAGCTTAAATCCGCGCTTTTAGTTATCGTTGTGATCAGTGTGGCAAATCTGTTGGTGGTTAACGCTAATCAACATACGAGAAAAGAACAATTCGCGAAGTTTCGGCTCCACGAGCAGCTTCTGCGAAGAGAAGGCAAATGTGAGCCTAAAATTCGCCTAGCTTATATATGTAAGTATAGGGTGTGATCTATATGCAGATCCTAAAGTTAAATCTGTGGTTTAATTTAGCCGTAACCAGAACGCTGTTTAGTGCTTGGTGACATATGTTTAATCTTTTTAATAAAAAATAATAATAATGAAAAGCAGCTGCGTCTAGCTCTTTTCCCTTCATCTCATCTTACACTACATTCCAAAGCGTTCCAAAGCGAACTCGGTAAAAAAAAAAGCTTTGACAGTAAAATAGCTGATATCAATACTAAAGATTAATATTTCGATTTCGTAATATGTTGTTAATATTTTCGTTAATATTTAATAAATATTAATATTTTGTTGTTTCTTTTACATAGCGGATCATCCCGATGCAGAGCCGGACGTCGTATACTATCCTCCCGCAGCTGTGCTTCACTTGTGCGAATCAACCGGTAGTTGCTGCTACGGCAATAATCTATATCAATGCAAGCCTTCCGAGGAAGAGACAGTGGAGGTCGTGTTTAGCGCAAGGCGACCAGGAGAGAAACCAGACTTCCAAGCCTTCACCTTTACCAATCACACCCAATGTGCTTGCATGGACATCAGCGAGCACCCACGATAAATCTAACCGAAAGCGTTTATGTGAAAAGAAGCTAACTTCTTCACCCAATCGACTTAATGACTTCTCATCACCCAAATGACTTCTCACCAAAACTGGCTCCGTTCCAAGCTCACTACAGGCAACGACATCTAGCGAGGGTTTATTGTACATGCATGCTAGTATAATCTGAAACTGTTTGATATCGGTCAAAAATCTCTAGTCGCATTTTGGGATCTGTTTTTCTATCTATTTATTGTGTACCTGCTCCCAGTGTTAAAATGGAAACGTAGCTAAAGAGCAACTGTTATATACAGTACATATTTATATCGTTCTAGACCCAGTCGTTGTTGAAATGTGATGTAGTAATGTGATACAAAAGGAAGTTAAGTTGAATAGCCAATTGCAATATTTCATGTTTCAATGCGATCAGTCAAATCCATCTTTCAATGCGAATTTTGATGTAGTCCTATATGTTGTGCACTGTCCAAGGTTGTTCAATACATTATTTATTACTTTCTAATTCGCGAATTTTTGCAATGTATATTTCAGGATTGCTTTACCAAAGATGTTTTGCCACGAAAGGGGACTCATTGTCGCCTGTTTCTGTTTCTTTAAGAGTTTCGACTTTGTTTTATAATAACGAAGAACATTTTAGAAATAAGAATTACAAACATAACTTAAAATCTAATTAGAAGTGTTAAAATGTAAATTTATTTTTCTCACGCCTTAAAAAATAAAGCTACTCATCGAACAAGCCAAAAGCCGGTTCGTGGTACAAGTCCCGGCTAGGCAAAAACCGTGCAATCGCACTAAATAATTCATTCTTGTCAACAACGTTCCACTCGCTTCGCTCGGTCCATGATTTTTCACTGTTGCGCAACTACGAAGCAGGCCGGAGTAACGCTACCAGTCCGGCCTGACCCAAGTCTGTTTGACGGGTTACCATTTTTTGGTGGTATCTGTTACAGTACTGTATGTCATAATTAAATATGGACCATTTGTATGATGAATGCATTGCAGAATTATGCCAACAATACGGTTTATTATTCATTAAGAAAACAGGAACGTACCGAGTTCACCGGAAGCAAGCCAAGCCCAGTTTGAGATCTAGAAAGGAGGTACAGTAACGACCCTGAACGCGCTACGCTTCGTGTATAAACTGCCTAACTTCGTTTAAACTTTCCTCCCTGCTTCAAACGGGGCAGCCGGAAACTGTGATGACTAACTCATTCTTGCGACACCACTGTCTAACTGGAGGCCTGGACGTGGCCTGGATAAGATGCGGAATTGTAAAGAGACAACAATTCACGCACGAATACCTTAAGGAATGCTTGACAGGCAATCCAAGCTCAATACTTCAATTTGTATTTCCGTAACTGATTAAATTTTTAGGGAAAACACGGCTGTGACGTCAAAGCCTTGATCCTACTGAAAAACCCCTGCTTTCCCTCTAACCTAGTGCAGGATGAACTGACCAGTGCATTGACTAAAAAGCCAAGGTTGCAACCAATGAACGCACTATATACGTATTCCCATATCCCTGTCATGTGTTGCGGTATCATTGACGCTCTCATGTCATGACGTTAAGGAATTTAGGACATATTGGGTCAGGTTTTCCACATAGGAAGTAATTCCATTTCGACGAATACTAAGATCAATCAATTAACCAAGACAACGAAGCCAGACGGAATTAGTGAATTAGTGTTCCTAACACGTAAACTTGGACAAAAGTCTCCTTCACCACTTACACACCATGTGCTTGCCAGTCACCACCTTACTAATAAAAAATTATTTCGATAATGCAATATAATACTCTAATATTAAATAATACTAATATTATTTTAATATTTATATATAATAATTTTATATAATATAATAGTAATATTATATTAATATGAATGTAGTTTGGGGTCTCAATACATTGTGCTCTTGCTAGCTTTTTTTAAACCAGACATTGACGTCATCTTAACTCCTTCCTTTCTTTTTTTTCTATCCATTTAACGCGGCTAAACGCAGGCTTCATACATGTACTATCCCAGGGGCTTTTAGATCGGGGATCCCCCAAGTCCATGCATGCTGATTCAGAGGGATTTTTCCCTTTTCTTCTGTGATGCTCATCATGCTCTAGCGCCAATTTGTAGCAGCGGGCTTGGGGTTTCTTACGTATAAATGTGGCGTGACTGCTCGACAGAACCAGCATTCAAGCGTGAACTAGCAGACGCACAGCATCACGTTTACTCCAAGCAAAGAAAGGATCAAAGTGCAACCGTAAATCAGTAATTCAACACCGAGTTCTATCATTTCATTCGCCAAGATGCATTCGCAGAAATTTGTGCTACTTGTCTGCCTTATTATCAGTGCCGTTTACGAAATGGAAGTGAACGCCAAAAGCCTCAAAATTCGGAATAAGGAATTGTTCGAACGATACCGATTGAACGAACAGTTACTCAGAAGGGAAGGACGATGTGAGCCTAAGATTCGCCTCTCCTATATCTGTAAGTATTTATCTATATCATCTGTATCTTTGAGTACAGTGTAAACAACGCTTTACTTTACAATTGTTCTAAAAATTGTGCTTTAATGACAGTGTTTGTTGCAATTGGCTTATAATTTTGTTATTTTTGTTTCGCTTTGAATTATAGCGGATCACCCAGACGCCGAATCAGGAATCGAATATTTCCCTCCCGCCGCAGTTCTCCATGTGTGTGAACCCTCTGGTGGTTGTTGCTATGAAAGTGCTCGCCACCAATGCCAGCCTGACGGAGAAGAGGAGGTCGAAATAGTGTTTATTACCAAACGACTCGGCCATAAACACACCGGCTTCCAAGCCTTTACCTTCACCAATCATACCCAATGTGCTTGCATGGACGGCGGCGAACGACCGAGATAAAAAGCCAAGAGAATTCCCGCAGCTTTTTTAAAATACTCCGCCAAAAACAACAACGGATATACGTGGCCTTTGAATCAAAAATGGAGAGATTCACAAAGACGAAATATGGCCTGACTTCAAACAATCTCTCCCTCTCTCTGCAACTTCAAAGATCTCTAGTCGGAATTCTCTAATAATTTATATATTGCCTGTAACCAGTCACATTGTTCCAAGTTGAAAACTTCCTGAAATCAAGTGTGAGATGAAGAAATACTCAGGAATGGCGACTTTAAGTGAAGATGAGATGATAATTCGGATCTTGTGGCACTTGGATTTAGGAGTAATCACGTGTGTGCTCAATTGACATATCCGTGAAGCCTTCGTTGGAATACCAAAATTGTAAACGCATTTCCTGAACATGTGTAAAATTGCTTATATATTAAAAGTATCTTTTTTGGAAAACTTTGCGTTTGTATTTCTATGGTGAAAGTACTGGACTTAGTTGAAAATATTCGTTGTTTTAATAGTTCAAACGACTAATTAATTTCTTACCAACAAAAAAAAATTGGTACATCCATGAAATCCATGACGCAAGAAAATTCGACTTGGGTCACGCCGGACTTGTAGCGTTTCTCCGGCTAACACCTCGAAGTTGACCAACAAAGAAAAATAAGGGACCGAGTGAACAGCGTGTCATTTGGCCGGACTTGTAGCCGCTTCTTCCGGAGGCCGAAATGCCTGATGCCATTTTTCATTGTCAAGTAGGAAACAACCAACAAAGTCAACCCGCAGTAATCGCAACAAGTCCGGCCTAACTTAAGCCGGTTTTCCGCGTTCCCTTTTTTAGGGTCCTTTGCAAGGAAGCCTTTTTTTTAGAACAGGGACTTCCACAACGGGTTGTAGGTCAACTGGTTTTGGACTTCAAAAATTTGGTCATCAATTATCGTTGTTCCGTTTTTTGTTTGTTTTTGCTTTCTTTCAAGGTGAGTGACTTCAAATAAAAGCGAATATGATTGTTTTTTCTTGTCAAATAATTAATTGCTACAGGGCCAAAGAGCGACTTTGTTAACCATTTAATAAAGATAAATGTCTTCATAATTCATTCACGAACTACTCATTGATGTATTAATCTGCTAATAACTAGTTTGTGAGAATGTAAAAGAACTTGAACAGGACCTAAGGTCTACACATTTTTCGCCGTCAACTTAGTTGACAACCTATAACACGGGGTGTAATTAACATATACAAATGATACAAGCATTCAGTGATATCAAAGCCAATCATGGAAACAGGAAAAGAAAATTGGTTGGAATTAAAAGGTCTTTTATAGGAGATTCGCCAATCAATTGAAAGAAGCGGATAAAAGCCCTCAAATGTTCTTTTCCCAAATGAATAAATGGAAGCGATGTATCCGGCTTTGATATTTACAACACGTTCGAAAACGAAGAACCAATTATTTATTAATTTTTGTAAAATAGTTAATTTAGATATTTATGGAATATCACCTAACAATCTTTCGAAAATATGCATTTAACATTTTTAGTGTTAAGCTCATTTAAAGTTAATTAATTTCATTTACTATTTTACAAGCTCATGAAATCCATATAAGGAGCGTAAGAACAAGAATTGGACTTGACGACATGCAAGGCAAAGGAAATCCATGTAGGATTCCTGATGTCACACATCTCGAATGCGGAAACTTCGGCCCTCTTACTTCACTTTATTAACACGGTTACTCAAGAAAAATTTTCCCGTGCTTATATGGAGCACGTCTTCGTACGTATCTTCACTTCTCGGGTTCATGTTAGAAAGCGCAGAAAATTATTGCATTATTGCTCTCACCATGATGGCGTGTATGTTAAAATAGTATTGCTTCCGCAAAAGCAAAAGGAAATTTACTTCCTAGAAGATCGATTGCTCCAACACCGAATAATAATTATACCACTTTTTCCCATTCAGGGGTTGTATTCCAACTTTCTAGCACCTTCCGTCGAAGCAGTTATCGTTCCTTTTCCTAAGACCTCGCCACGGGCGTTTTCCTTTTCCAATTCATCTTGCAAAACGCATCATATCGAAATAGATCGATCTTCCTAGTTGCTACTTTTTTCGGCGTGCTATGAATTTGGCGCCTTTTCTCGAATTTCAATCTTCATCGAAAGTCGAGAAAAAATATATAATTCATCCAATTTACTGATAGTTTGCCCGGTTAAACCCTTTGGTCACAGTACGAATGTATGCACGAGAAAAGGGAATGTTATAGGTCAAAGTAGGAAATAGTTATTTAATCATTTGTTATTAAGCTATTATTATTTGTATTAAATTAGTAGTATTTTAGTATAGCTTATTACTAAATTATAAATTATTATTAGATACAAATATGATTATTATTTAGGGAATAAAAATGGAACAAAACTGACATTAATAACGAAATGAAAGGATCACCGTGTAACCACTCCTTAGCTTCAATTTTGTTGCGGGAAAAAGGGAAAGAGAACTTGCGTCAAACAATTGTCGTAGAAAAACCTAACCTGCGCCGGAAGAACGATCCCAATATGCATTGCGTCCTTCAGACGTGCGAAATTGCACCATTCCTTGACGTCGTCCTACTCTTAACCCTCTTTAGCCACAGTTGGCCAATCCTGGAGCCCTAAGTGTTCGTTTTTTCCTTCATATGCATTGCAACCATCTTTTGTAATACGGAAAAAAATGGGAATTTGTTGTGCTTATAACCTCGGAAGCTGACCTGTGAAATATACAAAAATTCCCGGATACTTTGACGTCTTTGACGTACCAACACTAACGCACAAAAACTCCCCTTATTAAAAAAACGGTATTTTTCCTACCTGGCAAAAGCACAAAAACAAATTTTTAGTGATTCCTTCCATCATAAGTAATTAAGCTGTCAAAGAAAGAAATTTCCACTTCCAAAAAAATTGGATGACGTGACGTTCTGGGTTTTTTCTATATTATTTTATATAAATAAATTATTTAGAATATATATATATATATATATAGTTATTAAGGCTCCCGTATACCCGTATACTATGCAATGTATTCGGAGTCAAAAATGACACTAGTGTGTCACTAGCTAACAATGAATTTTTATTTTTTTTCAGCTAGTGGAGTGAAAGACAGTGCAAGTTTTAACGATTCTCATCAGCGAAAGTTGATTATAATCGTTAAACTAACCTAATCTAACCTAACCTAACATAAGCTAACCTTATAATCTTATAGCTAACCTAACCTAATCTAATGCATTTCCAATCCAACCACCAATTTTGAACTCGAATGACACCCACTTGTCATTCCAAGGAGACCTGAGTAGCTGGAACTTTGTTGTCGAGCCTAGCTCAGAAGACCGGTCTAAAAACCTGCCGATATCGTTAGCAAAACCCTTAGAAGGAACTCTTCCGGAGGAGCTTGCTAAAGACAGAATTCTCGCTAACGACTTCACTAGTGTTTGCTGACATTATCCTCGAAAAAGGGGCACAGGATAACATGGGACTGTCTTGTAACGACATAGGAGAAGTACCTGCTAGTTGCTCTGGTGAGGAGCGGCTGAACCTTGGGAATATGTAGCGGCAATCTGACAGGCAGGTGAAGATCCCGAGCCATAATACTTGATAATGCTTGCGAAGGAATTTACACGCGATTCAAAATGCAGTTAACTTTAAAACGCCAGGAACTGAACTAGACAATGGCTCTGTCATTGTCAGTTGCTAGGAAACAATGTAATTAGTGGTTATACGCAGAAATGCTACATTTCTCCGTTGATAAAGTCGAGCCATTCTCTTATTCCACGAATTTAGCTTTCTATAACCCTGGCCAGTTTGACTATTTGTTGTCTTGTACCCGGTAAGCTAACACAAATACACAAAGATTGTTTTACGAGAAAAACATTTCCCTAACCCCCATTGGGTAAGGGAGTGGAGTATACGCACCGAAAACAGTCTCAACATCCGATTTTTTGGTGAATATTGGACTATTTTTTGCCTTTCTGCGGTACAATTGAAAGTCCCGAACACTATATAAGTTGAAACCTGATAGCAAAATTAGGACCAAACGCCAAGTATACCGCATTGTGGCTACCCGAGAGTGCTGGTCGCGGGGATTTACTCTTCGGCAATTGACGCACGAGGTATCCATGCTCGCAATATTCGACTAGCTACACTATCATATAAAACTAGCCTGACTACTACCGAGCTTTGTCATTCAAGCGCTTAAACTAGCACACAACACGTGTACTATAACACTCATAAACCGGCAAAAGTCTCCCAAAGTTGTAGATTTTTCGCGATAAAGCTGATAAAATGTGGCAAGTGAAATCCGTGATCCTGATTTGCTGTGTGATCGGTGCTGTGTATTGGCCGGAGGTGAACGCTCAAAACCGTCACGCTCACAACAAAGAAAAATACGCTAATTTTAAAACGAACGAAAAAGTCCTACGCCAAGAAGGAAAATGTGAGCCGAAGATTCGCCTTTCCTATATATGTAAGTCCACAACGAGCGAATTTTCGCAAGGTTTTTAAAAGGAGCCCTAAAGCGAAACTAAAAAGAAAAAATGTGTTACAACGCAATTTGTCTGCTTTTAAAGAGCGTATCCTTTGGCTCGATGTCAATTTTCCTTAAACTTCTAGAAAAAAGAAACGAGTTTTGAGAGCATTAGAAGCTTTTTTTGGGTTTTCCCACTGAAGTTTTAAACTTATGTGTGCTAATCTTCTCGCTATACCAGTCGCTTAATTCAGAGTGAAACGGCGTCAAGGATCTTTCAGCGCTCTGTAGTTTTCAATTCTGGACTTGAATTTCTAAGGTTTTAAAGAAAGAAAGGACGAAAACAACTAAATAAACAAGTAACAGCCCTTTGGAACGGTCATTAGCACGCGGCCTTGGACAGTTCGAGCTAAAAGTTAAAAAGTTAATAAAAGGCATCACTCACGGAAAGCACTTTGTCATATCTTGCTCTTAGAGCTAGTAACGCAAGGGGATAATATCCTGAGACCAAATAATAAAACCGGTTTTCTCTTCCTGCTTCGTTTTTTAAGGCTAAAAAGTCACATTGTTACGTTAACAATAACCATAATAGATGCAAACGTAAGCACAATTTGGTTATCTCGTTCTCTCGCATATTCTATTACATTCCCTTTCCCAAATTAGAAAATGTAAAGGAAACTCTACAGCAGTTTTTATATGTTGATTCAATATTCATTATCCAACCATTCTTATTCTATAATTTTTAAAGTAGTAAAAATAGTACGCAAATTAAGTTTTCAATTCCTTGAAATACGTGGACTAAGAAAACTTCACTGATTGGGCACTTATACCAAAAAAGAAAATCTATGGCGTAAAATGTTTTCACAATATACTCACACATGACAATAAGGGGTTTTGAGAAATATTTTTCGGAATGACGGCTAAACGAAACAAAAACAAACTTGAGTGCCATCTGTGATTGTTTCGCATCGATAAGCTAGAGTATACGGGATACCTTAAGGCTATACTAAACTTTTGTGTTATTTTTCTTTACAGCGGATCATCAAGATGCAGAGCCAGACGTTGATTACTTTCCCCCTGCTGCAGTGCTTCACGTGTGCCATTCTACAGGTGGTTGTTGCGAAAATGCTCGTCATCGATGCGAACCGCACATAATGGAGCAGGTCCAGATCGTATTTTCAGCCAAACGACTTGGACATCGGAAAACCAACTACCAAACCTTTACCTTCACCAATCACACGCAATGTGCTTGTAGGGATTAAGAGTCTTTCTGTCGACAACTTTTTTTGTACCCCAAAATTGTCTTCAGAAGAAGCTTTTAGCAAAGAATATCAGAAACTTCGCAAACTTAGCATACACAAAACCGCTGATTACACTTGATATCAAGTGACTGAATATTTATTAGCATTTTCTATTGATGAAAAACCCACATGCAGCCAAGGAATCGCTCCTTCAATGTCAAAATCTCTAGTCCCAAGTCGCATTTCTTGGACATGTGTGTTTTCTCAAGTAGGAGAACAAAAAGTTGGGAATTCCTGTTCTTTTGAAAAACAAATCCTCGCGTTCAAGTCCCAAGTGCAAGGGAACTCGTAAAAAGTCAAAGGTGATACGCAAAAAAAAAAAAAAAAAAAAAAAGGGACCAAGGAGGGAAACTTCTGTGACAACTGTAGTTTAATTATTTATTTTATTTATCTTCAACGCCATCATTATGTACTCAAGAACTTTATTGTGGGAATAAGGAATCTTCCAGCCAATCCTTACAACTATTTCCGGTCTTGTCTTAAATTTGAATACAATATTTCATGAATTTCAAGCAAAAAAAGGTTAAAAAGGAGACTTTCTACTTCTCGTTAAGGGTCAAAGCGTCTCTATCAGTTCTTCCAAAACGTGATATGTTTACGATAGCGCGGAACGTCTGCTGTTCCTGTAGTCAATACAAGCCAAAGCTTGGTCGCGTCCAGAAGCAAATGCACCATGTGCGGTAGCGTATTGGGTAGCATGGAAAGCTTCGCCAGCAAAGAACAAAACTGGGCGTAATTGGCTTTCTCCTTCCAAGAGACAAATGGGCTTTTGTAAAACTCGATCCAACGGTGCTTTGCGGTAACTATACGCGCCTTTGACATACGGATTCGAAGACCAGCGAGTACTAAAATTGGGCAATTTAAATTATTTTAATGTCAATTTTAATTTAATTTTTTTATTTTAATTTTAATAATCAAAGCAATGTCAAACGTGAAAGATTGGCAGCACAAGCTCCAAAATTAAAGTGATATAAGAACCAAAGGCGGTGAAAGTAGGCTAAATACCTACCAGATAATCTTAGTAGGCCATGGGATATCAGGTTTGCCCATAAATTGACGAAGCTGCTCCACACACGTGCGGCCTATGAACTCGTCGTCTAACATTTCCATAAGCTCGGCGCCTTGGCCTCCAATCCAGCCCAGAAGGACGCCCGGATGCTGCCACACTGGATCAAAACCTGTAATGTCTTCGTACCAATTACCCTCTCGGCTGCTTTGGCCATCGTTTAAAAGCCAGACAAACTGAACTCCAGGAAACTGGCCTTCCCACCATGGCTTTTCGAAAATCAGAAAAATCTTGTTAATCGTACCATACCCCAGGCACGCCAACGCCTAAGGAGACAAAAAGTTTTGTTGATTCCATAAAGGTTCCAATTAGCAGAACACTCATACATAATCCAAGAGACGTTCTGAAGAGCTTTGGAATTTAAAAAAAAAATAAGTAAAAAAAAAAAAAAAAAAAATTCACCTGCTTCCAAGAATGAGGTAAAGTCGGCGTGAAAAGCGATTCTCTCTGGAGAAACCCCACGGAGCACGTTGCTATAACCTGCTCGGCAAGGTAAGTTCGCTCGGGCGTTTGCAGTGCCACTTTGGGACCAGTCCAATCCACACTCGTGACCGGCGTTGAACAACGCAAGACATTTGGCGGCAAATGGGCAGTTAAACTGTGCACGATGCTGGAAAAACCGCCTCGCACATTTTGGCAGTAGGTACCCGCGCATTCTCGGTACTCGCCCCAAGCTTGCGCACATAAATCTTCCAAGCTACGACACGCATTGTCCACCGCTTGATACCTGGGGGAAAAAACTTTTTATTTCTGACTAATTCCTATTATGTCGGTATAAATTAGCATGAAATTACTTCAAATGCCACTGAAATAAGGCTTGCTTCAATTTGCGTTCGTCAGAGGTAAACGATCGGGTACGGGAATCCTTGTCGAGGTACAATTGGAAGCCTTGGCGAAGATGATGCCCTACGGAGGGAGGAATAACTTTGTCTTCTGCCGCCCTAGGTGACTGGAAGGTGCAACAATCGTCTAATAAATTCGTAACTACATTATCAACTTCGGCGACTATAGGATCAGCGATGGGTAGTCCGCTACAAGTCAGGAACAAACCTAAATCCAAAACGTGTAACTATTTAGACCGTCTTAGAGTAGTTTAGAGCGTTTCTAGTCAGATATACGTTACCCTCTCCTTCTGAAGACGGTTGAGGCGACAGAAGCTTGAATTGCTCCGCAAACTGGTGCAGCTTATTATCTTCTTCGCCATGTAACCATTGAGCTCCCAAGTCTAGGAAGCTGTTTTCGAAGTTGACCGTCCGTACGCGGCCTCCGGCTTCAATCTGAGCTAGAAATGACAAAACATAGAGGTTAAAAAAGGTAATTTCAAAGATTTTTGCGTCTTTTTTCAGTACTTTACCTTCTAAAATTACTATATCCTTGATTCCATGTTCTAACAGCGTGCAAGCTGCGGACAGTCCGGCCAAACCGGCCCCTATGATTACTATTTGATACTCGGAAATCGGTTGCTGAGGATTGGGCATAATAACGGTGCTGGAAGACGACATGTTAAGACAGTTCGTATTCGTGTTCGTAAAAAATGGGCAGAAAGCAACTTAGTCTGATTTGTCGGGAGCCTTTTCCATGCAAGCGACAGTGTCTTGAGCCATTTCATAGACGAATTCACCAAGATTTTGCCTCATTACCATTTCACCCTTGGCTGCCATAATACCCTCAATGTTCCTCTTTTCTTTGGACTCGGAGTACCAGCCAAGATTGTCGGCGATCAAATGCAGGTTTTGGCAGCCCTCGCAACGAACGATAACGACACCTTTCTGATAAGCGACCTTGGAAATCTGTTTTTGGCTCCGCGTTTTGCAAACTGTGCACGTAAACGACAAGAATAACTTGGGCACAATTGCTGCTAAAGGTTCTTTGGTAACGCTAGCAGTAGTTTGAGTAGCTTCACCTTCAGGAGGCTTCAAGGAAGAAACTTTGGTAGAACACCAACGTGCATTAACAGGAAGCAAGGGTTGAGCGCTTACACTCAGGCGAGCTAAGGATTTGGCACGTGTAAGTTGACGCCATAATAGACTTGCCATACTGTGGAGACTTTCTATAAATCTAACAAAAAAATATCACGGGGATCGGACCACTTCCGGAGAAGGCATAACGAATAGTTTAATTCCAATATCTGTCCAGATTAAAACGAAAAACGACTAGGAACTTAACTTGTCACTCAGCTTCCTCCAGTCGGAATATTTTGGGTAGTGCGTGAAGAAACCGTTTCTATTTCCTGGCAATAGGTGGCTAATCTTGTTAAGCGGGAATTGAACTTATATGGAACGCGAAATTCAAACTTCGGGCGAGGGTTTTAACTTATTTGAAGATATTCGTCCAAATAATATTGTAATTTTTAGAATTTATTTTCTTATTAATTTGCGCAATTTACAAAGAGTATGAAATCTGTCTAACGTGGGTTTCCCGACAAATTCAGAAATTTACCTATTACATAACGTCGTAAATGAGAAGCTTCGAATGAGCAAAGCGGATTCCTTTGAAGGTGTGAACGACGAACGGAAAAGCTTCTAGAACGAACGTCAGTGTAAATAGAGGATACAACAGTTGGCCATAAAAAAAGAGCCAAATCCCAAAATACCGCGAGAACGTACACCAAGTTATTATAAGGAGGAGCAGTAAAAAAACATAGAAATGATTATAGGGTTATGCACAAAGTTTAACTAATTTTTACGTAGTGCAGATGGGAGATAACGTAGTAATCGAGCGCCAAGAACTTCGATCAAGAGAAAGCAGATTATGGTCCTTTGTACGTTTCCAGAATTCAACCGAACGAAAGGTAGATGTTGTGTGGATCAACTTCGATGGCGTACGTGTGAAATATAAGGTAAAAATTCCTTTTCTTCCGATTCTTTAACAATAATTAAGTAAGTTCTGAATGATAATTGATACTAACCCTTTTATTTCTAGACATTAGAGCCTGGTGAATCTTTTGATGTCAATACTTATGTTTCTCATCCGTGGGTATTTCTCGATTCTCTAACCCATGAGCGAATGGCTGTCAAATCCAAACCGGTATTTGAACCTTTCCCTTGGTTCGAGGTACCTTCAACTACCTTTTCAATTCAAAGATTTCTAATACTACAAGCAAATTCTTTTGGTTGTTTTAGCCCCATAGAAGAGATTTACAAGCTGGTCGCATTCAATTAAACCAAGTCCAACCCCAACGGATTCCAATCTACATAACCATTCCATTGTATACCTTAAGAGAAAGAGCCTTACAGGTACTTCTCAACCACGTGATTATTAATTTTTGGGAGTCTTATAAATAAGTTTAATTCTTATTAATAAGTTATTTTATAATTTTATATCTAGGCAGCCCGACGACTACTACCACGCCCTGAAGTAGCATATCAACTCGAATTGCCCCGTGATTTGCAGGCTGAGCTAGCCAAACCTGCTAGAAGTGATTGAGCCTGTCTTGTCTTGTATATTTCGGAAGAATTGGGAAGGTGACAGGATTAAAAATAAGTGCTAAAATTGGACGCAAAACACGGTATTTTATAACAGTGATATTGATCGGAACAACGCTGTACAAAGAAACCCTTAAAACCCGTATACAAACGAAACAATTCTCATGTTATTATGTTTTCGAATCCAACTTTGCTTCAGTAACACAGACATACCTATTGATGTTTTAGACAGTGATAACTCATGCGACTCAGAAAATTTGGCGGTATTCTCGAATCGACACTGTTAGGCTTAGGACTAGGAAATTGGTTGGGAAAATAGATAGCCTTGTCAATAATGCTGGATTTCCTGGATAAAGAGTTTCTGCATGAGATGAAAAATCCGTGCAGGCGTTACTACGCTTTTCTTTGCTGGTAAAGTGATCTTTCCCCTTTCCAGACAAAAAGCGATCAACTGGATTTATTCTAATCCTCGCAATTACCATTAACTTAAGTTATGTTTCATCAATAATCCTACATATTATTAATAATTAGTCTCTAGTCTTTTTGATAATTTTTGTTCAATCCACACATCGCCTGAGAAACAAGGTTTGAAAACGGCGGGCGTCGACAGTAGCGTTCCTATCGGAAACACCGGTGAAACTTCTTAAAAGGCGGGTAAACCGTTCGTTAATTCCGTCTGCATTTGCCATCTTATAAGCCCAGTGATACTACGTTGCTTTCGTTCAACAGTCATTATTTCTCTACAAAGTGCTACACTTTTGGTACAAAACACAACTCAACAATCACATTTATTCACAGCGTAACGTTTAATAAGGTAACTGTGGTTTCAGTAACGTATAATTATGTTTTCATTTCTCTTGTTTGCAACCAGACAAACGAGATTTCTGTACAGAGGATTCCGCTGTTTTCAGCTGGGGATCGGATTTTCTGTTTTTTTTTCTGGTTCAGAGAAGCGACCCGCCATCATCCCTTGTTGCCGTTTGTGGGGGTGAAATAACGTCGCAATTACTACACAGAGATTGTGGTCGGCTTTTATGGGTGCGCCGTATATGGCGCGAAGCGTTACTAACGCTTGAAAACTGTTCGCCACATAGATGACAGTTTCGATGCTTGGGAAACTGGCTCTTTTTCACGTACTTGCCCCAAGTTACGGTGAAAATCTTTTTACAGTTGGAGCACTCGTATTCATCTTGAGATAAACTGTCCGTATTCTCGCCTCTCCGAAAATGCTCCTCTCTATGGCTCTCCCAATCCTTCAGGAACATCTTTTGCTTACAAATGGAGCAAATTCTTTCCAATTTCCGTTTCTTTTTTCTTGGCACTGCGTCTGTGTTACTAGAATCGTCTGTTTTTAATTCCAACTTCATATTAACACAGGTTACGCCCTCGGATTTCGTAGGGCCAGGTTTGCTATGCGAACTTTTGACGTGAGATTGGTAGTCGCTTCGAGTTGGGAAATGAGAGTTGCAAGGGGCGCACTTGAACATCTTCACAAAAGAGCCTCTTAAGCTCGACTTGACCCTCGCTATGGTTAAATCCTCACTTTTCTTAACTACTGTCGCATTATTGTTCGGAATTGATGAAGATTCCGATTCAGTATCGTTAATACGGACATTTGCTTGAGAATTTGTTGGCTTCGGGGCCTGCTCCTTTGAATTCCTCTTTGGAATTTGTGTGGGTGGCGTTATTGGATCATTGTAATCAAGTAGCGTTACGTCAATTTCAAGTTGTTTGGCTGTCGCAAGAAAATCCGATACTTCCGTCTCTGGTAAATTGACATTTCCGAGGTAGAGGAGATGATTCAGACGTTGAATATCCTTATAACTAATAAGTCAACATTATAAGCTCTTAGCCCAAATCTTTCTCTCAAAAACTTTCTTTAAAAATAAATTTCTAAGTACCTATAGCCTGCTGTATGTAATGTAACTGGCTGACACGGGCACGCAACATTGCGGAGTAATAGCTGGTTAAATAATGGGCTGCTAGCCGCCAAAATGCATTGATGGAAGCGAACAATCTTAGTCTCTGCAACAATGCTCACATCTGCATCTTCTTTTGCATGAAAAGCTGCTAATAATGCCTGCGAAAAGTGCTCTTTATGTTGCTGGGTTTTAAAGTTTCTGCCAACAATGATTTCGCTGGTTATTTTTGTGCTATTCAATTCATTTAAAGCGTTTCTTTTAGCCATGGTACCACATAACGCATAAAAACCTCACAGTCTTGTGTGTTACAGTAGAAGGTACTTAACTATCCACATTAGGCATCAATATTTTGATTTTCATTTACTTTCGAACAATTTTCCCACTGCTCCTAACGGTGCCTATGTCGCTTAGTGCTGGCGCTCTGGTAGCACCAGTACCAGTGGGGCGGGGCCGTCAGCCACCAGTTGATTTTGCCATCAGCCCAAATGGCGTTTAGACTGACAGCAAAAGCGTTATAACAAATTAAAAATGAATACATGAAGATAATTTGAAGCCAAGCTAATCTGAAGTTTTCACATCTCAATTTCTCAAACAGTCTTATAAATCAGTCTTTGCTTGGGTAGGCCTACTTTACTAGCAAACGCCACCTTATGGCATTATTGTTCAACTTTACATACTGTTTCACGTAAATTTTGCCTGGCATTTGTCACGTTAGTCACTGAAACTGGTACATTTCACTCGGAGAACCCGTTATAAAATAAAACACTTTTTATCCCGTACAAGCACATTGCGTATGATTGGTGAAGATGAAGCTTTGGTAGTCGGATTTTCGCTGTCCAAGTCGTTGGGCTGAAAATACGATCTCGACCTGCTCCATTGTGTGCGGTTCGCAGAGATGACGAGCACTTTCGCAATAACCACCTGAAGAATGGCAGATGTGAAGCACTGCAGCAGGGGGAGAGTAAGCAACGTCTGGCTTTGCATCCGGATGATGTGCTGCAAAGAAAAATAGCACACAAAAGTTCAATTAAGTCTTAAGGCATCCCGTATACCTTAGCTTATTGATGCGAAACAATCATAGGTGGCACTGATGTCTGTTATTGTTTTGTTTAGCTGTCTATTTTTCGGAACAAGATTTCTCGAATACCCCTTGTCTTATTTGAAAACAATTTATGCCACAGATTTTACTTCTTTATGTGGTTCTTTTTGTTCTTTCTTTCTTCGAAACCTTCGAAATTCAAGTCCAGACTTGAAAATTACAGAGCGTAGAAAGATCCTTGACTCCGTTTCATTCTGTGGTGCGACTTGGTATAACGAGAAGATTAGCACACAGGAGTTTTAAACTTGAGTGTTAAACCTGAAAGAAGCTTACTTGTTTTTCTTTTGTGGAATTTTGAGGAAAATTGACATCGAGCCAAAGGATAGGCTGATTGAAAGCAGGCAAATTGCGTTGTAACGTATTTTTTTCTTTTTAGTTTCGCTTTAGGGCTTCTTTTTAAAAACCTTCTTGGAAAAAACTCCGCTAGTTAATTGTGGACTTACAGATTTGGTAAAGGCGAATCTTAGGTTCACATTTTCCTTCTTCTTGTAGGATTTTTTTGTTCATTTTAAAATTCTCATGTTTACTCCGATCTTGAAGGTTCTGGGCGTTCACTTCCGGCCGATACACAGCACTGATAACACAGCAAATCAGTATCGCGGATTTCACTTGCCGCATTTTAAGACGAAGGTATAGGAGAGCTTTGTCGCGAAAAATCTACAACTTCGGGAGATTTTTTGCCACCTTTTGGGTTACAGTACACGTGTGGTGTGATAGTTTACGCGCTTGAATGACAACGCTCGGTAGTTGTCATGCTAGTTGTAAAGGATAAGTGTACCAAGTCCCAATTATGGGTTGGAGCATGGAGATCCTTGTGACTTTCCTTTTGGATTCCTTCCTTTAAAGGAAGGAATCCAAAAGGAAAGTCACAAAGGATTATAGTGATTCCAATTCGAAGGAATTCCTTCTATGGAAACGGAATCACTATAAACTGGTTTTATTTTTTATACACAATTAGTGATCCTTCAAAGATTGTGGACTCAGTTCACCTGTTCGACAGGTTTTGTTTCTTTTGCCAAATAGGAAAAATACTTTTTTTAATGCGGGGAGTTTTTGAGTGTACATTAGCATTCGTACGTGAAAGCATCTGGGAATTTTTTTTATAATTCCGTGTTCGTGTTTCGCCTTTAACCCTGTTCGCATTTCTAAGATCCCTCGCCATGAAAATAAAAGGAGACCAAAGAATTGTTAAAAATTGCTAAAGAATTGTGGCCAAAATTTTCAATTCCAAAACCAGTTGACCTACAACCGATTGTGCAAGTCCCCGCTCCCAATCCAAGGTATCCTCACGAAGAACTCCAAAAAAGGGAACGCGGGAAACGGACTTGGGTTAGGCCGGGCTTGTTGCGTTTACTGCGGCTTGACTTTGACCATGCAAAATGGCATTAGGCACATCGGCATACCGAAGAAGCAGCTACAAGTCCGGCCAAATGCCACGCGCTAAATCCGGTCCCTTATTTTTCTTTGTTGATCAACTTCGAGGCGTCACCCGGAGAAACGCTACAAGTCCGGCGTGACCAAAGTCGAGTTTTCTAGCATTATGGATTCCCATTCTTTTATTTTATTCTTTTTTAGATACAAAAATGAATGAATTGCTTGAATTATTCCAAAAAATGGGAGTATCTTCAACTAACTCTAATATTTTCACAATCGAAATACAAAAGCAAAGTTTTCCAGAAACGATACTTTTCAGTATATTTAAGCCAATAATGGTTACACGCCCTACTCTATGAACACAGAAATAAAGAAAAACAGAAATTAAGAGATTAAAACAATCTGAAAAACTTTAATCTTCCATAACACGTTTCCGTCATTCTATCGTCGTTGTGGGCGTATCTTGGGTCTGCGAATTGGGGTGCACAGTTTCCAAATGTTTCAATTTTTTCTTATCGCTCGGAAACACAGCATCGCACATGGGGCACTTAATATCCTTAATGTAGCTGTTGACCAGCCTGGTTTTATGAACATCTCGGACATGAACCGACAACTCAGTTTGCGAAGGGATATACGTCTGGCAAATGGGGCAAATCAGCGTTCGCCTCACAAACTCTTCGTTGTCGTCATCGTGGTTTTTGTGTCGCTCAAAATGCTCCGGGAAGTCTTCTTCCAAGATGCGATTGCAGCAAATGGAGCAAATACGCAGCCAACGGACCCATTTACCTCCCACGACCTTTTCATGTTGTTTATCCGTCCGAATCTTCAGCTTGATGCGATTCCGGCTACCCGAGGGGAGGGGCCTTTCATACCCTTTATGGAGCGCATTCATATGCGCATTCCAGTCCTTATGCAGTACTTGAAAGCGGCAAATGGGGCATCGAGACATCGTAAACTCTTCCAATTCGGCGTCCTTATTCTCTCGGCGAACGTACTGGAACGTTGTCGACTGACAGTCGTCAAAGTATGGGACATAGTTCTTGGGTTTGCTGCCAAAGCGCAGCGTGCCATCGTTAACCATGCTCTCGTCCGGGTTCTTGGAGGCCACGTGGTTTTGGTGCAAAACGCTCTTGTGGAAATTCAAAGCTCCCGCGTTACGGAACGTGTGCCCGCAAATGTCGCACTTGGGCGCGTTGGGCGTCAGATTCTGTTGGGTTTTCGACATATGAACCATATCAGACAGGATATTATTCATAGTATCTTCGGCTGCCGGGATCGGCTTCGGTATCATTCGAGCTCTTTTCGGCCTTACAGCGAGTACTTCAGCAGCCTCTTGATCCTCCGCTGATCCAGGCTCAGCGGCGTCCATTGGCTCGAAATGCTTGTCGTTGTCTAGGATAGTGATGGTTTCGGAGGGGATTAGACGGTCTTTCTTACTAGAATGGGATTTCCTCGCCCTGTAGAAGGACAAGCTTGAATTAGGGCAAAGAATCTTGAACTTCTCCAAGGTTTGCTCGAAGATCTTGAACTTGTGCTTGGGCAAGTCCACTTCGCCACCGTAGCAAAAGTCTTGCAGCCAGAGCAACTGTTCGTAGTCGGCGACTTCATCCATGTAGATGACCAAATCCTCGCAGTCGCAAACTTGGCGCAAAAGCGATTTGAAGAAGGGGCTAAGAGCCGCTAAAACGCAGCGATGGAACTTGACGCGCTGGCCATGTGTAGATAAGGTAACGTCGGCGAAATCCTCGTTGACGTAGCAAGTGAAGATTTGGTCAAAGTTTTTCAGGTGATTCAGGTTCTTTAACGTGTAGAAAGGCGGTGTGGGGTTCGAAGCCGGCTTGGCTTGAAGTATGGCATGGGTTGCCATTCCTATCGGTTTATTTCCAATACAACACTTTCAAATTCCCTCAACTTGATGGAATTTTCTCAAGCTCCACCATTAGCACACCAAAAACGACTCTAAAAGGAAAACATGTAAGCGTCTTTGCACCGAGAGCCACCTAGTGGCGACTTCTTACACTACATATCGAATCAAGCGCGTTCCGACTTTTGAATCTGACCAAAAACCGTTACAATGAAAGAAACCTGATCTCGTAAATAATACATTTTATTTGCTATAAATAAAACCTCACGTTGCATTATCTTTTATCCCCCACGCAATTCGCACACC
Source organism: Lepidurus apus apus (assembly GCA_022832285.1). Taxonomy (NCBI): domain Eukaryota; kingdom Metazoa; phylum Arthropoda; class Branchiopoda; order Notostraca; family Triopsidae; genus Lepidurus; species Lepidurus apus. The sequence goes on along the minus strand of JAGJRO010000174.1, from coordinate 74,784 downwards.
GTGAGCTACAATACAAATTACTATAGGAAAAAAAACACAAAAAAACGAAACAGAATCAATTTGTTTCAACTTCCACTCCTTTTCAACGTTTTAACGTTTCTGTTTCTTATAGTTTGCTAAAAGTGTTATTCTTATAGCTTACAAAAACAACAAGACCAGCCACTTTTTTTACCCTTTCCAAAAAACTCGATTGCAAAATTTCCCGTGTTGAATGCTATGTCCCAGACGGGACGGACACCGTTCACATTAAAAGCAAAAGCAAACCTCTTGCCCCTTGTTAACCCCCGCTTCCCTTAACGTTCATCAGACCTGGCACATTGTTCTTCCAAGAGAATATTATCTTCATGAATAAAGAATAAATGATCTCTCAACTCTACTGTGGACTGGGTTGAGGATTGGCTGCAGTAATGCCAAAGGTGGGGCCTATGCGCAGAAACGTGCGCCGCAAAACAGATCGCAGTTCGGGTTTCAAGTCAAAACACATGACTTCGCACAAATAGGGGTACCAATTCGCCACATGGGTTCGAAACTATATTCAAAAATGTGTCAGCAGAAGTTTCTTTCCAAATATTAGTTAGAAACTCACTCGATCTTCAGCCATGCGCAATACGCGCGTCAGGAATAAGAGGAGCAACGGAGTCCAAGCCTCGCGGTGCGCTTCAGCTTCCAAGGTTAAAAAGTACTCCATTGCTTGTCGACCCAAGTCGGTCAAACGAGCCTGAACTTCAGGCCAAGCATCTCGACGAACTTCGTCACCATATATCCGGAAAAGGACGCGCAATGCGCAAGCCAAGCTTTGCGTTTCTTGCTTGAGCAAATTAGGCTTCACGTTACCTCGAAACCCTATATAAAACACACCAAATAACACATAAAGTATTAAAATATGACAAAAATAAGCTATTTAAAGCATGAAACGTACCAGCTTTCCACAGTAAATTGCGTTGATCTTGATTGGCGTTGAACTCTCGCGCAAAATGGTGGGATTGCATGAGCAGATCCAAGAGGCAGAGCAAATGTTCAGTAGACAGCAAAGGATACATCCCTTGCTCTTCGCGTTGGGCTCCGCTGCCACTTATATCCCATGCTACGCTATCCGCCTTCAATTCAATGAAAATTAAGCATTACTTAATGAATTTGAAATCGAATTGAATGGAATTTTGGACGGAAATGCGAATTAAACGAACCTGAGCTAACGCCAAAGTTTCCGCATCTTCTTTCCTCGAAGTAGCAGGGAAGAACATGATGTTATCAACCGTATGGATGAGTTCCAACTGTACCAGGCACTTGATTAAGAGCGACGCGAACAAACGTTGGTCACTGCCGACCACAGAGGCTCTCCTAATGCTCGAAGAAGGGTGCAAAGCTTCGCCTCCGTTGTGTTCCGTGGCTCCATTGTGCTCCGGATCTCTGGTTTGGGCTTGAAACTGGCCTGGTCGCCAAGTTAGCAGGACTTTGGGTAGCGTGGCATGAAACATGGCTTGCAAACAAGCGCAGGTTTGATCCCAACGTTGCGTATCGAAATTCGGACCGTTAGATATCACCAAGTTCTCCAAACAATTCGTCCCAGACCTTGCCAGTTGCTCGTTATCTAGAAAGAACACAAGAATCTCTTAGAAACTGCAGTTCCTATTCACGTTGCAATAATGTAAAAAATCTTAAACGTTAACAAAAAAGTAACTAAAAGTGCGAAGTTAGTTACCTTGCTGGACACACCAAACCAATTGCGTATAGATGTCATCCAATAGCAAAGGTCCCAGTACTTCAAAGTACTGCGTAACTACATCCACCATTGCATAAAGGGCGTGGTTACAAGTGGTCGTCATCCACTCTGCTTTCTAAAATAAGACAGAAAAATTCTGAACATTTCGAAAATTTTGACAAATTTTGAAAATTTCGAAAATGTTGAAAGTTTCGAAAAAGTTTAAAATTTTCGAAAATTTTTGAAATTTTCCAAAAATTCTGAAAATTTCAAAATTTTCAAATGGACTAAAATTGCCTTCAAAATCACACAAATATATAAGAACCCAAATTAGTAGCCCACATACACAAAAAACCCGTTAAAGAAAACTGACACATCCAGAAAAACCGTTGAAATTGAAGAAAAATCTCCAAATATTTACAAATATCATGCTAGAAACGCGAAAAGAGTGCAAACAACTAAACCACTAAAAATAACTAAAGTATTACCGTAACGAAACTATCACTTTGCTTGACTATCCCGCTCAACGCTTCACCGCCACCCCCAGAACCACTCAAGACCAACACCACCCATAAAAAAACACAACAAAACGGAACATAAAATACACAGAAAGCCAGAACTTACAGACACACAGAGAAAAACATATAATAATAAAATCGCAAAAGCGTTTCAAACTTACTTCAGTTTGCTGCTCAGGCAACTTCATGTTATCAAAAATTCGGAATAGGATTTGGAAGAGGTCTTTCCACCAATGCGGCTTGAAATGCGCGCCGTACATTTTGGCGATCTCAAAAAGGACAGTTAAACCACGCGTCCGTACGTCCAGCTTGCATCTTCCAATAATACAGGAAAGTTCAAAGAGAATCGGAAACCAGCCCCGTACCCAAACACGATCTTCCGCGGCGACTGTTACATCCTCCACGTTATGCTCCAAAAACAACTATTTTTCCCAAAGAAGCATTAATAAATACTGTATTACTAACACTAGGTAAGTACTGTCGTAAATATTACAATAAAAGTACTCTAAAAAATTGGAACAAACAATAAAGTTTAAATTTCTTATAAAGAAACTTTATAAGAAATTATGAATAAATTATTAATTAATACAAAAAATACTAAGAATTAAAAAATAAACTAGTAATAAATATATATTATTAATAATATTAAGAAACTATTGGATATTTATGGGACATTACGTGTGGTTTGTCGTCAACGTGCTTGGCGCATGCGCGGATCAAGCGAATGGCTTCCATGGAAGTATCTGGGAAGGCTGCGTTGCAAGCAAACTCGGATAAGGACTTGATGGAATCTTGGAACGAATCGATCATTACAGGAAACTGCGTCTCGTATAATTGTGCTGGAAAACGAAAGCAAAAATTTCATTAAAAAAATTCAAAAGATTCTATACATTTTTGGATGAAACACTCACTAATTATCTTCCCAGTAGTCTGGAAAGCTAACTCCACTATGGCTTCGTCATGGTCAGCAGCTGCCAAGTGAAAGACGCTGAAGATATTCTTCCAACCCGACTTGATATTGAGGGATTGGCTGTGGACCATTTGCGCCACACATCTTACTACCATATCACGAATAGCTGGGGACCTAACACGAATCCTTCATTAAGCTTCTGTAAACAAAATTATTAAGAAAAAGAGACAAAATCTTACCTATTTCGCTTCATAATATACTCAAAAGGTCGCAAAAAGTCTTTTTGGAACCGAAAATTGCTAAATTCTCCCTTCTCGATGAACTTCATGGCCAACTGGCGCAACGAATCCACGGCGAAAAAGGCCACATCTTCATTCGGCCAACATCCCACCCGGTTGAAATGGTCTCCCAAGACCTGCCATATCCTCGACCACTGCAAACGGATGCGACCCATGTTGTAATAGGAAATCTCGACGAGTTTCTGCAAGGAAAACATGCGCGGTTGGGCCACTTGGGACAATTCATCCAACGACACCTGGGAATACGCAACGAAATTCCAATTATTACACTTTTAACCCAATTTAGAAAGTTTGTACTTGACATAAGGCTCTAATGAAATCTACAATCGCGTCTCCGTCAAGTCTAGTTGAGCCAGTAAAGATGCGATCCACCGCAACCACCACGCTTTGTGACGAAGTCTCCCCAATGGACTCTTTCAAACTCGCTAGAACGAAATCAAGAGAAATTAATTAGTTAAAATAACATAATTAATGCATATTCACGCTAAACGTTGCAAATTCAATACCAAAAGGCAGAAATTAAACAATAATCAAACACTCATCAAATTACACAACAAAATGACCTAAAAATGAGCAATTCAACTTACGATCTAAGGAATGAGGGTTCATTCCAGCCAAATCTGCCCAATACAGACCAGAAGAAGGTCCAGAAGAAGTGTTTCCTAGGGCACTTAGAGCTCCCAAAGAGCCTAAAGCACCTAATCCTTGTCCCAATCCTTGTCCAAAGACTGAAGCGAAGCCTGCTCCGGTCCCGCTAACTCCCCCTCCTCCTCCAGTACCTCCAGAACTGCCTCCCGATCCCATCAACTGCGGTCTTACAGCCGTTCCAATGAGCTGAGCCAGTTCTAACTGGGAAATACACCGCAGGACGTCCAACCACGCATGACCGAGGTAGTTGCCATCGGTATGGGCTACCGTGATGAGCGTTTTGAGAGTGTCCACGTTTTTGGCTTTCAAATCCGTGATGGAAGTGTTGGCGGTGAGCAGCGAAAACCGTGCTAAGGCTTGCACAAAGGCGTCGCGCTCTAATGACATGTGAAATATGCAAGCGATCCGGACAGCGCAACGAATCCCATCCAAACACATCGTCGAAACGCCTTCGTTGTCGTTTATGTCTTCCTGCAAGCCCACACTAAAGGCCGCCAAAAACGGAGTCCAAGCCATCTAAAACAACCCAAAATTGATCCGAAATTGCAAAATATTTTATGTAAACATCTAGTACATCTGTGTTTTTTACACGAAAAACGTGAAGAATTACCTTAAACATGGGACGAACATGATCCAAATGCTTTGCAGAAGTAAAAGGCGCCTGTACATGGGACACGGACTCCATCAATTGTCTGGCAGTGGACGACAAAGTTTCCATTTCAAGATTCCAAAGTAATCTTCGCTTTCTTTCACTCCCCACAACAGCTGAAAAGAAAAAGTAAGTTATTTTAATTAAATTAACATACTACTGACTAATTTAATCCATTTATCGGTATGCTGATCTATAAGTTTCATGTAAATAAGAGTTCCCGATAAAAAAAATATTCTGAAATTTTGAAAAAGTTCGAAAATTTTGGAAAAATTTTGAGAAAATTTCAAGAAAATTTTGAAAAACAATTTCGCCTTTTTTACATTTTCGAAGAAAAATGAAAAAAATTTTGAAAATAATAAAAAAAAATGATTTTAAACTCATTATTAGAAGAAAGAGGACTTTACTTTGCTTTCCAGGTTTGGTAGTAGCCATTGCTTTCATCTTGATTTCATTGCCGGAGATTTCGTCATAAATCTGAGATAAATATTCTTCGGGCAAATCCTTGGAATCATTGATTCCTCTGTTCATCTTGATGTATTGTTCTTTGGTCATTTTATTTTTCACTTGCGGACTGTGCAAATCCGTCGTTAGCATGATAATGGAATAGGCCAGCACGTATGCTGTATCTGCGCTCGCAAATATTCGCAACCTTTAAAAAAAATTATTAATTAACACTGAATTGAACGTTTAAAAGACTTACTCTGTGTTGCACTCGCAATAACGCGATGCAAATTTCTCCATCAACCGGTCAATCTTCTGCGCTTCGCCTGGCAAACGAAAACCTTCCAAAAATAGTCTTAAGGCCGACACAAAATCTCTTCCGCCAAAGTCAAGTTGATCCACAAACGCATACATGACCTTTGAATCCCAAATGAAAACGTATGAAAGACTTAATCTTAAGTTTTTAGCTCATTTTCACCTCTTTACTGAACTTGTCCGGGTCCCCTAAGAAATCCCCAACGACTGTCTTATCCAGGCGATCTTCCGTCAGCAAAAAGTGCGCAATATCTGACGCAGAAATACCTAATAACCCCTGTTCTTGCAAGAAAGTTAAGCCTTTGCGAGGTTTCCGGTTAAACCTGTGAGAAAAAACAAAGTTTACTAGCTTATGTTTGATGATTTCGGTGTAGGTTTCCCTTACATGTCAATTCCTTGTTCCCAGATTTCCTTTTGTTGTTTCAGGACTTCGTACTGCTCGGGATTGTCATATGCTCTACTAGATGCTGCTGCTGCAGCAGTCGCGTTCTGCACAGACGCAGTAGAATTCAAACTGTTACTACTGCCATAGGATACCATCGTCCCTTTACCAGAATCACTGTCCTCCCCTCTTTCTTTACTCCTCTCGGGTCCTACAAGGAAAACAAACGTTAAAATTCCCGCTTTTAAAGTATTATTTGAAACGGCGAAAGTTTTATCCGCTTGTTGAAGGGAAGCCAAAGTATTATTTTTAAAAAAAAGTTGAAAATAGATACAACTGTATAATCACCTAGATTGGATTGGGCGTTGGGATTCACGTACATGTCTTTGCTCCATTCGACCATGCATTTGAGAATGGAGACTAGACACTCTAATCCCTTTAAACGGAGTGCTTTTTCTTGCAACGCAGTAGCTCCCAATTCTACCACATGTCTTCCTTGTCCAATCTTGGAAAGCACGTTAACCAACCTGCAGGAAAAATTCCGAAATTAATATTTGAAAAAAAAAATAATTAAGTTTTGTACCGTTCGAAGATATTGGCGGCATTCATGTCGCAGTCATAGTTGACATAGATGTCAACGACGCTCTGGGCGTCTGCGCAGATGCGCGTCAAGGCTTGGATAGCCATCCATTTGTGTTCGAATGCCGAAGTGGGATTTTCCAAGAAATTGAGGAAAATTTCTCGGAAGAAGACTTCGATCTGAGCTTTCAGATGCGTCTTGAAGTTGGCCAGTAACGCTAGGAACAAGGCCAATGACAGCTCGAAGACTTCGGGCACAGGCGAAGTGCCATTGCGACTTAACGCCACGCAAAGATACTGCCGAATGGCGGTGACTAACATCGGATGCGAACGAAAAACCGGTCCAGCACTCTGGACCACGCCCAGTAACAGTTGCAAAGACAACAATTTGGAGCGTAACTCATGCGACCTGCTTAAAAAGAACAAGTTAATGAGTAATTACGAGAATTTGTTAGTTTTCCAGGGAAAATTCGTAAGAATTTAAGGGAAATAACGAGTTTTGGAAAGGAATTTGCAAGTTTTTGTACTTGGGATCAGGAATGCCCTCAGGCAAAGGCTTCATGGAAAGTTTGCACAAGGCTCTAAAGACTAAGAAGGCATCTTTTTGCAGAATATGGGTGAAGCAGGCGGATGCTGGAGTGAAATCCTCTCCCATTGTAGCAATAGATAAGGTAGTGTCCATACTTTCCTACAAAAAGGCTTAGAATTTGGCACTTGGGAAACTTGGGGGTTTGAAAAACTTACTTGAGAAGGTACTCGATATATCGAAGCTGGTCGACTCGGTTTAGAAAGATGTTCATGTCCTTCTTCGACGACTATAACTCCGTTGGTGACTGCCGGGAGCGACTCATGACTGAAATCGTCGTTTTTCTCCACCACGGAGTCGACTAAACTATGTAAAATGGATTCTACGATCACAGGACCTTCACTAAGGGTTTCTTCGGAATGCTGAGGGTCGCTTTCATTAGTGGGCGAGGTTACAGGCCGACACTCTTCAAGGGAAACTTTGCTCACACTCCTTTCCTTGACACTAAAAGAATAAAACAATTATATGAAAAAAAGAGAAAAATATGAAAAGAATTGCCAAGTTTGAAATTGTAAGTATTACATCTGCGAATCAGAAAGGTGAGCCGCATCTTCCAATGCTTGGTTTTCCATGCGAAGGAAGATGACGCTGAGCATTTGAGTGAGCGTGGCTTTGGCGGTGGTTTGATTGATCAGGTTTTTGCTGGCCAGGAAGATGTTGTAGCATGTCCGCACAGCCAAGAGCAATGTGCCTTCATGCACTTCCACATGCTGGGATGTTACAACGGTCAACAATGCCTATAAAAACAAACAACACATTAACGTTTCCATGGAAATCCGAGATAAGATAGGCAATATATGTCACTGAACCACATACCTTAATGATTTGCAGCTGGACACCTTCATCAGTCTGGGGCCCCGTAAAGCAGCTGCAAATGGTTTCGACCACTCGGTCGATTAACCGTCGATTAGGCTGAGTGGAATCCACCACTGATCCGCTCAGATGGCCATATGCGATTAGTTTCTATGAGTTAAAAGCATATTTTAGACATTTTAGACTGTAATGTATGACGGAAACGAGAATGGTTTTTTTACTTGTAAGCAATCTAAGGAGGTGGTTACGATCCGAGACGAACGACTTTGGCAGGCTAGTTCAAAGGGCAGGAAATGCTTTTCGGCTGACACAACATTTCCTGAATCGTTTCTAGGTAAAGGTAAAGGTGCGGGCGAACTGCCAGTATTCTCCACACCGGCATCTTTCAATTCAACTTTGATCTCCTCTGGAATAAGCCAAAGGAAAGACATTACGTATGCATTGAAACTCTTTTTAATAGTTATGAAACTGAAAGTTCATTAAAGTAGATAAGATAATAAGCTTAAGTTACCCAAGGAGGTCTCGCATGCTTTGCGCAATTGAAGGAATTGGGATTTCTTGACCTCTTTTTCAGAGAGAATCTTTTCCAGCGCTTTGATCATAAACATTTCTCTAACCGTAGTGTAGGTGGGCATTTCTAGCAAAACATCTCGAAATGAACTTGGTAAGGCTCTTTACGCTATAGTATCAAAGCCTGTAGCAGCACTATCAGCTCTTGTTTTTTAATTCTCGAGTTTCTGAAAGAGTTAAAGAGATTAAAATCCGTTAATCCGTTTATTTAGCTAGTTTTTACCTTTCAATAATACACTGTTTTCCTCGTTTGACGTTTTTTGCCTTTCGAACCCGACACGACACGACACCTGGGGTTAAAATATCACGTGTCTGGCCTATCAGTGACGTTCCACTAAAGTGCCGGCTCCAATTTAAGTTTAGTCTGGCAGCTAGTAGATGGCGTGAATGTAGCAGGCATTTCAAAAAGATTACAGGAACAAGCCAATGCGAAGCAAGACACGCCTCCGAGCCTGTGCTTTTCACCGCAAGCTATATGAGTACTACGCTTAGCGCCTGTGTACGTATTTACTTCGAATTTGTTTTGAGACGCGGGGAGCATGCCGGTTCATCTTATGTTATAGCATAACAAAAATACTATTCATATATTGGGTTTTAATTACAACAATGGCTTCTCGACAGTTTCTAAAACCAGGTAAATTCTGGTTTAAAATAGAATTTTGTCAACAATATACAGTTATAGTTTAAAAAATACAAATGTAAATGGCCAAATTCGAAAATATAATGGATTGGATTTGCTTTATTTTATTCATCTAGCGGATGCTGAAGAGGCTGTGGATTGGAAACAAGACAGGCTTGATACGTACGCTACCGAAGTTTCGACTGCGTTTGTCTACAACTCTATGCGTTCTCAATCCATTGAAAAGCAGAGACAAAGATTGCCCGTGTTTCGTTACCGAAATCATATTCTCAACCTCGTTGAAAACTGTCAGACTGTCGTTGTCGTAGGAGAGACTGGTTGTGGCAAAAGCACTCAGATTGCCCAAGTACAGCATAATTAAACATTTCCCAATCAAAACTCTACCCCAATAACTCTAATTAAACTTACTTAATTAGTACTTGCTTGAAGCTGGTTGGGGATCGCCACAAGAAGGTCTCATGATTGGAGTTACTCAGCCTCGAAGAATCGCCGCGACCTCCTTAGCCACTCGCGTTGCGGAAGAAAGAGGCTGTGATTTGGGCGATGTCGTCGGTTATAGCATTCGTTTCGACGATTGTGTTACTCCAGGCACCACAAAGATTAAGGCAGGCATTTAATACACCTCATATTTTTCTAAAAATCACTTAAACCACTATTATAATTCTATTTTCTATACAGTTTCTTACGGAAGGCATTCTGATTCGAGAAATGATGACTGATCCCTTATTAAGGAATTACTGTGTAATTATGGTTGACGAAGTTCACGAACGGTCGCTTTTCACGGACATTCTACTGGGCTTACTCAAGAAAATCCTCCGGAAACGCAAAGACTTACGTTTAATAATATCTTCAGCTACAATGGACGCCGAAGAACTTAAAGATTACTTCGATCTCACTACAAGAATCCCCAAAGCACAGCGCGACGACCGCAAGCCTTATGGAAAGTCAATTATCCTAACTGTGGAAGGCAGGCATTTCCCTGTAGAAGTTCTCTACCTCAAAGGTAAATGAAAGACGATCGTCTAAAAGTGGAAACAAATTAATAATTAATTAATTTAAAAAAAACAATGTTAAATTTTTTTTTTCTTTTTTTAGAACCTGTGCCCGATTATGTCACTGCTTGCGTGGAAACCGTGCTGAAGATCCACGACAAGGAGGATAAAGGGGACGTCCTGGTATTCCTGACTGGACAAGAAGAAGTGGACCGCGCTGTCAACCTCCTTACAGAGCATGCGCAAAACCGCGTTAACGACAAAGGCAATTTTATTGCAATTCCACACATTATTTTAACACTAAACGCATTAAACATGAACAGAAGTGCTGTATATTATACCAATGTATGGATCTTTGCCTTTCCGGGACCAGATTAAGGCATTCCAGAGACCGCCTCAAGGTTGTCGGAAGATTGTGGTTGCTACGAACGTTGCGGAAGCTTCTGTAACCATCCCAGGCATCGTTTACGGTATTGAAATTGTCAAAATTCCCCAAATTGGACTAAAATTGGAACAAATTTGCCTCTTTAAGTGGTCGATTGCGGGTTCGTTAAGCTGAGATGGTATAATCCAGACACGCAAACAGACGCGTTAGTGGTCGTTCCCATTTCCCAAGCATCTTGTGTCCAAAGAGCAGGACGAGCAGGTCGAATGCGACCAGGAAAAGTCTATAGGTATAAATTTGTAAATTTAGAGAGAAAAAGGGATAAAGGATATTGGTTTGTTATAGGTGTTATACGGAAGAAGCTTTCCAAACGTTACCTGAATACACACCTCCGGAAATGCAGCGAACGAACTTAAGTCCAGCTATTCTGCAATTGAAAGCGTTAGGCATTGATAATGTCTTGCGATTCGACTTTCCTTCGCCTCCGCCAGCGAGAACCTTAGCCACATGTTTACAGCTATTGTATGCCTTGGAAGCAATGGACAAATCCGGTCATTTGACTCATCCCTTGGGTGAAAGAATGGCAGAATTGCCTCTTGATCCATTGCTCGCTCGTTTACTCTGCATATCAGGTTAGTTATTCTACAAATATACAGAATAAAAAGGCTCTCTAACGATTTCTGTCTATTTTTGTAATTTTTTAGGGGAGTTCGAGTGCTCGCAGGAGATTGCAGCGATTGTCGCCATGTTACAGATCCAGAATATCTTTGTGTACCCTCGGGGAGCCGAAGCTATTAGAGCTCGAATGGTGCGAAGAAGATTTGAAGCCCGAGAAGGCGACCTGTTGACGTATTTGAACGTTTTTTGTGGATATGCAGCGAATGAAGGGGCGCAACGATGGTGTTCGCAGAATTATGTCAACAAACGGGCGTTGCAACGGGCAGAAACGTTCCAAAAACAATTACTATCGACTATAAAGAAAATGGGGGTTCCTACAAAGTCTTGTCGAGGTATTTCATTGACGAATCATATTTTCGAATTAAATTGATGAATATTTATGGATTTAGGTGATGCGAAAGCAGTTTTAAGGTGTATTACTGCAGGAATGTTTCCTAATACGGCGTATTTACACATGAGTGGGGAATATCGGACGGTAGCTGCTGACGTAGTCTTACATGTGCATCCACATTCGGTGTTTTATACTGAAGAACGTCCTCCATGGTAAGAACCGAACGCAAAAAAAAAGAGTTTGCTTTAACAGATTTTACGTGTTTCTATCGTTTCAGGGTTATTTTCGGTGAAGTTCTTCATACGACACAGCTTTTCATGCGAGATTTAGTAGCAATTGATCCGAAGTGGTTGGAAGAATTGGCGTCGCATTATTTCCAGAAAGTCGTTGAGAGATAAGTTTGGAATATATGTTTTTATGAAGCTGAGCGAACGATTTTATTGGGTTTATATAGCTAAAACGGATAAACCAACAAGTTTTTAATCAAAAGCTTCCATTTTAAAACGACAAGTCACATTTTAATGTAAGAGAAATTTATAATTGAAATAGCGCCGTCATCATAATCTTTCACAGGTGAGCCAATTGGTAGTTAATACGAGTTAACTTGTCTCATGTGTGCTTTCCGTATAGAACTATAGCGACGTGACGTCATTACACCGAAGGGGCGTTTCGTGAATCTTCGTAACGTCCTGTCATTGGGAAAAAGTATAACCCCTGGAATGCAGGCAACCTTAGCGAAGGCCTTCTGTTGGCCATCATTTAGCCCAAATTACCGGTAGAGCTATGTCGGAGCATATTTGCGGTTGCCTGTAGACCAGGGGTTTTCACCTCTGCAGGATAATCAGCTGATGAAGGGGCGTCTTTATAGTGTGGCCCAGCAGGAAGAACAACAACTGCTTGGGAGCGGAACGTCTGATAAAGTGAACGTGTGATAAAATTATGAGATTAATAAAGTAAAGAGTATTAGTCATGGCTGAAAGCAGTAAAGAAGGCAAGAACAATTACGATGTTTTGCTGCAAGAAATAGAAGCGATTGACGATTATTGGGGACCTACTTTCCGGTTTGTTAATTAAAACCTAATTTTAGTTACGAGTAAAAGTTTACTCAGTGACAATTTCTTTATTTTTAAATAGGGCAATCTATGATGGAGTCGACCATGGAAATTTTATGGAACGTTTGGATACTAGGATTAAGACGTATGACCGTGATATTGAACGCATGTGTAACGTGTACTATCAAGGGTTCATTGATGCTGTTCGAGAACTTCTTCAAGTCAGAAGTCAAGCTAAGAAACTTCATGTAAGCTTTCTCTTATCGAGTTGAAAAATATTCATTCATAGTATCTAATTTCTTATACTTTCTAGTCAGAGATTGTTGGAATTGACGCAGATTTGCGAAAGTCTTTGGATCAAGTTGAGGTGAAAACGCAAGAATTGACGAAAGCTTGGAAAGTTCAGGCTAATATCGGCGCGTCTATTGAGTCTCTGAAAGGTTGCCTGCCAGTTCTTAACATGTATAGTAAACTGCAACAGCAAATGCAGGATAAACGGTAAAAAGTCATCCAGCTTCATTTATTCCGTCTTTTAGTCATTTAAACCATTTTTTTTTTAGATATTATCCTGCGTTAAAGACGCTTGAGCAGTTGGAGCACGTCCAGTTACCTAGAATTGCCAAATATCGTTTCTCACAGCACATGAAAGATAATATTCCCAAGTAAAAACAACATTATTGACTATAATTACCTAATATTATCAAACGATTACCTTTCTAGGGTTCGTCAGAGTATTAAAGACGCTTCAATGGGTGATTTAAGAGACTTTTTGGAGAATATCCGCAAGTATTCGTCCAAGATTGGAGAAGTAGCAATGCGACACGTTGCCCAGCAGCTTCAGAAGGAGCCCAAAATGTCTACAACCTTGTCTAAACACAAAATATTCGTCAATCCTTTCACAGGCAAGCATGTACCCCCATACTTCTTCTCTTAATACCGAATTTACCTTTCAGTTTTAACTTTTTTTTGCCTTAGATCGTGTAAAAGACCTTTTTCTCATGAAAATGTCTAAATTGAGATCCTTTTGCTCGTTTTTTAGATGATTTGGGCTACGAAGATTTGGCCGAGAGCAGTCAGGAGAGTGAAGAAGATATAAGTGCCCAGGAACTCGTTGACTTTTCACCCGTTTATCGTTGTTTGCACATCCATACGGTTCTTGACGACAAAGACGCTTTCGAAGACTATTATAGAAAGCAGCGCAAGAAGCAGGCTCGATTAGCCCTCCAATCTCCCACAAATATGGTTTAAAAAAAGAAAAAATTGAATCAAAGAAAATACTAATTATTTTCTTTTCTTAGCATGAAAACATCGAAAGTTATCGACAATATTTCCATGGCGTGGTAGGGTTTTTCGTTGTGGAAGACAGGTTGATGAACACAGCCGGGACTCTTGTTAGTAAAACGTACTTGGAAGAAGTGTGGTCCATGGCTGTTTCCAAAGTCATTTCTGCCATTCGCACCCATTCAGTAAAGATGATCAAACTCGAACAAGATTTCGGGAGACAATTTAATTAAATTCGCGTCTTTGTCTACTTTAGTCATATTGCACGGAGCCTGTGTTGATGCTAAAGATTAAGAATCTAGTTATGCTCCTTTGCAGTGCCTTAAAGGTATTTTTTTTTTTTTTATGATTTTGAAGCTAAAATGGACACGCTTTAGAGTTATGGTTACAGTGTCAACTCCATGATGGAGCTATTGCAAGAGCTCAGAGATCATTACCACGAAGTGTTAATGCAACGTTGGGTGCATGTGTTTCGGGAGATTTTCGAGGAAGACAACTACCATCCCATGCATGTAAGTTAAAAATTTTTTTTTAAAAATGGTGAAACGTGGACATCTGTAAATTCAAGAAATCATTGTAAGCAATTAAAAGAAGTCGATTAGATTTATTTGATAAAATTAAGCTAATTTGAAATAATTTTGTGTTTAAAAATCTTGCAGGTGTCAACTCCTGTGGAGTATCAGAATGTTGTGGAACGTTTTCCCTTTAAAGACGCCAATTTGGAAGCCTCAGCATTTCCGAAAACATTCCCGTTCTCTTCCATGGTTCCCAGAGTGTACGAAGAGATGGGGCATTTCATAGAAGCTTGTTTGCAGTTCTCCCAAGATTTGGGACTCAGGTAAATTCCATAAAATGTTTCGAAATCCAATTCTTTGAAATATAAAAAATAAAAAAAAATGTAAAAATTTAATAAAATATTTTTTAAAAATGTGTAATATAAAAATAAATAAATATATTTAAAAATATTATACATTTTTTAAATCTTTTGACAGTCATACCGAAGTTGACGACATGCTGCGGAAGTCAACCAATTTGCTGCTAACGCGGACGTTGAGTGGCTGCTTGTCGAGTTTGATTAAACGTCCGTCTCTCTCGCTCCTCCAGTTGATTCAGATATCCATCAACACGATCTATCTAGAAAACTCGAGTTCTCATTTGGAAGAGTTTATCTCCAAATTTACTATGTAAGGCATTTAAAAATTGAATTTTTTGGATACACTTTCAACGAACATAATTATTATTCATATTATTGCCCTTCTTCTTTAGGCTAAGGCGAGATACTTCCCATGTGGCGCGTTTGCAAGGTCGAGCCATGTTTAGGGACGTGCGTTCCGAAGCAGAGCAGCAAATTTACGAGCAAATGAAGCGCAAAATCGACGAATTCTTGGAACTCAGCAACTACGATTGGTTACTCGCCGAACCTTCAGGCCAAGCTTCCAGTTACCTCCTAGATTTGATGGCGTTCCTCAAAAGCACTTTCGAAGCATTTACCAATTTACCCGTAAAACTATTTTAGAGGATTTATTTTCCTGAATAATATTTTTATTATTATTATTATTTTATTATTATTTTTTCAATTAGGCCCATGTGGCGCAAACAGCTTGCTTGTCTTCGTGTCAGCATATCGCTCGTACGTTGATGGATATGCTAATGGATGACGAAATCAAACAAGTTTCCACTGGAGCGCTCCACCAAGTCAACTTAGATGTGATTCAATGCGAACGTAATGAAAGATGAAAGACCCCAAAACTATCAATTCAAGATCAACTTCAAATTCTCTTTACCTTAAATCTCGTTACAGAATTCGCAGCTTCAGAACCAGTTCCTGGGTTCGATGACGGCGCATTGTTGCTCTGCTTTGCGGATTTACGACAGCTACTGGATTTGTTCATGGCCTGGGATTGGTCGACATATTTCCATGATTACGGCCATGACGGCAGCAAATACTTGCGTGTTTCTCCTCATCGCGCGGTTACTCTCTTAGAAAAGTAAATCTGAAACCTAATTCTTGAGCTGAATTTTTTCGAAAAAGTTCCTTTAAATATCTTAAAGTTAATTTCAATGCGTACTTAGGTTACGAGAAGCGGATAAGAAGACGATGTTTTCAGTCCTGAAGAAAAGCGAGCGCGATAAGAAAAAGTTGATGGAAACGGTGCTGAAACAGTTGCGACAACTGCTCCAACAATCGAACGCGTAAAAATTGCAACACAAGTAAAAGAAACGAAATTGTTAAGTTAAAAAAATGTAATTTCTTTGAAAGCCAAGTTGCTTCAAGTTTGTCATGCCAATCATCATTTCTGTTTCCATTTTTCGCGGCTTTCACTCGTAAGCAACACTTGAGCCTAAATAAAAAACTATGTACAGAGTCATCTTAGCAAGTAATTATCACACGAAGTTATGAAATATGGCCATTTTTTTGTCTTCATTAACTTGTTTTTTCTTCTCAAGTTTTAATTCGAAGGAGAAGAATGAGCATCGAGAATGATCAGTTTGCGCGTGCGCCGAACCACGATTCGAGCGCCCACTTCCAAAACGACTTCAACTGTGTCTTCATTATCGTCGTGGGAGGAGCTTGAGGCAGTTCTTCGACGACCAGCCTCGGAAGCGCCAAAACCCGAGTCCATGGAAGTGTTATATCCTACTGCGGAGTTGAGCAAATCCTGGCCATGCGTTCCCATAATGGCCAAAAAGGCATAGCAAGGCGTACTGTCCATAGGGGGCGGGGTTTCGCCGTCCGAAAGAGTTAGGGAAACAGGAAGTCCCTGTGTAGGCAATATGGAAGGATCTGAAGACCATCTGGGACGAGAAGATTCATATGGCATGGGAAAAGTAGTAGGAAGATTTGGCAATGAGCGGGTAAAAGGGGACCAATAAAAGGGATTGGGAGGAGCCAAAGATACGGGCGACATGTTGCGATTATCAGGGCCGTCCTCCACACTAAAAAGGGAAAAGTCCTAACATTAATAAGACTCCCGTGTATCTTAGTTTACTAATCCGAAACAATCAGAGATGGCACTGATGTTTGTTATTGTTTTGAACAATAACAAACAGCTTCTCCGGTTAAAAACCCCATGATAAACATGACACTAGTGTGTCATATTGCTGCAACATGTTCTATGTTCTTAGGAAAAGAATGACCAATGCTTGTCATGTATCTCCCTGATGGTTTTTACGGGCAACCTTAATTGAACATTCCAGTTGAAAATTTGAAGTGAATAGGTTAGATTATCTTAACCATTCTCATCAGCTTTCGTTAGTGAGAATCGTAAAAACTTGTACTTGGTCGAAAAGTGACACACTAGTGTCATGAGCCAGATACATGACACGGGTTTGTCATTTGTTACCGGAGAACGTGTTGGTTTTGAGAAGGCCTTGCGTAATAGTGCGTTCCACTGGCTGCACTGGTGCAATATATTTGGCACACTTGCTACGGTGACAACACACATTGAGAGTACCATAAGTATTGCACCAGTGCAGTCAGTGGAACGCGTTATAAAAAAATAAACAAAGAAATAGATGGCTAATTGCCGGCAAATTTGTTTTGCTTCCGAAAAGTACCACAATTTGCTGACTTATTGTTACTAAAGAAACTAAACTAAAGAACGACCATGATGTGTTTAAGAAACCTTGACAATTATGATCGTTTTTCTTTTGGTTTGCACATAAGTTTTAAGGAGAGACTTACTCATAGTCAGGTGCCCAAGTTGAGGGAATAGTTTCCGTACTTCCGTTCACGTCTTCATTTTCGTTTTGGGTCAGATCTCTATTTGCGGCGTTTTCTGTCTCTGGCTCTTCTGTTGGATCAGGAAACCTAGTCAAAGACATTGATTATTATTTATATTTTTTTACTACAAACTTTCTTTTATAGCCTAAAAACTTTAACTTCACAATACCTTCTATCTTGGCGGCAATGCTCGCTTAGATAAGTTTCTTTCTCGCCCACGACTTCAGTTACGAATGTGGAATCCGATTGCTGGACGCTAATCGGCGAAGAAAATTGATACGGTGGCGGAGGAGATGTCGAAGGTCTTCTTACTAATTGACGCCTTTCCTCAATGCTCGGTTCTACCCTCAGCTGTACTTCTTTCTTAATTTTCCATAGATAAATGCTCAAAACAAGCACGAAAATAACGAACAGTCCACATCCTAGGGCGATCCAAACGTAAGAACTGGTGTGAACCAATGGTGTTTGTTCGGTAGCAACAAGCCTTTGCGAACGACCGACAGGTTTACAATGAATGGAATACTTTTGATCCGTCAGTTCATCAGATCGAAATCTATCAATAAAAAGAAACATAATTATTAGAATTTTTTTAATATTAGTAATTTAATTAGTGAATATTTTTTAAAACTCGAGCTTAATCAATTGAATCGATTTAAATTACCCTTGCAAACAAGGCCCGCATTCAACGCGTTTTTTGGCACAATTACGGGGTCCTTTACTTGGTTCCCGCATATAGATCTGGCAATCTATACATGGCGCACATTTCCTAGTAGCCGTACAGTAGTACGATTGAGGACAGTTTTGATCAACAACACAGCTCGCAATCGCGTCTGCTTGAGCTGATCCTAACTCCAATTCCAAAATAAGGCACATGGATAGGAGAACCCACATAAGCTAGAGTGGGGGAAAAATGAAGAGAATATTTTTGAAATCTTGCGAGATTTAAAAATCGCGCCATCATGCGTCAAGCTTTTTTCTTTGAGGACGACGAGATTTAAAATCGCGCCACTTACGCCGATTCGGTTTTCAGTCTCCAGGCCCATATAAAAAAAGGGGGGGAGAATTTTCTTTGGCGAAAAAACCCGCCCTTCTTAGCCGTCGTCAGGTGGAGCGGGGGGGCGTGTCCTTCTTCCATGTATACATAGGACCCGCTCAACGCGCCCGCTACTTCCCTCAGGCTCTAGGCTGGCCACGCCCTCTTCGTACTCATTCCGTTCAGTTTCATACGAGGAGAAACTTCATGTGAGCAAAAATAGCAAATCAATATACATTTGCCGTTCATTCACACCATGCAGAATATGCACCAGAAAAAAATCGTAAAAAAATAAAAATAAATAAATTGACATAATATAAATTTTTAAAAATCGATGAGTCAGAGTTCGCAAAATTGGCTCGATAATTCGATTCGATAATCACACAGTACACAATACGCATGACATGCAATCCTTCAGGAATGTGGCTCATTTTCACTAAAAAGGGGGGGTAAAATACACAAGGGGGGTGGGCTACATCGAAAAGATATACTGTACCAACAAATTCTTGCCCAAAACGTAATAAGAAGTATGGATATGGTACTTACGGAATTTGATTTGCTTGCCGGATTGGTCATCGTGGCGAAAAGCGCACAACTTACGTATACGGAAGACTAAAAGTGTCGGATGAGACCGAAGAATTCGAGAAACGTGTAGGTGTAGATTTAATTGTGCATTCCTGACTCAAAAACAACGAGGTTAATAGATTAGATAATCGAAGTGGTGTAACTAGAGAAATTCTTTTACCATGCGTGTTTAACGCTGATTTCGGGTGTCTTTTTCTGGCGTAATCTTGAACAATAAAGCACTTGCTGGATGTTGACTTGTGGCGAGAGCAAGGCATCAAACGTTAATGTTTCGGAGCCAAGCAAGGCTAGGCTATAAGAACTACAGACAAGTGTGCGAGTCACTATAGGAGTTGGGGGACTGGTTGGCCGGGCAAGTTCCAACAGGTTGGAAAGGGTCAGCGAAGGGAGCTTAATTGACAAGCATGCAAATTCGATGGCCTTTCAAACGAAAGTGCTGCTTGTAACGGACATTTCATGTACACTTTTCGTATCCAATCTTCTGGATTCTTCTAGTTCTTTTTCGTACGTTAGAATAATTATATTTTTTTATTTAATTCGTATGCATATATTTTTTTAAGACGGAAAGAATTTGGGTTCATAGAGAGTAAATGAGTAAAAGAACACAAAACCTCAATCTCTTCTAGATTTAATTTAATAATACATTAGCGAGTTGTTAAAGCTCCGCTAACCGTGAATAAGCGAGATTAAACATTTTGCTTTTACTAAAATATTCATAAAAATTACCTGAGCTTTTTAAGTAAATTAATTTTGTTCAGAATTTTAGTAGTTACTTTTCTAAGTAAGTTTCACGTATTTTGACTATTTATTTTTACGGTGCATGTAATTAGGCGAGACCGCTCAACGCATAAAAAAGTAACCGTGGACCAATACTGTTATTTTCCCGTTTACCGCACTAGGACTTGTTGACTCCAAGATCCAAGTTGGCCAAACCGAAAATGACTTCCTTGAAAAATGCGTATTACCGCAAAAATAGAGGAAAACCTTCAACTAGGTGTATAAAAGGACTATGGTACAAGTCAGTCGGCACATTAATAAAGTATCGCAGCCTTGGCAATGGTAAGTTGTGAGGAAGGTTTTTGTGGAAAGTCAAGATATTACAAGTATTTTAAAACTTAATTTTAACATTTATATATATTTTTTTGTTTGTTGCTTAGACAATGGAAAAGTTAATGTGGGTTGTGGTGATCTTATGCCTGAAGACAGTTGCAGCCAATGACTGGGAATCGGTTCCGAATACGGTTGGCAGTAATGTGACCTCTGATTCTCGCTCAGGCAAATGTAAGTTGATAGTTTTTGGCCCCAAATTGTTTCATCATTTAACTTATTTGTTTTGATTATCGGCAGTCTTTTCCTTGTTTTCCGTCGTCAAGTTCAAAAATGACGCCTGCACAGGCAGCAATAGCTACAATGGAACGTGTCTAACATCCGCAGAATGTTCTACAGCTGGTGGAACTGCGGCTGGCACTTGCGCCTCTGGATTCGGAGTTTGCTGCACCCGTAAGATACATTTTAAAATAAACTAACGGAGTCAAACCCTCAAATTTCACATTTTAGTGATTATATCGAAATGCGGGCAAAGTACGTCGAGAAACTGCACGTATTTCACGAACCCAGGTGGTGTGGGTACAACGTATTCCACCGGCGGTCAATGTTCGATGACTGTCAATAAATGCGATGCCAACATTTGTCAATTGCGGGTGGACTTTATTTCGTTCAGTATCGCACAGCCGACCACCACCAGTAACAACCTCTGCCTTACAGACATATTCACGGTTAGCGGAGCTTCCAACAACGTGCCAGCTATCTGCGGCGACAACGCTGGACAACATAGTAAGGAATTACTATACGGGTTTTCTATTATTCCAATATTTTGTATACAGTACTCGTTTCGTGAGTGATTTTTTATTATTATTTTTAGTGTATCTTGATGCGACTTCTAGTCAGAACAGTTGGACCCTCAACTTTATGCTTTCCGGAAGTTCGTCTAGAACGTGGAATTTGAAACTAACTCAGATTCCTTGCGATTCACGGCTTACAGGTACATAGACACGATTCCAAACAAAACAATGATGAACCTTAAATTCTGAATAACTATTGCTCAACACATTTCATTGCCACACAGCGCCGAGCGATTGCCTTCAATACTTCACGGAAACGTCCGGGACAATTAGGAGCTATAATTTCGCTTTTGTTCCTAACACCGATCCAGCGAGGCAAATTTCTAACCAAGATTACTCCATCTGTTTCCGCAAGAACCAGGGGTTTTGTGGAATCTGTTATACCGCTTGTACGGATTCTGTGAATTCAGCTAACCCCGTCTCTTTTACCATCACTGAATCCATAGCGACCCAAAACTTAGCACGCAACGAACAAGCAGTAGCGGTAGCTGCAGTAACTGCGGTACCTGCGGTACCTGCGGATACAAGTACCACTCCCATTACTCCTGCCGTTCCTGCCGTTGCGGCCGTTCCGGGCATTCTTGGCGGTTGTGCCAAAGATTGGGTCTCGATTCCTTGCGGCAGTGATCAAACTAATTCTGCATTGCTATCAGCAGTTGGAGATACCACAATTCAATGCGTTGACAAGTTTTGTGGTAGATTCTTCAATGCGAATGATGGCACTGCAGCCAGTGCAGCTGTTTACAGTAAACATGGTCACATTTTAGCTTAATTTCAGTCTTAAAAAGTTCCGTTTCGCTCGTAGGCTATCGGACTCCGTTCGAAATTCGCTACTACACTGACAGCACGGAAACTGGCGTGGTTGATGCTGCTAACATGGGTTTCTGCCTCAACTATGTTCAACAAGCCTGTAACTCGGCCGGGTAATATAAGGGCCAGCGATTAAAAGCCTTTGGTGGGAAATTACCTCTTTTAAATCGAATGTTATTTATTCTGTTTGATGTTTTAGACGTGAACGTTAATTTATTCTGTACCAGTTTTGAATTCTGCCGCAAAGTAAAAATCCTCCGCAGTACAGATGTAGTTTCGACTATTTCTTTCGTATACATTGTAAAAAACAGAAAGTATCGTTTTACTATAAAGTTTGACGGCCGCATTTTTCATCTTGAAAAAATGCAGTAAAATAGAAATTCAGACTTTTTGAGTGACATTTTGTTCAACTTAAGCCTGCTTTACACTGCCCCTGTCAACTGTCTGTCTGGCGGGCAAGTCGCATGTGCAGTACCGTTGACATGGCTAGAACTCCTGTCAGAAAACTACGTAGAGTTCAGCCAAAATGTCTGCCATGCCAGGCTGACAGGAGCAGTGTAAAGCAGGCTTTAGAGAAGTACTGAATTCTAAATAAATTCTTCCAAGCCTTATAAGAAGAGGCTTCACGTTCATCCAAATATCAATGTGCTGTTGGAGTCTATTGCCTTTTAAAGGCATTCATAGATGGCGTGGAAAGTCAGTTTATTTACTATTTTGTTAAAAAAAGACGGAAGTTTGTTTACCGGTGTTATTTAACTAAATAATATAATATTAACTATTATTGTATTTTATTTAAGTATTTGAGTAGTGTAAGAAATGGAAAAGGATCAACAGAAACAAACAGGTGCTACGCCCGCCCAACCCGTTCGAAAAACTTCCAGAAAACAGTGGATTTTACACGGTGAGTTCCGAGTTTCAGGAAATTTTCTTGTATTGTAAAATTTGTATTAAAATTAAATTTAAATGAACTAGTTATAAGATAAGACGATGTAAATCATGACCTAACTGTAACGTATTAAGAATAGATTAGGTTAATTATTTCTTGTGATAATTTCTTCGAGCGAAAACTATTTGGTGTTTGAAAAATTCAAAATCGAATAAATGAACAATAAAGTAACTAAAAGAATCAATGCAGATGGTCCAAATGGTTCGTTACATCGTCTTCGAGTTCGTATGGCTGAGGAAGGTTGCTGCGATTCCCAGTTAGCGTTAGCTCAACAATTACTCCAGGAAGATACAAGTTAGTATACCTATTTCTCACTCTTGTTTGATGTCTGTTTCATTCATTATTTTACTGTGCTTTTATGTTAGATGAGAGCGACCAGCTTGCAGTGCATTGGTTATTAAGAGCAGCCGAACAAGGCCACGAAGAAGCGTTGACCTTACTGAGAAATTGCATGGAAACTAGAAGAGGTTTGATCATGCTCTCTATCTTAGAAAACAAACATGAAACCAATTTCAATAAATAATTTTTATTAGGAGTAACCGAGAAAAGCTACTTCGAAGTCAGAACGTGCCTTTCAAGGCCAGTAATTGAACGTTCGGCAAGAAACGCTGCTCGTCAATTATTTTCCAAGTAAATTACCTAAAACGATTTTCTCCATAACAACTTATGGTTAAACCTACTAAGATAAAACATTATTTTTCTAAGTGTTCTTTATAATATGTAAACAGGCATGGCTTCTTGCATATTCATATATGAAAATATGTATTTTCCTTTTTTATTATGTTAGATCTATTTCTTATTTTTAGTTTGGCACATGGAAGTGATTTCGTGTCCACCAACCAGCTAGAGAATGTCTTATTACCCGGTGATCCTGGCAACCTCCCTGCTCCCTCTCATGACGTAAATGGTATTGAACCTATGGAACAAACAGTCCGCGAAGGTACATAAAAAAATCATAATGTCCAAAAATGTTCAAAAAATTTTGCCAAAATCTAGTGAAATATAGACTCAAGAAGATAATTCTGCTTTTGTATTTTTCAGTCGTAAATGGACCTGTTGGCGGAGAGTTAATTAGCGAGCAGCACTTCATCTCCGCGGCTTCGCTTTACTCCGAAGGTCATTTACCCCCTTTTCGCCTGAAATTCGCTCCCAAAGGCAGCTTCAGAGACCGGTTCTTGTCCTCCAGTACTTCCACCCGATATCTGCCTTTTTTCCTACTAATTACAGGTGGAATCGGTCTTTTCTGCAAACCAGAAAGCAATGTATTGTTATATTGTGCCATAGCACTACTAATGGCTGCTGTGGGCGTTGCTATTTCCGCCACTGGTAAAATTACCCATTGGTTACATAGACTTTTCACAAATGAATTTTTTTTAAATTAAATTGTCATATTTTTGCAGTGAGAACTTGTCGGTTGCAGCGAGATTGGCAGTATTTCCAATCCTGGTCCAGATTACTGCAAATGCACGCCAGAGATCTGCAACCCTACGTTCCTGAAGGTTGTTTCTTACGCCGTTTCTATCCCCCGCACTACAGCCGGTAATTTCCCTTAATTTCAACTCAAAAAATCGCTAATTTCCCCCCAATTCTTTAGGTTTTTCATGGCATTGGTACCTTGCGTCATCTTACCACCCATTCTGCTCCAAATTTCACCGCTAACATTGCCTTTTGCGATACCCCAAGGTAGCTCCGCCTTCTTGTCGGACTCTTACATGGATTTGCCCTTTGGCGAGCTCGCATTGGTCGCCTTTTTTCTGTGCTCGCTGTGCTGGCCTGCTTTCCAAACTACCTGGGCCCTCACCAGACCCTTTGATGACTTTTTATGCGGATTAGGGTGGGTCTTGCTCCGCTGTGACGTCAACAAGATTCTATGGGATGCTGAGGAAGATCCTGCCAATTTGGCGTACCAATTTTCCCATGTGGTCATCCATCTGAGTCTTTTCTCCCTCCTGGGGGCGCTCCTAGTGGGCGTGACGTATATTCGCCAAATTCGCCGCCTGGAAAACGCACAAGACATGATCGCCTGGCTCCTGCCCCACATTTCCAGCTTAGCTTGGCTCTGGCTCGGCATTGATTGGTTCCGTCAAGCCACTTGGCCTGGACTCCTACGGGGATTGATTGGAATCGCAATTTGCGCAGTTTGGCCCGTTTTAACCTGGACCCAAGTGGCTATTATTGCCGCTGTCAGCTCAACCCATTTGGTATGGAGCCATGGACCAATTTATCTAGCAGTCGTCGAGGTTTGCCTCGTCCTGCTCATTTATACCAAAACGAAGCCGTACCTCAGCCATGCCACGCAATTTAGCAGCACTTGGGTCAGAAAATCGCCCAAAATCATCCTAACTGTCCTGGCTGCGGTCCTGGCCGTGTTAGTATTGAGCTGGCAGCATTGGTCCTTCGATGCAAACGTCATTCTGGAGTCTAATACCGAACCAGAGGCGGAAATCCTTACTCCCAAGTTTAACTACGTCCCCACAGAAGGTTTTGTCGAGCCAGAGATCCCGCTCGAGACCGAAAGAACGCAAGATGTCGACTTCGGATGGCAAGATTACCGAAATTTTTGCCATGAACCGGCATGGGAAGCCAATTCCATGGCCCGGACCCAGTTATTGTGTGCCAGCTTGGGAGGTTCACTAGTAAACTGGGACGGAATAGTAAAACAAGTAAAATTGAAAAAAAGAATTTATGAAAAAAATATTTAATTATTTTTTGTATTTATTTTTTATTATTACATTTCATGTTATCTATTATCATTATTTTTATTTACTTATTGACTAACTAAAATACATTTGTGTACATTTTTCAATAGGTTCAGATTGTGGAGAGGAGTAATTTGCTTGAATCCGTGCTAAGTTGGATGCCTGTAAGCATAGCTAATTGGTTGGCGTGTAAATACGGCGAAAATTGGGATCAGTGCAATCAGATATCGGATTGGGACGATTTGGAGCGCAGAAGATGCCAAGTTTTGGGAGCTTTGGCCCAAAAACGCGGTTACACATGCCATCTGAATCAATGGACAAAGCTCGAGCTTAGGATCGAGGTATATTTGTAGGGAAATGCCCCTAAATGGCTTTATTTATATACATTTATATACAATTGTCCTTTTTTTTGCTAGATTGTGCCTCCGGGAAGGTTTTGGGAGCCAAAAACTGCGTTTTTCTTGAGAGTTTACTCGAATCTTCAACACGTGGTGTTGAGACTACAGCCGGAAGATCGGATTCTATTCACTGGCAAGTTGCTGGGACCCACTTTAGGGGGTTTGCAGCCAGAAATGGAGTTATTGGACCTGAGTTGCCAGCTTTGCAAAGCTGGGAACTTTGACACGAGCCATCTTTTGAACGTAGACGAAAATTTAGCGGGGAAATTGGTAACTTTAGGTGGTAAGCACATTTTGACTTCGGCACAAGCCTTGATGGATTTCGTGTTAACACCGTTCTTAAAAGTTAACGTTACTGGGATGTTTTCTACAGACTAAAAAAGAAAAAAACACAAAAAACGTTGATCTGCTTTTCCAACAGTTTGTCTTATATCATTAGTGTACTTTTTTAAATAATAACTGCAAGCTAACAAAGCTAAAAAAGCTCTACCATGAAGACGAGATCTCTCTTATAGCTGTCATAACTACCTTCAGTGTCAAACTAACGTATCTTTGTGTGTGGCTGTAATATTTTGGATGTTTTCCAACAAAAAAATAATGTGAAAAAATTTCTCTGAAATATTTATATTTTGTCGTCAGTTTAAAAACCATTTGCTCACCCTGGGAACATGTGCCATCTTTGTCGTCAACTTGCAGTAAAGAAAAAAAAAGAATAAAAAGTTTATTAGTCAGCATTACCAGCACACAAAACCCATGACTTTAGCACTCGGAAAGTAGGAAAAAAAGGGAAAAGGAAAAGAAAAAGTTCTGGGAAACCACTCATGAATCTCACAAACTTCTGAATCACTCTAATAGAACCGTTTCCTTGACTGCTGCTGCTGGTTTTGGTAAATCATGACGCCGAACACGATGCAAGCAATCACGCCCAAAACTCCCACCAACATGAGCAAGAAGAGCTTCACTCCTCCCAACGAAGAAGGTTTGGGATCATCTACGTGATCTAAAAAATCGCAAAAAAATCCATTCGTTACGAAATTATTCTTTCAGACTTGCGTTTTGTTGCGGAGCTTTTTACCTCTCGGAGCTTCAAACACGAAAGCAGAAGGCTCTATATTTGACCGATCTTCTTCGACAGGATCATCCGGAGATGTTAAATCGTACATTTTGATCGCAATGAGATCGTGGTTGTCCGTTAGGTCTCCTGTAGTAGCTGACAAACCGAAATAGTACCCTGTTGGCAGTTTCACGCCATTCACAACGAAACAAGGCTTCCAGCCAGCTTTGCCTTCAGCATCCAAGGAAACTATTTGAAAAAAACAAACAAATTTCTAGGCTTTTTTATTAATTTTTTATTTATTTTTTACTATTACTATTATATATTTTTAATTTTATTATTATTATTTATTTTAATATTATTACTTTTTATTATTATGTTATTAATAACTACGCTTTACTATGAACTATTTGTGTTATATATTTTATAATAAAGTATGTTATTTTCCGTTTTAAAGTACCTGTGATTGTATCGTGCTCATATCGAATGGCAATATACGTGTCCTGTTCGGTATTTCGTATCTTTCCTTCACAACCAGCTATTTGGGTATGGGTACCGTCCCTGTCGTGGTCATAATGCAAGGTTCCATTGTTGACCATGGCTGAGATGTACGGATGGGCGTGCTACAATTAAAAATGTGATTTTTTTTAAGAAAAGCGCTCATTAAATTAGATTCGATTTTTAGAAGCTTACATTGTGTGGCCCGTTGTGATTACTGTAGGTATCAAGGAAAATGGCCAAGCCATGGAAAAAGTCTTTAGAGCCAAATACGGGACCTTGTTGCATTCTGTCTTTGGCGTACCAAATGACCATTCCGTCGCCGAATAAATCTTTCCCTTTGCCCGAGATTTTGAACTGGACTTGCAGCTCCCAACTCCTCGCTCTGCAGGGCTAGACTCGGACAAATAGTAATTAAGTTTTTAGTAATTTCTAATTATCAACAGGAATTTAGTTTTAATTAGGAGAAGAGTTTCTAGAACCTACCACGGTGTTCCAAATGGCTCCTAGTTTACCCTGCAGGTCAGGGGTTAAGCGTATGTAATTGCTGGTAACCATCGTACTTCCATAAAAGTCCCAAAACGGCATGGTAACTCCTGAACCTGTCGTAGAAGAAATTTATTTTATTTAAAAGTGAAATGGTTTTATAATTATAATCAAAGATTACCTTGGTATGGCTTTACTAAGGAATGTTCTCTTTTAAGGTAATCTTTTGTGTTCCACTCGGCAAAACATGGCATAATTAGTAGTAATAGACATGTCAGAGCCTGAAAAATGGTTTTGCTACTTGTTTTGAAGAAGCTTTCCATTTTTATTTTTTTTTCGTTTGAAAACACTTTCTAGTTGCCGGCGCTTGTTGTGAGACTAGACACGTCTTCGCTGTTTGTTTGCCAGCAACAAATAATGGGTGTTGATAAAACGCGAAATGCGACACACCAAATGCTGTACTAAAACGCGAAACGGCTCTCATTAGTTGACGGCACTGGATTCAAATAGCTTTAAATTTTGTTTTATAATATATTCGATTTAATTAGAGAAGGTTAGGTTATATCATGGCTAGACGGGACAAATTACTTGCGAGGTTATGATGGACAAACTTTAGAAAAACATCGCGCGATCGCCGTAGCTTGCCGTCCTGCCGGGCCGAGTCCCGCGCCTGAGAGCCTTTGGGCAAGTTTCGGGTCGGCTTCGCAGTCGAGAGCCCATCCCCTGGCAATAGGACCGCGCGAGGCGGCTCTGACTTTGCGGGTAACGCTTGCTTCATGGCGTACCGCGGAGCCCGCACGTCGCGGCGCGAAGAAAAAGTCAGTTTTTTTGTGATTGAGCTTGTAAATTATCCAAAGCACCTACAGACTAGCTTGAGCATTCAAAAGAAAGATAATGGTGCCGTCCCTATAAATCGAAGGTCCGATTTTGAATGTGCTAATAGGTAAAGGCGCTAGCTCTCCGGCCAACTGTCCTCCCATGTTATAAGGATAGGAAAATTTGAATTTTGGAGGAAAGGGGCGGAGCTTAAACCGCTAAATAATTAATTACTCGGTTAATACGCATAATTGACATAGGGGTTCTTCAGCCAGAACACTTCATTTGGTCTCCTCTATAACATATTTTTTTCGTTTTTCGGACCTTACTCCCCCTTTAAAAAAAATGGAGGCGTGGTATTGTTCAAGCGCAAAATGCCAGAATACGGACTCAACGCAGCGCCCAATCATGTTGCTCGTTGCTAATGCTCTCTGGCCTTTGGCGAATGACTGCAGCCCTCTGCTGACACTCGCGCGTTTTGCGTGGACGACGGAATTAGAGAACCGAAGCCAGATTGTGAACAGACGCCAAGCCTACCGCACGTCAGGTAATTTGCTCCCGTTTTATTTCAAGTTTCTCGATTCCCATCCGACTTTTATCAAACTGAAAGCAATCATAGCTTAACAAATGCAATTAGCATGCATATTCTCACATTTTGTTAATTAAAAGTAGCAATATTTATCATTTTCGACATTACTCCCGGGGTAAGCGTCACTACGTTTCGAACAATTTTTCGAACGTTTTCAAATTTGTTCGCTCGCACTGGCTATATCTTGCATTAATTAAATTAAAAATTAGTAGAAAGCTGCCTTACACTGCTTTTCACTTCCTCTAATCAGACGAAGATATTTTTCCTATTTAAAAAAATAATAATTAAAAATCCGATTTTTGCAATATTCAAATTTCGCTTCATTCCTCAAGCCTCATGACTACGAACAAAGATACACTCCCGCCGTCCTGGGGAATAACCCTGTATTTTAATTTTTTTTAAATATCGGTATAAACAAATTTTTCAAATTTTCCTGCTGAAAAACGTAATATTAAAAATTCCCCAGCATGACCGCCATAGCCGGTACCGCGACCCAAGCGAGCTCAGCGAACAAATTTCTTACCGCTGCTGTCTTTGCCCCGTGCCGCTCAACGGGCTTGTCTAGACACCGCTGGTCTGCCATTTTTAGGTTGTCAAGTCGGGTGGGATGACGTACTTTGTCCGTGACTAAACTAAACTTTTAAAAGTTTAATACCCTATTAAGTTGTGTTTAAACATGAACAGTATTACTAAGCGTCATCCCTTTTGTATTTATTAAGTGGTGACAAATTTCACAAAGTTATAAAAATGTTATAACGTGTTAAGTGTGTGGTGTTGTCCTTTCCCTCCCGTTCCGCTCAGCCAACTTCACCCCTTGCCTTTTGCCATCTTTTTGGAACGAAAAAACCCTGCAACTTTGTATCGGCTAAGCTGGGGCTGTGTGCAGACACCTGTTATTTACCTTCTGTGGGAGCCGCCAGGAGAACCAGAAGGAAAGGTATGCCAGTAGTTAAAGTGTTGTGGCCGATTAGGTCTTTCGCCGCAACTTTTGACTTACTGGGGGCAGAAAAGTTTTCGTTGTGCCATGCAAAAGGTCTTTAATGGCAAAAACAACGAAAACTTTTCTGGGGTCATGGGGTCAAACGGGTTGTGGGACTGAAGAATGAACTGAAGAACGCGAAGACGCCGCAAGCAGGGGTAGAAGTTTCGTCTGTGGACACTTTTGGCTGAGTAAGTTATTTTTCTAATAAATTTTAATATTGGCAATTTTTAGTTACTAAACTTCCATCTCTTTTACAGGCTTTCGTTCCGTTGGGTCCCTTAGTCCTCCGTCTGCGATCCGGCCGTCTTTTCAGCAAGCTTTTCAGAGATTGTTGCTGTTTTGGGGGATCCAAGTGTTCACTCGTTCGAGGTAAGACCGTTTTTCTTCTTCCAAAGTGGCTTTCTACTGTCTTTTTCCTTAACCGAGAAGTTCATTCATGTCGTTTTACTACTTTTTCATCAAACAAGCCATCAGCAATCGAAATAAGTATTAAGAAATTACAGTTAGTAATACGGTCATGGCAGATAGACTGATTCTAAAGTGTTTAAATAGCTGCATTTGTTACAAATTCACATTTTTACATGTTTTATTCTTGTACTTTTTTTCTAGGATCCATGAGAACGCGAGAAAGAGGGAGGAAGAGAACACTCGGAAGGTTTGGGTCTTACGAATCCCTAAGCAAAAGGGGACTGCACCTGGTCGACTTTGGGAAAAGTCTTCCCACCTCCTACGTCTCTTCGTCTCTACGTCTATACAGGGGGCGAAAAAGGACACATTTGAGTTTTTCAGATAGGGAAGTATTTTTCGTATATTACTCACTTCTACAGGGTGCTTTTCGTCTGTGTTCGTTTTGTTGGGCAATTCAAACTTTTTTTTTTTTACATTTTAGTAATTTTTTGAGTTTGAGCGGAGGGAGCTTCGCTTGTGCTAGTGAGAGCGAAGCTCTTGGGTTTGGAAGAATTAAACAGTTCTTGGCCAAGGGTGTTTTCTTTCGGCCAAATCTGCCGCATTTCGTCATTTTTGAGCATTGAGTAGGACTTTTTTCAGTTATGAAAGTTTATTGTAAAATTCGGAGAAAGCACCCAGAAGATTACTGAGTTGTCTCTATTTGCCGTGCTAATTACTATTATATTAAGATTTTGTATTTATTTTTTCTATTTTTTCGATTCCATACGAAGGTGGACACGTTATGCAATCCTGCGCCCTTTGGTTCAGATGCCCTTGAGCTCCTGATTTCAGCTGAGTGCACGTAACTTGGAGGATTTGTATGGACTGATAAGGTAATGTTTGACATTACGATTGCCTTTTCGGCGCTAATTATTTACCGTTTTACCTAATAGAGATTGAAAGAGCAGCATGACCATGCGTAAGATTTCCGAAATTAGTATCAACTGGGG
The DNA here is from genome assembly GCA_022832285.1 of Lepidurus apus apus. NCBI lineage: Eukaryota > Metazoa > Arthropoda > Branchiopoda > Notostraca > Triopsidae > Lepidurus > Lepidurus apus. Next base: position 43,095 of record JAGJRO010000174.1, on the reverse strand, counting down.
AGCCGGAAAATGGTGTTTGGCTAAGTACGTTTTTACACTTCTTCGTTTTTTTCCAAACTATGTTGTATTAATTGTGTTTTCGTTTATTTTGACTTATAGAAGAGATGCTTTTGCGAAAATGACGCAAGAAGATGGCAAATTCGCAAAGACTCATCTAACGGGTTTTGGGAGCCTCTAGTGAAGAAACTGGAAACCAGAAGGAAAGGTTCCATCTATGGAAGCCTGGTCCCTTGGCTGGTCCCTTGGTGACCCTTGGTGACTGGTCCCTTGATTGGTGACCTAGCTTCTTCAATTCCGAGGTGTTTGAAGATTGTCCGCCGACGATGAATGTCAGCTTTTGGAAGTTGAGCTTGAGGTAAGCGAAGAGAACCTTTTCCTTTCCCCTAAATACCTGTCAAATTCGGAAAGTTTTTATTTTGAGGAAATTTTCCTTCTCATTTGAGGCTTTTGAGGCATTCTTTCTAAGGAACGCTAAAATTCAAAATACTGAATTTTACAGCTGGATTTTTTATTTCAATTTAGTGCTAACATAAAAGATTTTATAAAAGTTCTAAGAAAGAAAACATCAATTTAAGAGTTTAGGCTTTGACTCGTTTGTAAAAATTCCGACTAACTTTTTTTCCCCTTTTCTGTTTGTTTTGCAGGATCTCCGTAATGTAGACCACGGAAAGAGGGTGGGGGTAGAAAGAAACACGTTTTTGGGATGCGAGACTCGTGCAATGTCTCCAAGCGGAAAGGAAGATGTGAATAAGTCGACTTGGCCAACATCTCAGTCGTCTGGAACTTAGCTCTTTATTGCCTTATTCACCGATTGTCGACTAAGGGTACAAACGCCGAATTCCATACATTGTAGCGGTTAATACTGAGGGTTTTCTCTTTTCTTCTAGTTCTCGGAGCCGAAATGAAGCTAATGAGGACAAAACAAAACTCCATTCACTTTAGAAGAAGATGAAGATTCTTGTGAGCTGTAGTTGTGAAATTCGCCGGTTTCGTCCATGGCGTTCATAACTGAAGGTAAAGTATTTTAGTATTAAATGAATTACATTTTTAAAAATTAATATTTGCTTGGTCATAGGCTATAATAAGCTTGAGATGGAGCTCCGTTGCGCCAATATTCTGTATCGAAAAATTGTGTGAGCTGGTCCGATCATTTGCGAAGGTTTTTTCAAGCGTAAGTTGCTCCTTTGATAATGCGTTTTGGCTCCAATAAGGAGTTCTCCGTAGTGGAAATTTTTATTTTATTAATGTTTTCTCATTTCTGTTTGCTCTATAGGCTTCCTTTTGAGCCCCTAGTGCTTTTATTCCTAAAGAAGATAATCAGTGGCGATTTCTCTAGTTGCCGAACCGAAGACCATCGTCATCATCAGCTCTTCTCTCAACCCTTGCCTTGCCTTTGAGCCCCGTCCTAGCTGATCCCGCTGATCTTCTTCACGTCGCCTTTGATTCGGATTCGCCCTTTCTTGTGATGGAACCAGGAAACCCAGAGGGCACAAGGTATGCTAGGAGGCTAGATTGCGGTAAATCGCGTAAAGATTTGCTGCAATTTAACCTTCTGGGGGGCAGAAAAGCGTCCGTTGGCCCATTATTCGTTAGGTCTTTAAGTGGTAGCAACGGAGGCTTTTCTGGGGTTTTGGGGGCGTGGTTAAGTGGATTTTGGAGCCCGATGGAAGTCAGGCAGACAGGCCAGGGTTGAGTTCGACTGTGGGTTGAAGATGCGGAGTAAGTTTTTAATTTCTTCTTATTATTTTTTAGTTTTGTAATGGTTCTTTTTTTTGTTTAAATTAAAATAGGATATCCGTTGGATCTACTGCGTTACTACAAAAGATTGTCATCAACTGAAGCCTTTATGACGCCAAATTCCATACATTTTAGAAAAAGAGGAAGATTCTTGTGAGCTGCAGTGATCAAATTCACAAGTTTATTCCTTAGCGTTCACAATTCAAGATAAGTTTCTTAATTTTGAATTAACCACATTTTTTAAACTAATATTTGATGGTCATTTATAGGCAAATGTTCAACAGATGGCGCTCCGTTCTGCTACTAGTCCGTATCCGGAAATACCGCGAGCTGGTCTGTTCATTTTCGAAGAATCTTTGAAGCGTACGTTGTTCCTTTGATAATCTTGCACTCCAAGGTTTATCAGGTAGGGAAAGTTTTTATCTGTTCAGTAATGTTTAGTTATGAGTATTTGTTTATTCTTCTTGTTCTAGGCCTCCTTATTGGAGCCCCGTAGTGCTCTTTCCTTGCTATTTAATAGCGAAACGTTTCTAAAGAAGGTTATTAATGGAGAGTGCTCCAACTGCTGTATCATCGTCATCATTAGCTCTTCGATCGTATTGAACGATCTTCGGCGAACGCCGATAATCATCTGGTTTCTTCGGGTGTTACAAAGGCCTTCGTTCAACGATGTTTAGTCATTTTCGTCCGCTATTAGATATTTGACTATTTTCAGTCATTTTCAAGATCATGGAATTAAAGAACTAAAAATCGCGGAAATTAAGATTCAAGATCACGGAATTCTAGAACTCAAGATCCCAGAATTAAATGTAGCAGAATTCAAGATACTTTATAAAACATCTTCAGAGGAATTTGATGTGTGAAACCCCACTCAAGATCGCAAGATTCAAGAACTCAAGATCGCAAAATTCAAGAACTCACGATCGCAAAATTCAAGAACTCAAGACTCAAGATCGCAAAATTCAAAATCGCAAGATTCAAGAACTCAGGATCGCAAGATTCAAGAACTCAGGATCGCAAGATTCAAGAACTCAAGATCGCAAAATTCAAGATGCAAGAACTCAAGATCGCAAAATTCAAGATTCAAGATCGCAAGATTCAAGAACTCAACATTCTTTCCAAAAAACCTCCAGAGGAATTTCTTCTGGGGTTAAAGGTCTTTTTTCAACTTTTTTAAGTCATCTTCGTCCGTTTTCAGGTCGTTTTTTAGCTATTTGCGGGAATCAGTCGGTTCCGTGAAGCGTTCTTCGTATGAAAGATCTATGAGGACGCCGAGGATCGGTCTGGTTTCTTCTTGGGGTTAAAGGTCTTTTTTCAACTCTTTTGAGTTATTTTCCTCAATTTTTAGGGCTCTTTTTTAACTAAATTGCGGGAATCAGTCGGTTCGATGAAGCATTCTTCGTATGAAAGATCTATGAGGAACGCCGAGGATCGGTCTGGTTTCTTCTGGAGTAAAGGTCTTTTTCAACTCTTTTGAGTCATTTTCCTCCGTTATTAGGTCTTTATCGTAGGTGAAGCCCCTGCCGTTGAGCAGGTAATACCTTACAAAGTAGGGGGGCCGGATTCAAGATTGCGAAATTCAAGGTCACAAAATTCAAAATCGCAAGATTCAAGATTCATGCTAGCGGAATTCAAGAACTCAAGATCGCAAAATTCAAGATTCAAGATTGCGGAATTCAAGAACTCGGAGATTCAAGAGGTTCAAATGAGTGGACCCTCGTTTTCGCTAAAGGGTGGTTCACACTACCATTCAAAATCAAAAATCACCATTCAAAATCAAGAAAAGCACTGACTGGGGGGTGTGGTTTGGTCTGACTTGTGCCATTCAAATAGGATTGAATTTGGGTCGTTTGATTGTTGTGATTTGTGTGACTTACCACATTGCCAAGCAAAGTTGTATGAAAAACATGCAGGAAACTTTGGTTTTTGAGCAGATAAATAATAAATGAAACTGTAAAAAGCCATCCGGATTTACTGAATTAGTATTATAAAGTTTTGTTGAGCAGCCAAAATAACTTGCGCTCAACAAAACTTTATAATAATTTATAATTATATAAATATAAATAATAAATATAAATATAAATAACTTTATAATTCAATCTTATTTGAATGGCACAAGTCAGACAAAATCAGACCAAACCACGCCCCCAGTCAGTGCTTTTCTTGATTTTGACTGGTGATTTTTGATTTTGAATGGTAGTGTGAACCACCCTTAAAGTGGGCCACACAGACCCAGGTGGTACCTGGAGATACCCCTGCCTTTGAGCAGCTAATACCAGCTAATATCTAGCTCGGGGGGACCCATAGCCATGCGAAGGTGAAATAATAAATGTCTTGTATGTATGAGCTTTTAATAAAAATAATTTAAAGCAAACACGTTGCCTTGTTATTTATTTTGAATGATTTTGAATCGTAAACAAACATTTCGGAAGGATTCTTTATTATATTTTAAAACATATACAAAAAATACAATATAGGAATACAAACTTAGATAATACAAAGTATGGTTGTAGGCGAACCATCATATTTTTATAAATCGTACAAATCATTTTTATAATTCGAACAAATCGCAATGGACGCTACCCGCGTGCACCTTGCACCGGCTTCGTTGATATGTTGTTTTATAGATGTTTCAACGACTTTCAAATATAAACCCATGACCGCGTAGATAACACGCACGACTGAGGACCAAGAGGTCCTTGGGTCGATTCCCGGTCGAGGTACTTTATTTCGTCGAAAAAAACGAAATATTAAATGGCTCCCTTTCTCTGTACCTTATACCTTTCCGGCAAGGTTCCTATACTCTATTCGAAATTGGGAAGCTTCGACATCACGAGCTCGAATATCGGGTATAGGAAACCGAGCAGGAGTTGGGAGCAGGGAAAGGGGCGAGGCTCTAAATTTTTGACGATTTTTTAAGGGGGACCCTTGATACAGCATTATTCCTTATGGAGAAAAGCCCTGAAAACGCGTTCCCAGCTCGAAAAGAGACCACGCCCCCTTATTGGTCCAATCCACCAATAGGATTCGTCCCTTTTGCCGAGGCCACACCCCTTTAGCGGATTTTTTTGAAAAATCACGCGAAAATTCACAAAATTTTCACCTTTATTTAAAAAATTAGAAATCGTACAACAAAAGGACATTTTTGGAAACTAGATTTTACGTGTAACATGTTGGTTACAACAAATTAGCAAACAAGGCATTCTGGGGGGGGGGGACATCTCATTTGAATAATTTTGGAATCCAATTTTTGGAGCTAAATATAGTCAGAAAAGAAACACACTTGGAAAATCGAGCGCTAGAGCAACGTTTGATTGAAATAAACTAAACAATAAAAGAAAAAATGGGAAAACAAGCGTTACCATTCTACTCAATTCTAACACTTTTTATAATAATACACGAAAGTCGAACTCGGGACCTTTCCAATGTGTCAATTTCGCCTTGAAGTATGCAACAGCCGCAGTTGGAAAGGATAACAATTGATGATTCACAAGCCGAAAGATTCATCGGTACCTGAAATCACAAGGAATTTTAGATTCTGGCAAAGTTCTGTCGAGTTACACTTTACCGTTTTGTCACGTTTCGTGAGATTTCGCCCTCGCGGTTTCGCAGATCAATTCGTGTTTTACCATTTCGTTCTTCGCATTTCGCGTTTTATAGACACCCGTTTCAGAAAACTCGCCTGCTACTAGCCTACAATACAAAAATGAGTGCAAATAATGCGCTTAAGTTAGGTCGGATTTCTGTGAAGAATACTGCCATATTAATTTGCGATATTCAGGAGAAATTCCGCAATGGCATCGGCTATTTCCCTCAGATTGTAACCAACACAAAAAGAATTCTTGACGCTTCTAAAGTTATGGAAATCCCCGTCGCTTTCACTGAACAATACCCCAAAGGTACCCATTATCTTCTATTTTTCTAAACTATTTAATTAAACCTAATTATCCCTATTAATTCTACCTAATTCCCCTGCAGGTTTGGGAGCTACTGTACCCGAATTAGCTATTGAAACCTACTCTTCAAAACGATTTGAAAAGACGCAGTTTTCAATGTGTACACCAGAGATGAAGTCCTTCCTCGCCAACCCTGACGTAAAAAATATACAATATAAATTGTCCTTCCAAACACATACCTAACACTTAGATTACTCAGTTAAAATCTATTATCCTATGCGGCATCGAAGCCCATGCTTGCATTCGCCAAACCGCAATGGACCTAATTGAAGCTGGATACGATGTTCACGTGGTTGTGGACTGCTGTTCTTCCAGAAACCAAGTAGACAGGTGAATTCGCCTTATTCTCCTTCTTGCAGCCGTCTTTAACCTTCTCTCTTCCAAAGGAAGTACGCCTTCAAGCATTTGCAAAATATTGGAGCCTTCTTGACCACCACCGAAAGCGTGATTTTGAGTTTTGCCCCAAATGCAGCTCATCCCAAGTTCAAAGAGCTCCAGAAGATCATTCGCGACTTTTCGGCAGACACCGGACTAGTTTCTCCGTCACCCAAGGCTGCACTCTAATCTTTAGTTGTTATAAATGATCTAAAATGCAAATTAGTTAATGAGCTAATTAGTGCAAATATTATAAGATTCTAATCAAACTATACGCTAATACATAGCTTGAGCGAAGGGAAATCACTCAAGACTTACTTTCTAAACCTTTTTTTAAAAATATTTCCAGTTCTTTAACGCCGTAATGAACTAATATTTCACAGACTATCTTCTTTCCTACGCAAAATAGGCACAAGTATCTTAGACTGACTCTTGCAGAGCTTTATAGTTGGACAAACTTCCTCTATCGATAAAACTACCCAACTCTGAATTTTGTTGAGGCTTCGCACACATTTTATACGTTGCAATGTCGCCATATCCACCTCCTCCAGGTGTTTGCAATCGAAAAACATCCTAAACGATACATGTTAACCTCTTTAAATAATTGAAATCAGCTCATTTTACCCCTGTTTCTACTGGAACAGCGCATTTCGAGCCCAGATTTAACAAAATTCCGTCTTTTCGAATCAGCCAATTCTTCCCTTTACTGCCGGCTTGGCCACCTATAAAAAACAATTTAATTAATTTAACAATTCAATTAATATTAATATTTTTTTACATTATTTCAGTCAAGCGTTTCTAAATTCATAAATTCATTAAATAATTACTACTACTAAGTTTAAAAAAAGCTAACCTTCCAATCCATAAGGGGCAAAAACGCGCCGTTCCGTTAAAACCGACAACATCAAGGGCTTGCGGAATAATAATTCTCGCAGCACTCCGTCTCCTCCTGAATACAATCCCACACCACCTGTTTGCTCCGCCAATGAAAACCGCTTCAAAATGACCGGATATCTTCGCTCCAGAACCTCCGGGTCCGTAATTCTGGTATTGGTCATGTGTGTATGAACTCCACTACGTCCACTCCAACCTGGTCCCTGTAAAACCAACAAGAAAACGCACAAATTAATCCTTAAAAATTGAAAAAAATGAAATTAAAGTTTAAAAAACAGTACTAACCGCTCCTGCGCCTCCTGCAACGGTTTCATAGTAGCCCATACTTTCATCGCCAAACGTAATGTTGTTCATACAGCCTTGGGAAGCCGCGCAAGCTCCAAAAGCTTTCAAAACCACATCGACAATTCTCTGAGAAGTTAAAACGTTCCCTCCCACCACGGCTGCATCCGAATAAGGGGACAAAATCGTTCCCGGAGGCAGCCTTACTTCTATGGGGGCCAAACAACCCTAAATTACCCCCGGAACAATAAAAAAACACGATTTAAACATTAAAAACTTGATTAAACAGTAAAAAAACATGATTTAATCCGTTTAGGAAGTAACTAACGGATTGTTTACTTGATTCAAAGGCACATCATGTCCCACCATGCACCGTAAGCAATAAATCAAGGCAGACAAAGTGATCGCTCTTGGTGCGTTAGTATTGCCCCACACTTGGGGTCCAGTTCCCCTAAAATAACCAGAAAAATTTACTAAAAAAGTGTTAAAAAAGCGTTTAGTAATGAAACTTACTCAAAATCGCAGATTGCAGTACCAGTTTTGCCATCGATGCTCACAGTCAAGGCGATTCTAGACCCGTCGTCCATATAATCTTCGGCCTGGAGTACCTTCCAGCCTGCCTCGTTAGCCGGGAGGGGTTGGGCGATTTCCATAAGCATTTGACGTACTGCGACTTCTGCGTTGCTTTGAATGTACCCCATATAAGCTTGCACCACCCGTAAACCGTATTCCTGGATCAATTCCGATACCAAACTAATACCCTACGATGGATTCCAACACTCTAGCATTAAAAATCACAAAAAGGTTTAAGAATAACGCGTTTACTTTCTTGTTAGCTGCCACTTGAGCTCGCAAATCGCTCAAATTGTCTTGTAAAGTTCGCGTTCCGGTACATCCAGGTATGTCTACTTTCCCAGGCGCTTCCAATGCTTCAATTAGGGCTTTTTCCTGGAACTCTCCATTCCGAACCAACAGAAAACTACAAAAAATTATTTTAAAAAATAAAGGAAGTCCATTTAAATTAATTTAAATAATTTTTTTACTCAATAAAAACGGCTCCTTCTTCAGATAAAGTGCGAGAATGAGGTGGCATGGATCCTGGCGTGATTCCACCAATATCTGCATGGTGTCCACGCGATGCGACGAAAAACACTGGATCAGTACAATTCCTGAAACAATTATTTCAATTTTCATTAAGGACTTAGAAGAAACGATAATTCAAATGGAAATTAGGATTAAAGCAATGAAAGTAAGACTTTACTTGTCAAATACTGGGGTAATTACGGTTAAATCAGGCAAATGCGAGCCTCCAGCGCACGGATGGTTCGACAGAATCACATCTCCAGGCAAAAATACTCTTCCACGGTCTCTCGCATTGTTCAACTGCAAAAATCGGAAAGGAATTTAAAAAAATAAGAAAATATTCATAAAAATCAGGAATTTATCATAATAATTACCTGGAATTGGACTGCTTCTTGCATAGCTCCTAAATGGACTGGAATATGCGGAGCATTGGACACCAGGCCCCCATCAGGCCCAAACAAAGCACATGAGAAGTCCAAACGCTCTTTAATATTCGTCGAAATTGAAGTTCTTTGCAAAACCCTAACAAAACATTACTAAGCATACCTTTTTATCTTTCTTGTTAGATTCTTTACCTTCCCATTTGCTCAGCAATGCTCATAAACCGATGCGAGAAGATCGACAACTGAATCGCGTCCAATTCCACTCCCAATTTGCTTTCCTTCACTTCTTTTTCAACACTAATAGCCACATCGCCCTGGGAAGTGATTTCGGCCACACAACTCGGGTCCACAAGTACTGTCGACAGTTTGTCTATGATCAAAGCGGGTCCAGGAATCTTTTGAGCAGCTTTGAGATCCTTTAGCAAGAACACTGGCGTTTTTTCTGCTCCATTTTCAAAGAAAATGGTCACATGCTATCAAAAATACCAGAATCATACAACGAAAAGGCAAATTTACTCAAAATTACCTTCACTGGCTCAATAATTTCACTTTTCGCCTCTAAAATGCTGTGACTGGTCTTGATACTCGTCTTGGCAACCCCTCTTACGCGAATATCGTCCACCAAAATGTCCCTTCCAGGGATGGTGAACCCAAATTCGGTCAAATACCTAAGAAAATCCCCCAAAATCTGTGTTAAAACATCAAAAATCCACTTTGAAGTATTTTGTTTCTGATTAAAAACTTCGTTTTCGTTTCGTTTCTGTTACCTACCTATCTAGGAATGATTTAACAAAGTCTCCATGCGCTGGGGTCAAACTTGAAGGCTGCAAGTGCTTGACAGGTGGGCACATTAACGCGCAATCCGTCCCACGATACCTTAAATGCAAGTATGCTTCGGTTTCAATACAATTGGCTTCAAATCCCTGTTTTCTCAGCTGATCCTCACATTTCCGCTCCAAAGCTGCAAGCCTTTCATCCAAATACTGAAAATGACCTTAAAACATGACCATAAAAACAAAAATGGCTTAAAAAAATATGCAAAATTTCCCAAATATGAATGAGTTACTGGCTGAATAAGAGGTATTGGCTGGTTCCTGCTCTTCGTGGACCACATCTGCTAGTGCTAAGCCATAAGCTGACAGTACGCCAGCATAACGATGGATATAAACGCGTCGCATCCCTAAAGACCTTGCAATTGAGCACGCATGCTGTCCACCCGCCCCTCCAAAGCACGACAACACATGTCGAGAGGTATCGTAGCCTTTTGCCTTAAAAAAAAAAAAAAATAATAAAAAAAAAAAAAAAAATCAGAAAAAACGTCTAAAAATGAAGAAAGTACTTGAGTGAGAGCGCGAATAGGTCTGCACATGGTCTCATTGGCCACTCTAATGAATCCTAACGCAACTTCTTCTCGTTTCATCGTTGGTAAATGTTGCGATTCCAGAAATTCGTTCACCTAACACACAAAAATGCAAATTTTCTTAAATATATTTTAGAGAATGTAAAATGAACCGATTTTTTTTTACTTCTGAGGTGAGTTTATCGAAAGCTGCAAGAGTTGCGTCACGATCCAAAGGCTCGTCTTCACCTGGGCCAAAGATTTTAGGGAAGAATTCGGGTAACAAGCGTCCTAAGCATAAATTCGCGTCTGTGACGGTCAAAGGACCTCCTTTACGGTAACAAACAGGGCCGGGATGGGCTCCAGCAGACTCGGGTCCCACGACGAACAAACCAGCGCGAAAAAACAGTCGAGAACCTCCTCCTGCAGCCACAGTATTGATATCCAGCTACCAAAAAATTTTTTAACAAAAAATTAGTAGTTTAGAGATTCGTTAAGTACGGAATATAAAACGTTTTAACACACTTGTGGGGCTTGAACGGTGATGCCGGCAGTAGTGGACTCGAAAATGTGCTCCCATTGGCCTGCATAACGTGAAACGTCAGTCGAAGTCCCGCCCATATCAAATCCAATCACAGGCGTGGAATCGCCAAGATACTTTGACGTAGTTTGGGCATAACCCACCACGCCCCCTGCCGGACCTGAGAGAATGGCTCGAGAGCCACTAAACCTAATAAAAAATACAAATAAAAATAGAAAATAATAATAATACAAAAATAATCACTAATAGATACAAAATAGTAAATAAATCAAATAAAGTTACGATTGCATTGGAGTTAGGCCTCCATCACTTTGCATAAATAACACATTGACTCCAGCAAGTTTGTCTTGGAAACCAAATGAAAAGCCCTACAAAACTAAAATTAACTAAAAAAATTTCAAAACGAAAATTTAACTTTGGGGTACCATTAGATAGCGCTGAATATGAGGGGTTAAATAAGCGTCAGCAGAAGCTGTATAACCTCGCGGTACAATTCGCATCATGGGCATGATATCTGACGATAAGGAGATGTTCTCAAAACCCAATTCCAGAGCAAGTTTCTTCACAATTTGCTCATGGCCAGCGAAACTATTGAAGAACAAGTTAACAGTTCCTTGAGAAAACTGTAAGAAATCTATCATTATGAGCATTACATGTAAGAATGGAGTAAAACCACAGCTAAACTCTTGATTCCTTGCTCGCGTATATGACGCAAGTCTTCAGTAAGCTTCGCTTCATCTAATGGAGTTTGGATCCAGAGTTTTTCTTCAGTAATGCCCTCCACTTGCTGCCAGCTATCGTGTTCTAGTTGACAATCAGGACGAGCTAATACCAGTCGCTCTTTTACTTCCACTACAGCATCGTAGAGAACTTCCGGCATCTTCACTTTCTACTCAAACACAAATGAAAACGTTAAACGTTAAGCACAATACAAAATAGGTAAAGGGATTAACCAAGTCGAATATCTTCGGTCTAGCTTGGTTCCCAATGTAGAGCAAATCTTTGAATCCTTCCGTAATAACCAACGCCATTCGCTCGCCTTTGCGTTCTAGCAAAGCATTGGTAGCTACTGTTGTTCCCATGCGAATCCAACCAATCCTGGAAGTGTTTATAGCTTCTTCGGAAGGATAAGGAACTCCCGTCTCCTAGGAAATAACAAAATATATATATTTTTGTAATTATATCTACTAAATGCGTACGACTATATATATAATGCGTTATTATAACTCTACCTGTTCCAAAATGCGGCGAATCCCTTCTCTAGGAGCGTCTTCATAGTTGGCTGGGTCTTCTGATAATAATTTGTACACGATTTCCTTGCCATCGGGGCACAAACAGTAAACGTCTGTAAAAGTTCCGCCTCTATCAATCGCGAAACAATATTTCCCTTCAGCTACCATGCTTTTCCTGCAAAACTAATGTTTTACTAGGCTTTTAGATTATATAAATATATAAAAGTTTCAAACTTACTGCTACAAATCACTTAATTCCTGGTCACGCAGCGAAAAGCCTAAAATGTTCGAAAAAACGTTCGAAAGTCCAAAAGCTCACGTGTATCGTCATCGGGTTTGTTTGTTGACACGATTAGACACGTCTGCCATTGACGGCGCTAGCTATGGCGCCAAATTTGAATTGGGCTTTTTTTTAAAGCTAACGAAATTAATAGAAAAACGAGGAATAATGTGCTACAACATCACTTAAACAGGCCAAAAGTGCCCAACTACTATGAATGACTTTTAATATATCAAATAACCAAGTCTTGAAGTAAAAGCTTCCTGGGTATTTATTAGCTCATGCAAAAGTAACAATTCAACTATGTGTATACAAGTACGCAATTCATCTTTCGAAAATTATCCTATTCTTTAGCGCATGATTAGTTTGTATATCTACAATATGGGACACATAATAGGGTTCAACTAAAAGAACAATTGACCCGGAGCCAAGACAAGAAAAAATAACAGAAAATAAAGGTGAAGATAACAGAAACTTACATCTGTAGGAAGGCCACATATTTAAACTACCACACTATCGCTCTCCAAAAATGCTTTTATCAAACGCTGACCTTCCGCCGACGTCCAATGCTGCACCAACAAACGACACTCTCCATTCAAAACTGCTTCTAAACGACTCCTCATTGGATGTCTCAATAACGCTTTCGTTGCTTCCATTGCCTAAAATAGAAAAAAAATTAATGATTTTTTTTATAATTACCACAAAAAATAGCCACAAAACTATAAATTAACAGGCGATTAAAGCAACATAATAAACGTAATACAATACTACTACTACTGTCAATTTATTAAATAAGAATTATAGTAAATTACACCTGATTCAATTACAAAATTAAACACATAATTCCCTAATTCTAACAAAAAATACGTCTTACTTCCGCTTTCTGTTTCATATCCCACCCTCTGAAGTCCAAAAATAACCCTCTGAGAATAACTTTTGGGGATCATAGGAACGTCTGCCAAGTTATGAGCGATAATATCTCCGCTTTTCAACAAGCTTCCGACAGTCGCATTTAGTCCTGTCAGTGAAAAACGATGCGTTGCTTAACCTTCGGTACCTTCTGCAGCTTAATTACTTTCATTTGGTGCAGTTCAAGTCTCCACGACCCTATAGTTATCTTTCCAACCGGGGTAAAGAACTAGCAAACGTTTACTATTCCACTCTTAAATCAATTATAACTTTTTTATTTTACAATTTAAGTTAATTCTGTTGGTGAAAGGATATATGGTAAACAGTAATGTTGATTTTTTCTTTTAAAAAGATTCGCAGTGAAAGAGATTTGCCAGTATGCGAAAAATCAACTACCATGTGCGGTTTGTTGCAAAAACGATTCTGGATGCCCGCCTTTTTGTACCGCCAATGTCGATGTACTGACCGCTCAGAGTGTCCATCAGATTGGGCTACTGAGCAGACAGAAGCCAGGCCCACTTCAGAAACGTTGATTCGTTCCAAAAAGGGCGGAGCTTATAGTATGCACTTGAATAACCGAGCTCAAATGAAGGTGAAGTATCCCTCCTTCTCTTTACAATTTTTTAATTTTTTCTAACGAGGTCTAAAGCTTTCAAGCTCAACAATCGCCATTCACAATTAGAAATAAAAGTAATACTATTGTAATTTCTCATCCTATTATCAGTTTTGTGAAGAACTGACGCCATTGCCTGAATGCATCCCAGACCAAACAGCAGCCTATTTCACTTTCCACGTGGCGAGTTTGGGGCAAAGTGTTACCCAAGCGCCCTCCACGGGATTTATGAGCAATTCTAGTACTCGCGTTACTTGTCGCTGTCCTACTAACCACTCTTGGAACCGCGTAGCTATTGAAAATGACCTGGGAAGCCATGGAGAGCAAGTTTCAGTCTCGTCCTACCAATGTGGCAAGGTAAAATAAATAAATAAATACTACTAATAATAATAAAATATAACAAAATCAATTAGATAAGTATAATAATATGACTTAAAGATAATAATTCATTTTAACAGTTGAGGCGTTGTCGGATACGAGATTTCTGTGGTTACATCACTGCCGATACTTTTTCGACCTACTATCGCTGTACTTGTCCCAAAGGAACACTCTGTGTGCTCGCAGATCGAGTTTTGCACGATACCCAACAATTACACTACACAGGCCCCGCCTACTTGGCTTCCTGCAAGCCCTAATACTCTAAAAACTCTTGCTTCTAATCACCCTTACTTAATTTGAGATTAGTTTTCAAAAGCAATACTGAGACAGAAATTCATAATAAAAAACTGAAATGAAAACCAATGAAAAAATAAAATTATTACTTGTGAGGATTGAGTTGCCATTTGTTGAACACGTGGTACGAGCTCTTCTTGAAACTTGGAAGGCCACAAGATACCGTTGGCCAATCCCTGATGCATAGCTTCACTGGCTGTTATCGATCGTCCCTCAAAAAGCAACACACTCGTCTAAATATAAAAAACGACACATAAAAAATATAAAAACGACAGTCTTTTTTGAAGAGTTTAATGATCGAAATGTCTACCAATGATTGACGAAGTTGCTGGTAGAACGTTAAGGAAACGGCTCCTTCGGGTACTTGGCCCAATTTGCTATAAGGAGTGTAAAAAGTGGCCTTTTCCGAGGCCCAAACCACGTCAAAGTAAGGCAGCATGGTGACTCCGAGGCCCAAAGCAGCTCCATTAACCCCGGCTACTAGGGGTTTATTAAAATGTGCTAAGGCGACCAAGAAATCTTTCAAAGCAGCCGTAATTTCTTCGGCTACTTTCTTGCGTTTCTCAGGTACGGCCTGCACTAACACGTGTAAATCGATGCCTTGGCAAAACACAGGTCCGTGGCTCGTCACCAGCACCACTTTACAGGTGGGATCTTTGCTTAAACTGAGTAATGCTTCTCGAAACTCCTTCAACACCTATCAAAAACACATTTTTATAACTTTTTTACTCCATTTATGAAAATTATCGTTTACCTGGACACTGAAACTATTTTTCATCTTTGTAGACGTCGGATTGAGCAAGATATGTACAAAACCCTCCTGTTTCCGTAAGGTAATCTCTTTGTAGTGAAAAGAACCTTCAGTTTGCCTCAAACTAGTACGAATGGACCCGGTATGGTCTTCTTCGCCACTATTTCCAGCACCCAGCAACCTCCTTTTGGCTTTCTGCTGCTCCTCGAACTCTATTAGACTCAAAACTCTCGTCAAACCTTAAAAACAATAAAAAAAATATTGCAATTTTAAAAATTTCTAACTCCAATTGAAACTCACCGGTATCGGGGCTCATGGGAGGCAATACAGAATCTCCCGTACCTGAAACGCAAAAGACAAAGTAAGCTAGTTATTAAGGGTCATGATACGCGAAAGTAATTACATCCTGCAATTTTGTTACTCTATTTTAAATCAATTAGAGTAAACTTAGACTAATTAATCGCAGTCACGTTTCCAACCAGTTTCGCATCACTAATAGCGCTATAAGGATGTCACTGCAATAATTCCGTCTGCACGTTTTTTACCGCGAAAAGCTTACTATCGAGTCTGAATCGTTACCATCGATTACATTTCACCTATAACAGCTGCAAAGCACATAAACTTCCCGCCAAAGGCTTGCTATCGATACATGTCCCTATCGATCTATCGATATTGACGTTGATCATAGCTATCGACGTTGTATAACAGAAAAATAGCAGAACAACTAAATCGAAAATTAATAAATAAATAATTAAAAATGATAAAAATAAGAGGAAAATAAATATATCGATATCGTTCTCAAGAATGCATCGATTACATTCCCCCGTTCAGGCGCGAAGTACATGAACAGTCATAAATGCGTTAAAACATTTTTTTTTTACCTGAGGACGTTCCAGGTACACCAAACCGCAAAGGCGAAGTTAACCTCTTCTCTTTCTCTCGTTTTTCCAATCCTGCCAACAAAGACGGTCCCTTCTTCCTGGGCGATAGTGCTACCTCCATTGTTGCTTCATCTTGGACCACCTCATTAGCTCCACCCCCTGCTTTCCGCTTCCTGCCGCGTCTAGGTACTGGCCCAGCCCCCAGATGACTTCCTTTGCGCTTTTCGGCGCTCAACAGCGCCTCTTTAGGAGTCTTCAGTTTGGGCTCGGCAGTTTCTGCTACATCTTCCTCTGACGATTCATCCGAGCTCCACGATCTCCTTCGGACGATCCTCGATTCCTCCGCTGGATTTGGCAGAGTTACCGCCTTCTTCTTAGGAACGTAAACCACTTGCCCGCTTCTACCCCCCAAAGTAGGTAAAGCTTGCCACTCCTGGATTTCCTTCTCCTCCGTCTCCTGTTTGGTGGTCACGGCGGCCGGCAAGGACTTCTTCCTATATGGTTTCGACGCTTGACTGGACTTTTCCAGACGTGTGGACTTCCTCCTGATGGTCTTTTTGACGCTCTGGATGGCTTTCAAGCACCCTTTCGAGAGTAAATTGGTGGGCACAGCATCCAAACCGTCCGAAGTACCCGGGGCGGATCTTCTCCGGCCAGTGGCGGCCTGATTGGCGTTGAGCATGATATTAATGACGCCCTCGTCGCAAAACAAGTTACTTAGATCCCTCGAGTGCTTCGGTTTAGGCATGCGGATGGTCTCAGCCACGTTTTTCCGTACATAACGCTTTCCTTTCAGCTTCTTGCTCTTCTTCCTTCGCAAAACGGCGGAAGTTTTGCGGCGGGATGGACTTTCCGGTGGGTCCGACATGGATAGCAACCGTTCTTGGGATCGGAGTGCCGGAATTTCGTCCACGATTTCCAAATCCGATGACTCCACCTCAACTTCGGTAAATTTCGAATGTTCGGATCCGTTTTTCCATTCTTGACGCGGAAATTCTTCCGAAGTTGAGGCTTCCGGGGCTTCTACAGCCATTGGAGGTCCTATTTCTACCTCAATTTCGGTACTTTTCGCAGGTTTGGGTCCGTTCTTCCACTCTTGACGCGAAAATCCTTCTGAAGTTGAAGGTTCTGGGGCTTCTACAGCCACTGAAGATTCTATTTCGGGGTGAATTGACTCTTCTTCGGGTTCTATAGTCTCAATTTGGTCCTCTACCACATCTGCAGGCGTTTCAGGTGTTTCGTGCGATTTTTCTGCAATTTTTTCAGCAGATTCTTCTTCTGCAGCTGCAGGAAACGAATTGGCAGATTCAGCAAAAGATTCAGCATCTTCGTCTCGGTTCAAATCCAATGGAAGGCGAATGGTCTCCTCCGTTTCGTCCAGGAAGCCATGAGCTGGAGTTTGGACAGGAACAAGTGTGACGTCACCATCATCATCTTCTATTAATTGGAGAGAAATTCCAGGTTCGGTAGAGTTAGACTCGATTTCTGCCTCTATTTCCGTCTCTGGCAGCTCAGGACTTCTAACAGGCGTTTGGGGGGCTGCAATGGGCGTGTCTTGCTCGTTAATTTCTTGTTCAGTTGAAGATTCTGGCTTTTGATCTCCATTTGGAGTAGAACGTTCGATTTCTAGAGGCTCTGAAGCTTGCGTAGCCAGTTCTGCTTCGTCTTCGCCATATAAAGCAGCCATTGCAGCTTCTACATCAGGTACCTTGTTGACCAAGGTGATATCATGCATTGGGAGGCTCAGAGAAGCTTCGCTGGTGGGGATTTCCAGTTCCATAACGTATTCCTCGCCTTGAGCGATCATTACATCGTTGAACGACGCGGGTTCGGGGACGTCGCATACTTCCTCGAATAATTCACCGGGTAATAGGTTACTGGCCGCTTCGGAATCTTCATTCGGCGGAGGATCGGCTGCCGTGATTGACTTGACGGCAATTTGGCACTCTTTCGTCATTTTTCCACGCAAATTAGACTTGAAACGGTTGATTGACGTAGAAAGCTGTTCTGCAGGACTTTTTGCGGGAGGAGTGGGGTTGATGACGACCACGACGGTGTTCAAGGCGCTTTTGCGTTTAAACGCCTCGGAATTGGTGCGTCTTGCGATGGATTTGTAACTTAATTTCCCCTTTTCGCCGGTAACTTTCGAACTGGGGAGCTTTGAATGACTGGGACCCGGGGAAGGCTTGAAGAAGGTGCTGGCGGCTTTGGAGGCGATTCCGCGGGCAGAACGTTTGGTGACTTCTTCGCAGAGCTCTTCGCGAGATAAGATTTGACTGGAAAGATTAAGGTTGGGAACTTTGACGCCCAGACGGGGTTTCGGCGAAGATTCGCCCGGCTCGTTCACCGTTCGGCCGAGAATGTATGTCGGGAACCGGTAGGAGGAGGTTCCGGAGCCTAGGAGTGAACTCGTTGGTATCACCGACGTCGCTTTAGGAAGAGCAATGGTCGCTGGAGACGGGCTAAGATTATCTGTGGACTTGGGGACGCCAATTAGCTTGTACAAATAGCCTCCGACGAGTTCTTTAGAGAGAACTTTACCTTCTTGGGTAGGTTTGGAAGGCTGTGACGCCATACTACGCGCCACAAGATTCCATGAAGAGGTTGGTTCTTCTTCTCACTCACTTACTAGTAATTTGATGGCACTAAAATTCAGAATTAGAGGCAACCTCCTTGCTCCGGATTCGTAGATTTGCTTTGCTGTGAGTGCTTTAAAGTTCTCTTATTAAGGTTGAACTATACTACAGAATAAGTTTGAATTAGTAGCGTAAGTATTAGATGTGTTTGAGGGATTATTTTTGCCTTTTTTGAGAGAAAACTTTCCCACTAGTGGCTTGAAACCAAACAAAACAAACATTTATACCACTTCACACGCTAATGAAACGGCGCGTCCATCGTGAACAGCGAAACAGCGAAAATCCGTTAAGTGACCGCGGTTCAAGGCTTAGCCTGTATGACGAAAAGGTTTTCAAATAAATGACGTCGAAGCGCGTTATTTTGTTGTGATTTGGGACCCACATCTACGTGTAAGAAAATTCACACTTTAACCAATAAAAACGAAACTTCCTAACTATTGCTTTTTCTTTTACATTTAGCATACAGATACAGATAAAATGGATGGTGTGGTACTACGTACAGACGATGAGTTAGTCTCCATAGTTACGGATTTTTTAAATCCCAACGATGGCTGGATGAACAGTGTGCCGTTTACGGTTAACGACATCAAAGACCCAAAGCCTCGGGTCATCCAAGACGTATATGGCTTCCTAATAAGGCAAATCTCGCAAGATAATGTCGTAAGTCTTAACATCTTGCGTAACTCTTCGAATCGATTCACTAAACAATTGTCTCATTGTAGACTGCAGAAAAGAAGCGAGATATTTCAGCCCGACTGGAAATTCAACATGACCTACCTTTAATTTACTTGTTCAGGACCATGCGGGACCTTTTATCTGACATGAATTACGCTGCCAACTTTTCTATATCGTACTTAACCAAACCGAGTAAAACTGCCAACACGTCTTAGCTAAAATACTATACATATTTACACTTTTACTTTACTCTTTCAGCCCCGAGTACTGTACGAGATATGTTGGTGGCGTTAACCAACTGTCTGCTTTTAGTGGATGAAATGTGGAGTGAGAACCAGGAGTCTGGGGATAAAGCTGCGGAGCTGAGTAACAAGCACTCTCAACTTATGGTTGAGAAAGAAGAATTGAAGACTAAAATTGCCCATGCCATAAAAGAAGAAACCGAAGCCAAACTACGCGAAGAAGAAGTACAAAGAAACGTGCTAACTTAGCCAAAAATTAACGTTTTTCGTGTTATTCTCTTTATAAGTTTGCTCAAAACATCGCTTCTTTGCGTCCCCGCATTGAGAAACTCCGCGAGAGTAAGGCTGAAGCTGAAGCATTGCTGGCTAGCAAGAAAAATGCTCTCAGCACTTTGGAAATTGAGGTGGAGAAGAAGAAACGTCTATTACAACAGGTGAAATCACGATTTTGAATTTAAAGAAATTTTTGATAACTTGGAGAAATAGAATTAGATTTAGACTATAAAATGGGTATTTTAGGCGGCAAAGGAAGAGAGTCAAACTGCAGCGTGCGTTGTGAAAGACCCAGAGAGTTTAACCATGCAGAAATTGGAACTGGAAAACAAGCTACAAGAGCTGAATGAAACGATCCAGATGAACATGATTCATACGCCACGCAACGAAGAGCTACTGAGCAAACTCAAGCAAAAAATCGCCAATTGTGAGATCGTAACCATGAAACTGGACGACTGCAAATCTACTTTGGCCAAACAAACGTAACATTTAAGCATTTTTCCAAATTGGGGAACCTTTGAACTAACTGGACTCATTCTATTAAAAATAAGGGAGATTTTTCAGGAATTATTTGTAAAGCGTGGCAACTATCAACGCCTTTTGAATGAAGAGGAGATATTATCTAAAGCGCTGGCTGCTGCCGAGCAAAAAGTGGCTTATTTGGAGCGTGAAATCGTGCAGTACAAGGCTAGTTATGCTGAGAAAGTCAGAAACCACCAGCGCTTGGAGCAAGAACGCGAAAAGTATTAAGAAAAGCCAAATTAAATACTTTAATTAACAAATTTTCGTCTTTTCCAGGCAGATGAACGATTTGGAGAGCAAAGTGCTTAACGAAGAAGAAGCTAAACGCCAGATTGAGGAGCAGATAAAGAAACTACGCGAGCGTCAAACGGCTGGCGAGGAACTGGAGAAACAGTACGCTGCTACCATAAAGGAGATCGACGAGAAATGGACTCGACAAGTATTCAACTCAATTTAAAAAAAAGGACGAGTATTTTTTGACGGATCCATCATTTAGATCCATGCGTTACAAGCAGATATTGCCAAGCACATGAATGAAATCTTCGGTGGGATGGATGAGGACAATGAAATGCTGGAAGATTTGGTAAGGCGTCTACAAAAATAAGCGTACAAAGTGTGATAAGAGTTCGAGAGTTTAAACTGTTATTATTTTTTCAATACAATTCGTTCGCAAAAGTGATATTTTAACCTTTTAACAAAAAGAAAATTTAATGAAGTCTTTTACCGTTATGAAGTGCGTGAATGGCCGTTTCTTGACTTAGAAAACAACATGGCAACAAATATCAATACTTTACAATACTTTCAAACTGAGCTGACTAGCTTCAAGTGCTTTTGGGGGACGAATAACGTCCAGAACCGGTTACACAGCGATCTCAACCGAGTGAACGGATGCTTCCATTCAGGTTTTTTGGCTAAGAAGTTCAAATAAACCCCCACAAATACTAGCAAACCCGCCCAGACGTACCTAAAACCCCAACAAATTAAACAACTTTTCAACTTGAGGAAGATTCGTGTACATTCCCTCTTCAGAAGATGAAATATATCGGAATCTGGTACAAATAGAGGAATCTTACGCTATAGAGAACGGTTTGCTGAACATGATGAACGATATGACCATGGTAAAAGCTTTCCGGAAGGTTGTGACGCTTACAGCTGCAAAAGCGCCGCAGGTTCGTACCAGAGTGAGTACTAAGTTGATCCCCAGGTACCCCGTCATGGAGTACAACGCTCCGTATCCATAGCATTCTTTGCGGTACTGGAAAATGCAGGTAATTAGGGTTATTTTCAAGAATTTGACAGGATTTGCGAGTCGAACTTGATTGCACAGGTGAATGGCAGGTACTAGATGACCGGAAATGACTAAAATGAGGAAGATGTACACTATTCCAATGCTATAGGAATACAACACGACCTCGGAATTGGGCGCGTGGGTGCTTTTCATGGCTTTTTCTTGCACGTTTCCAATAACGGCATCGGCCAGAAGCGCGAAGGTGATCATTACAATGCCTTTGTGATGAAAAGTAATTTTGATATTTTTGCCATTAAATTTTCAGTCACTTAAGCAAAGAATACCGGTTATATCGAAATTGGGGGAAATGTGGCTGTCTATAAGAGTGAACCATATTAAGCCAGTACACATGACGGTGGCAGCAATGAAATCCATGCTCCCATACTGTTTTTTCTGGATCACAATCCCGCCAATTAAAACCGGAATTAGTTTACAGGACTTGAAAATAATCTGCAGGAAATATTACATTTTTTAATTATTTTCTAAGCTTTTGAAGTTTTTTTGGGTGTCTAAGTAGTTTAAAAGTACTTGAGTGGGGTAATTAAGGTAGGCTAATGATGAGTTGGAGAGCGCCATAGTGCCCACTGTCAGAAAGGCAAGGAAAGTGTAGGTTTTCCAAGGTATTCTAATAAAACAAATTACAAATTATTACAAATTTATTACAAATTAAAAGAGTTATGAAAATAAACGTTTTTAATTACTAATTACCTTCTTTCTGTGTGACCGGTACCTTTGAATTCAAGCCAGGCAAAAGTAGAATAGAGAATAAACTGGTAAAACGTGACATACAAGCCATACGTCTTGATTTCATGATGGGTGAAAATTAGTTCCTGCCGAAAGCGCAATTAGTTGGGTTAGCTCACACTGAAATTGTTTATTGTTAACTGAACTAATTATTGTTACCTGCAAAAAACCATAAAATATATAGAATAGTAGTACGCCAAGGGAACAAAGAACAAATTGCCACATCTGGCTCAAAACAGACAAATTAAATCCCAAAAAATACAAAGGATCTGCAGCTGCTAACTCATCACGTGGAACACTTGCGCTGCCATTTGACCCAATAACGTATTTAATAGTGTCCTCTTTCCGGTTCTGTGAATGTAGTTTCACTCCTTCCATCACAATTCACACTGTTTCGTAACGGTACTATATATATTTTTAACTACTTTGAAACGCAAAATGTCTCACGAGATAAGCTCCTACCACGTGCATTTGTGTATACGCCAAGTGTTACGTCCTTCTCGTCACGGTCGACAAGCCAAATATACTGCGTATGGGAACGCCGTAAAGCTTCACAAAATGCCCACGAGGTGGCGTATAAATATGCATAAAAGTATATTTGCGGCTTTAGCAAATATATTTCTGATCTCCCACTAGGTGACGCATTGACATTAAACCCAGTATTCATTTTCCAAGGCGGGAAATTTGAATTTGTTTGAACGAGATTAATAGTGAGCACGGCGCTATTCCGGTTGGTTTATTACACATTTCTAGTAATAAACATGTGTCTGGTGTAGCCAAGTATTAAGATCCGCAATGTTCAAATTAAAAAGCCACGCATGACCTGCGTTTAGGGAAAGGGAACGAGCCAGCGAAACAGCAAAACATTCCGGCAAAGTTCCAACGTCGCCATTTTGTGCTAAAAATTCTCCGGTTTCTTTCCAGGAGCTCGGGTCTTGGCTTCAGCTTACATCCTATTGTATCCAATCTTGGATTACTTTACGTTTTTTCACGCTCCAAAGTCAAGTCAACGTTAAAGCGTCACGGACGTCCAAGACGTCACCGGAAGTTAATGACGTTTTAACAATGCATGGCTGCCAAAGCACCAGTCTCCCACGTGTTCCTGCGGCTTTGCACTCCTTGACCCGCGTTTTCTTGAACAATTGCACAAAACGTGCCTCTGAAACTTCACTTGCAGGTAAAACGTCGAGTTCTCTCTACTCTGCGTGCAATCGCATTCAAATCTTCAAATCGCATTCATAGATACTCTTAAAATTCATTTAAACTTGAACGGAGCCTTGAACGAGTACCCACTGGCGATGTGATGAACCCCTCGATTTGCCTTCTTTCCTATTTGCTTAGAATTAAAAACCCTCATGAAAATGCACAAAGATTCCGCAGCATTAAGAGCTTATTGTTGTCAAGTGAAGAAACCCAAGGTAAAACATGGGAAAAGTAACGAACAATGCATTTCATCACGTTATAATCCATTGATTAAGCTTCTTTCCAGTGTTTCCATCAGTATCATTTTCCTCCCCTTCCAGCGCCAACTTCTCTTTCCCTAATAAATAGCCAATGATGGCGTGAGCCAAAATCTCCTTTTGTCTCGTTCGCTCTCCACTCGCACGACTCGAGCTGCTCCACAAGAGGCCTCCTCCGATCGCCGGAAGTCGATGCATAAGCCAAACTCTCATGAATATGGCGGTTGACCCGTGAGCGCGAGCACGCAAAGCCCCTAACGGGGACACATGGGCGAAGTCGCGTCCATCCAGCTTCCCGAGCATTCTCTTCTATAATGTACGCTGTATTCTGCTATCAATAACCTAACCAGTTCCACCGTAGACCCCTGCTTCTTCCGCTAGTTTTACAAACATTTCCTTCTCTATCGACTTCGGTATCTGAAAACTCCCTCTATAACTGTCTCTATAAACCCGATCTCATAAAATGCCTGAGAAACTGGCTTCGCCTCCGAAAGAATCAGCTAAATACACAAGCCATATCCTCTTTAAATTCCGCGAATCCAAACAGCAACAGCAGGTTCGGTATACAGCAGAGCAAGCAATGTTGATATGTCCATCGTGCATCATTCTGGGAACATGTCACGTCCAAACTTGGGATCCGCAGCGCTTCCGAGGAAAAACTAGATGAAGTAGTTTTCACAGCTTCTTCCTACGCGCACTCGGATATACCCAAACCCAAAAGGATCGGAAAAGGAAAGAGTTAGGCGTCTATCTCATGGCGTCATAACAAGACCGTCATCATTGACGTCAGCGAGTGAGATCACTACTGCAGTATCCCAGAATCTTCCCCCACACATGACGTCAGCGGATTGGGCTGACGTCCTGGATGAGGAGGTAGGAGCGTTCCTATTGGCTGCGCTGCGCTCCGAGTCCCGGTTCCGCGCAACGTCATGACTTTTGGGCGCGGTAAAGGATTTTATATGAGGATGCGCTCGCCCTTGCTCCGACACAGTCGCTTCTTGGCCCAGCCGTCGTGCAGTTCCCCCCAAAAGGATCAGCGAACGCAGACTTGGGGGGCCTTGTTTTGATACACAACATTTTGGGCCGACATCGTTTATACGGGGAACGGACCGATCCCGAAGCAAATCGTGGTAGTTCCCCATCTCCAAAACGAATCAGTGTGACTTGAGTCAAAGAAGAAAACCAAACTGATGTGATTTTCCCGGGCAGAGTCTGAGTTTCAACACACGTGCGAAAAGGGTTACCCAATTCGTCCATGCGTTACTCGAATCCTCCGCGTCGCGTTGGTTTGTCTTGCTGGGCAGACGTCGGCGGACCAAATCGTCCAAATCGTCCCGTACCGCGGACTCCCGGAACACAACAGGTCGATTGGGGGTCTCTGTCGGACAACCCAGCCTTCGTCAACACGTGCTGGACTTGGGCGGCGACGCCCTTGTCGTGTGGTAGTAATAGTAGTAGTGGTGGTAGTGGTGGAACGGGAAGTACCGGCGATCTAGTCGACGCCTGGCTCAACGATATCCTTGATCTGCAGGAAATCAACTGGGATCTGACTCTTACAGGTAACATCACACTCCGACCCCCAAATACCTCAAAATCTACTTCCATATCGTCAAGCCTGCCTTTACCCAATCGTACAGTGACGCAACAATGAATTTCGGCTGGAGATTCACTGTTGAGTACAACTCCCGGCTTTGGTATCTATATCTTTGTTTTGGCATGGGTCGCAGTACCACTCAAAGCACGGGTGTTTAAACCCCTCTTGTGTTGCTTTCGAACCGAAATCAGACGCCAGAACCGCACGTGGTTGGTCACAGCACACCGTCCCGCAAAAGTGGGTTCGTAAAGCTAAAACCACGTGTGTACAACTCTCCCATGTCACCCCCACCGAACTCCCAGACTTGCTGGTACTCGGCCAGGTCCGAAAATACAAAGCACGAGGAAGTTGTTATGTCCCATTTGCTTAAAATAAGTCTCTATCTCAACGGAGTATTTCAAGTCCCCGTGTGACAAGTCTCGGGATGTTTTGATCGCTTCTTCAAATGCCAAAATAAAAATAAAATAAAAAACTCGTGGTGCTTTTTCACAGTTCTTGTTCAGGCCTTCAAACCCAAATGGAATGTTAGGTATACATTGAATCTTCAGCAGTGGAGGTTTTTTCACCAAGTTCAGGGAATCTTATCAAGTGAATTCGGAAGTACAGTGGGAGGCCAAAATAGCTGTGTATTCCGGGCTTTGGCTGTTTTTAACTGACAATGTTTTTATCGAGCGCGTCTCGTGGTCTTGTGCTCGGGCTTTGACGTCAATCCCGTGACGTCAATCTAATGACGCACGGTCTGACGTCAATTATTATCGACGTTCCCTTTTCCTTTCTCATCCGACAAAAACCCAGCAACGATGCTACAATTGCAGCGTCATGCCAGTCTACGATTTGACTGGCTCTCCCCATTAGACCCCTTCAAGAAAAAGGAGAAAACAGCTGCAAGATAACCGCTTTTTCATATCTCCATTCATCTTGAGATTCATCCATGGCCAACAATGAATTGAGAGGACAAAATTCGTTTGTAACATTGCAAGAATGAATGTGTCCGAAAATTAAAAGAATTATTCCAAATTGTTTGAGATCCCGAGAATAAAAATCGCGAAATGAAATTAAGTTTTCTTATTTTTTTCTTTTAGTGCGCGAACTGTCGAGCACGACGACGTCGACAACCTCAGTGGCTGAACAGGTGGAGGGCGAAGGGCGCAACCGAAAAGCCACCATCCCTCCACTTGACCCGCCTAGTACTACCGGCAGGGCTCCCGCCGCCCTCAACATGCTCATGGTCCAGCCACAGGTAAAAAAAAAGCAAAAAAATCTGTAAAAAAAGGAAAAATGAAGAAAAAAAAGGAAAAAATTGTAGTAGCTTTACTGCGTTTTAAACGTGTCTAGTCAGCGAAAGATTAGCATAACAAAGCAAAGCATGCTCCACGTGCAGGAAGATGACCCTGAGGTGCTTTCATGCTTGCGGAAGCAAAGCAAAAAACGAATCCTTAACCGTGCCTCTTAATCTTAACGCGCTTCATTTTTATGCCCACACGAGCGAAGTAGCGATAAGTCACGTAACGGGATTACAAAATACCGATTTTTTTTCGTCGGTTGCTCAATGCTTGAACCGTAATGCTGACCAAAGACAAACCAAGGTGACCTTAGGCGATTATTTCGATTCAAAGAGCTACTTGGAAAGATCACTTGGATCGTGAGGTTTCCTCAGATAGAATAGTGGAGCAACAAACAAAAAGTTGAGGGAATCAGTAGCGGAAACTCAGCGATTCTCATTTCTGATTCCAATGAATTCATGGCTGGAAACTGTCGAACGATATGTAACAAAAGACAAGAGGACGGGGGATTCTTGCAGGTCGCGTGTCCATAATTAAATCAGACACGAGTCAGTCACGTAAAGTCTCTTCTGTAAAGGAATCTATAAGGGAATGCGACGTTGAACAGTTTGGGGGAAATCTGTCAGAAATCCTTAAAAAACAGCGCGGTTTTCTGTCTATTATAACAGATGATTGGCGGGTTCGGATCGACTAATCTGGCCATGGCAGAATTGCTAAACTCCGGCTGGCCGCTACTGCCCTTCACGGACACGCCCCTGTCGGAAGTGAGTCTAAACCCAGCCTCTTTGAACACTACGCCCGGTCCGTCGGTACCCTCGACCTCTTCCGGGTCGCTAGACAATCCACAAAGCAGTTTCGATGACTCGGAAAGTACCAGTTTCCCAGATTGCTTCCCGAACGCCTCGGAATTCCTAATGGAGCCCAGTATGACTGCCGCCGCCGCGGCGTTAGCAGCCAACGACAGTCACGTGAGCATGGAAGCCACTGGGGAACCGTCGGCTGAAGTGTTGGCGGCCGCAGTAGCAGACGCTTCGCTGCCCAGTTTCCAAGACACTTACTCGCCGCGCTACCGACCGCAGCGTGTCTTTACTTTCAAGGTAAGGATTTTTCGAATTTTATTTTCAGAAATACGGTGTTAATTGTATGATTTTTTAATCATTTTTATTGATTGAATAGGACGAGCCGGGAATGAATCAGCTAACTTGTGCCCTCCGGCAAACAAGAAACCCTAGCTCACCCTCCAGTTCAAACTCCAGACCTAGCAGCAGTGATCCCGCCCCTCCTAGTCCCACCTCCAGCGTTTCGACCGTCTCTCCAGCGCCACAGAACTTTGACCGAGGCCTACCCTTGTCGTTCAACGCTACTGCAGTTCCCGGGTCCTCGTTTAGTGGCAAGTACCAACCCTTACCGTTACCTTTACCGCCGCCACCCCCACCACCGCCCTCTACGCACAAAGTGGCCACTTACCCCAATCGGACGCCGGATTTCTTCACGCCCTTCGAAACTCCCTTCAAACCAAGCATCGGAAACAACTTCTCGGCGGGTACCGAGAGTCGTCTAACGCCTCCTTTAACCACCGCAATACCTGACAGGTAAATTAAATTGAAATACCTATTAATTCCTTACTACTTTCATATAGTTTCGAATTATTTACTTCTGATATTAAAGTAACAAGAAGTTAGTTACTAATGATGATATAGTATCGATATTAAAGTAAAACGATTTAGTACACTAATCACAGGTGATTTAGTATCGATAGTAAATTGAACTAGTGTTTACGTACATCTAGTACCAATATTAAAGTAACAGGATTTAGAAACTGATCACAGATTATCTAAATATCGATACTAAAATAACAAGGATTTAGTTACTAATTATGATCTTAGATGATCTAGTATCGATATTAAAGTAAAAAGGATTCAGTACACTAATAGCAGGCGATTTAGTACCAATAGTAAATTGAACTAGTATTTACGTACATCTAGTATCGATACTAAAGTAACAAGGATTTAGTTCACTAATCGCAGATGATAGTATCGATAGTAAATTGAACTGTTGTTTACCTACAAGTGATCTATCGCTATCGATAAAGCAAATAAAGGCACATTACAGTTACATTAAAATCATATTTTTACTGTTAAAGATGTTGATTGGAGAACGTTTAACTTACCCAATTGCTTTATGTTTATTGCAGGCGAGACGCTCCAGGGAAAATTCGGGCCTTAGTGGCGTCGACATCGCGTGCGTCCACGTCTACCAGCACGTCCGCCGATTCGGGCCCGGCTTCGCCTTCCCAGTTGTGCGCAGTTTGCGGCGACAACGCGGCTTGCCAGCACTATGGAGTAAGAACTTGCGAAGGCTGCAAAGGTTTCTTCAAACGGACAGTGCAAAAGAACTCCAAATACGTTTGCTTAGCCAACAAGAGCTGCCCCGTGGATAAGCGGCGCCGTAATCGATGCCAATTCTGCCGATTCCAGAAATGTTTAGTAGTCGGCATGGTCAAAGAGGTACATATTTCTTCCTCATTTCTTTCCTTTACCAAGAACTCGCGTACGAGACTTGGAGAAGCTAATTACGAAAAACTTATTTTTTTACTTTTTTTTTTTCTTTTAAGGTCGTGAGGACGGATTCCCTGAAAGGCAGACGAGGAAGACTGCCTTCCAAGCCCAAATCGCCACAAGAAGCGCCAGCTTCTCCACCAGTGTCCTTGATTACCGCATTAGTCCGTGCCCATGTGGATACGTCGCCAGATTTGGCCAATTTGGATCTCACCCAAGTAAGTCAAAAGACAACTCGGATCTTGCCACACTCTTCTTGTCAAAGAGGGAAAAAAAAAAGATGTCAGACATCACTAATTGGGGGAAAAACAAGAAATTCGCAGAAATCATAAAGAAAACATCACATGACTACAATACTGAACGCCAACCAGGGTTTTAACACCAGAAGTAATAATTTGTTATTTTTTTCGCCCAGTACACAGAGAGTAATGGAATGGAAAGCCCACGCTCGGAAGCCGACCAAGTGCAGCACTTTTTTACGCTCTTAACATCCTGCATCGATGTCATCAAAACGTGGGCGGACAAGATCCCCGGCTTCCCCGAACTCTGCCGCGAAGATCAAGACCTACTGTTCCAATCCGCTTGCCTCGAGTTGCTGGTACTCCGTCTGGCGTACCGGATCAAGCCCACGGATGAGAAGTTCGTGTTCTGCAACGGGGTAGTACTTAGCCAAGGCCAGTGTTTACGTTGCTTCGGCGACTGGCAGACGGCCATCTTGGAATTTGCCACGTCACTGCAGTCTTTAGACGTGGATATTTCTGCGTTTGCTTGCTTAGCAGCTCTAACCCTCGTCACCGGTAAGAAACAACATCAAACAGCACCCTTTAAACTCCTTACATCCCTTAAGAACCCCGTATAGCTTAGCTTTGTCACTATAGCATGGGGAACGCAGAATCACCTTACGTAAAAATTATAGGGGATTTTTGCAAAAATTTCTTAACAGTAATGTAGCTCATAGGATTCCGGATAGCAAGACAGTTTGACTTTTCTTACCTTTGCCTTCAGTAATTTGAAAAAGGAAAAATTAAATTGAGTAGTTAAAGGAAATTTTTTTGCGAATTTTATATATCACGTACGCGAAAAAGTGCAAAATCGCGAATTCGAGACTGTCATTCGATAGAGATTATTTTTACAGTACTTTTTTTTCGAAAAGAAAAGCTGCATAGAAGCAATGCACGTTCAAATAAACCCAAGCTATACACTGCACGCCATCTAGTAGTAGCTAAGATAACAAGCTAAGCTCGGCGGGAGCCTTCAAACCTTCTATATTCCCTTTGAAGTTACTAATTTGATGATTTTTCTTGTAGAACGACACGGTTTAAGGGAGCCACAGCGTGTGGAGCAGTTGCAGATGAAGATTATCAACTCTCTGCGTGATCACGTGACCTACAATGCCTTGGCGCAGCGCAAACCGCATTACTTTTCCCGCCTCTTAGGCAAACTACCCGAGCTTCGTTCGCTAAGCGTGCAAGGCTTGCAACGCATCTTCTACTTAAAGTTAGAAGATTTGGTTCCGGCCCCGCCCCTATTCGAAAAGATGTTTGCTTCAAGCTTACCTTTCTAAGGTGAAAAGCCCCCACTCCCTACGCCTTAAACCATATGAAAATAATGGCGCGAAATACTCAAAACCCAGAAATTACCCCCAAACTGCCACCTAGTGAGAAACAATGGAACTACATGGTTAATCGCATTTGCAGTCATGCGCATGTCATTACTGCCGAGACTGCCAAACCTCCCCCAAAGGCCATGCTCTGCTAGTCACATGACTGCAATTTTCAAAAGATTGCGAGTCTAAAAGGGTCTAAAGACTCCCGTTGAAGAGGAAAAAACAGGAGTCATCTTAAAGTGACTGGCGAAAACCCAAATTACTTTCATATTACTGGCCAAAAAACTACGGATAGGAACGGAACCAATTTTTTCACTTTCCAAAATCGGTGTTTTTTACTACGGAATTTAGTTCCGATCTTGCCTCGCGAAGAAAACTTGAAAAGTGGAATAGGAAAAAAGGATAAAAAAGCAAGAAAAGACTTAAGTATGTATCGGCAGAAACAGAACGCAAAGCGCCTTCGTGCCTAGGAAAGAAGCTTTTCCATATCACGCCCCCCACCCTTTGTGTTCACGTTCACAAAATAACTATTATTATTAGTAGTACACTCGACTCGGAAGAAATTGCATGTCTTAAAAATACTAATCCGCTGTTTTTGAATTTTTTTTTGGTCCGGCTCCCCAACCTTTCTTTTTGAAGCTATTAATTAACTCACTCGCATTTTTCACTTTTCTACGCCCCAAAAGAAAATACGTGTAAATATACTATACATATTAAACTAGTCCTTTTCACCCAAATCCTGTTTCGCACTCACTTTTCCTATTCGTCATCGACGAGCTATTTCCTTTGAAACCACCAAAAAAAGTTCGCTTTTTACTTTATATACGATTTTTTACCGATTTGTTAAGTGTGGCTATAATACTACAAATATATAAATATATATAATAGGATGCTGACTTGCTTGTTTTATAAAGAAACTTTATAAGGATGCTTGGAATTTTGCTTGTTGAATTTTTCAAAGACCTTTAGCTTTGTGATAATACCAGTTTTGCTCCTCTTCTAAGTTTGTCTCTAAACAAATTCTGTACCCCCCCCCCCCCGCAAAAAAATGTTTCCTAAAAATTTCAAGACCCAACCTGAATGTTTTGGAGAAAATAAAAGCCACTGTTACAATCCGATAGTCCTTTTCATTTCCCACCATTTTCCCCACCACGAACTACAATTTGAATGGAATTTTCACCGGTGATTATGACTTTTATCCTAAAAATTCAGTAAAAACTAAAGAATAATTACACAAATGGGCATTTCACTAACTACAACGGATTAATTCTCTCATTTCTGCCATTCAGAAGGTTCCATGTCCAATAGATAGGGCGAATCCAACGCCCCCAAACCGGCCGCCACGCCCCCTTCGTTGGCAGTACAGAGTTTAGTGCGCAGCATATGCCCCCCAACTATATTCTTCACCACTTTCTTCTCATCCCTATGACATCAACATAATTCGTTACTTATTACTACAATAAACTAAAGTATATTCATCGTGAATCGAGTAACAGTAAAATTACATAAGTAATATCAAATAAACCAAACAATACTGAATCAAATCAATAATAATAATAATAATAAAAATAAATAAATAAAAAATAAAATAAATTAATACATATGAATGAAATAATCAAATAATGCTGAATTGGGCTAGTTATGCAATAAATGCAACGACTGTTATATAATTAAGTATAATTAATTATAAATAAACGAAATAATAATGTATCAATCAAATAAGAATGAAAAAATGAATTAGATAAATCACCTAAGGCTGAATTCAAACAATAGCAATGGATCGAATTCGTAGTCTAAATTGGAATTGAATTCAAAGCTGGTATTGAAATCGGAAGAATTACCCAATAATGACTCCAAAAATGCCCAATTCGCCAACCGTTTCGGAAACGGGAGGGATTCCAGGCCCCGCCCCTGGTCTTATCAGGTAATTCAAGGCGTGTGGCGGCTCAATGACGTCCATCAGAATGTATGCAGCACGTTCAGGCGTTCTCCCCAGCGCTCGGAGTACTGTCGCTACCTCCTCTCCGTATGCATTGTTCCCGCCCCCTTCGCGCTGAGGTTTCAGAACGAATTTGGTCGGGTCAGCAATGGCCATAGCAGCAGCAGCGTCTCCTTCCTCGTTCTAGTTAAAAAGAATACAAAAAACGACAGATTATGGATACAATTATACCATATTATATTAATTCTATATTATATATATATTTCACTATTATATTATCATATTATATTATATTAATTACAATTAAATGGAAGAAAAAGTTGAAAAAAATCTGAATTCAAGGATACAAAACGGTGAGCCTTACTAAATCTAGACTGTACAAGCCTGCAAAACATTCGCGAAGTTGAGCAATTTTATGCGGATCATCCATAAAACGCTCTAGGACGCCCTTCTTGGCCAATTCCTGCTGTACTTTCTTGGTTCCGGTTAAATGGTAATGTATCGTGGGACACTTGATGGCTAAAGAACGCTCAATAATGAGGCGTCCATCCCATTCGACACGCGATGGATATTGATCTGGAACGTAACCGGATCTAAAGTACACTACAGCAACTTCCTCTTCATCTCTACGAAACAATAGGGAGAAAACCGACTGTTTAAAAGCTAAAAAAGCTTTAAAAAGTTTGGATTTTTTTTTTTTTTTTTTTTTTTACATCAACAAGGCTTTCGTTTTAGGGTCCAAAGTCGCCCTGGTTCCCATCTCGGTCAAGTTTCGACGAATAACCCGAACATTGGGATTTTGCTTCCTGATCTCGAATTCATGAAACCGCTGGTCGCAGATATTGTACGTCACGTTCTCAATTATGAACAGGATCACAGCCCTAACAAATAAATTAATTAGTAACGAATCAATAGAAGTCACCTTAATGCATGAAACTAAATTCTAAAAAAACCTTCATAAATTAAATAGATTAATCGTCAGAAATTTCAAAGATTTCCGATAAATTCTACATTTTTCGATGTATTTAGATATGAGAAATATACTTTGGTTTATTGTAGATGCTCCAAGCTTCTAGCATGGCCCCCGCTAAAGACTGCAAGGCACGATTTTCAGGTAACTAATTTATCCCAAAACATGTAATTAATATTTTTTATTTGTTAGAAAATAAATAATAAAACTTACATTCTGGCATTTATCCGCATGGCCCAATTCGCCCAAAATAAACCTACATAATCCCCACAAAAAGAGAAAAGATATTTAATTCCTTACCACACTCTTGGATAGTTATTAGTATAAAACGCAACAAAGTAGTTATTATAGTAGCTAAGAATAAGCAAACACGAAAAACAAACGCACTATCCCGTCCCATAAAATAAGCTTCCGATGGTAGTTCGAGCAACCCGGGTTTGCGCTACGAGTGGCGGCTAGGTTCGATTGACAGTGTAAATTTCATGGCTTCGATGCAGGCCGGACTAACGCTACGAGTCCGGCCTGAGTTTATGGGGAACGTCGGCCGGTTGAGGGTCGTAACTTTGAAGCTTTCCGACATTTCTCATAAGCTCATCCTGGACTTCGTAGCGTTACTCCGGCTTACTCACTCACCACAACCACAACAGCGCAATAATGAATAAAGGAATGTAAACCTCGCGGGTTTCCTTTCATGACTTCGGCTTGATGTTTAGTGCGCTCGGTGACTTTATTTTTAGGACGAAATAGTGAGATATGGGTTAATCCCCCCAACCAACCAGCCAAAAGCATTCCACACTTAATGCAACATGGCAAAACGTGAAAAAGTCGAAAAAGGAGGAGGGGATGGTGCGGTGTGGCTACTACCAACAAAACAGAAGCTAATTAAGTACTAATTTTGAGGGAACTTTTTTCTTTAACGCGCTAATTAGTAATATTTTCAGTCAAATTCAAATTCACCGAAAAAAGGATCAAACAAGCCCTCTGCCAAAGAACCTTCAAGAATCCCACACATTGCGAAAAAAAACTACACAGCCCCGAAGCTATTAATAAAACAAAAAGAATATTTTGTTTTGGTTTTAATTTTGTGTTTGGTATTAAGGTGTGAGAGGTTGTTTGTTAACACAAAAAATTACCTACTAAAGTCGACAAATTGGCTGGCGATACCCCCAAAGCTGGCTGCCACTGTGTTAATTTCAACTTGCTGCATACAACGGCAAGGTGCGTGGAGCAAATAATCGGTACGGATGATACCACAAGTTTGGGGCTGGTTTCATAAACAATCGTCAATTTTTTTTTCGATTGACGTAGGGAAACATTGGTAGCCACCCAATAAAAGCGAACCAACCCAACGTGATGGACATCGTAAAGACATGGGATACAAAAGCAAAAAAAATAAAAGGAAAACCAAACGTTGAGAACCATTTTCCCATTAAATTAATTAACCAAATCCACTCCCAAAAATTGGACTAAAATTAATCAAAAATATTACATTTTAAAGTTTCCAAAAATTACAATGTAAAGTACAGTACTCTTATCAAATTTCTATGGAATGAAAACGGTAATTAATTAAATTAAAAATGAATTAAAATTACAATGAATTGCAATTGTAATGAACTAAATCAAACGTTTCTTAACTAAAACGCTGTAACAAGAAATACAAGTTTGGAACGCTAAAAACTGGAACAAAATATTACAAAATTTAATTACTATATGTCAATAAAGAAGTAACTATAGTATATGCATAATTCATATTTTTAATTCGTTTAGGCAAAGTTAACGGTTTGGTTAGTGAATTAAGAAATATTGAAAAAATGTTGAAAAAATATTTTTAAAAATATATAAAAAAAAAAGTATATATATAGGAGTGGATTAAAGGAGTGGATTTATCAAATTTTTACGACAAAAAGAGGCGTGTTTGGGATAATTCCTGGCTGACTCCAAAGACTGAAACAAAACAGAAACTACCACATTTTTTTTGTCATTTTGCCGCTTTCCCCTCCTCCTAATTGGAGATATCCAAAAAAACGTAAAAAGAAAGCGAGGAAATGCATGTAGGAAGCCTTTTTTTGTGTTTTGGGGGGGTTCTTGCCTCATCTAACCTTTGAATATGCGAAGAGACAGGTCCTAGCCAACCAAAACCTGCAGCGATGGTGTTGACTTCCACCTGAGCCTGGCTACGGCCCTTGCTAGCAACCGATTCCAGCATGATATCCGATCGGACCATACCCAAACACAAGGGCTAAGCATATACGATATTTATAGATATTTTAATTGAATTGGAATTTTGTGTTGCCATTTCTAGCTTCTTTTTTGTGGGGATATTTCGCAGTTCTCTTTTGTTTTGATCTATTTCTTTTACATACAGTTTCAAGACCGTTGGAAGTCCGTCAATGGCTTCGACGGAATTTGATTTGGAAGACAAAAGAAAGCGGAGTTTTCTACTTTACCTGGGTAATTCCCTCTGCACGAACTTTTTCATAGATCTCGAATAATTTGCCCGTGAAGGCGTCCACTTGAATGGTTCTGAAACAGAAAAAACAGACAGATTAATGCATTTAAGAAAAAAGGTAAATTAATTGGTTGTAAAGTTATTTTATTACGTTGCTAAGGTGGCCTTGAGAAAGTCGTAGTCGTGGGCGATTTTGTGTACAAGTTCGTTAATTAGCAGCTGGAGGTTAATTGCTCGTTCAAATTCCTTCTTGGGCAAAACAGACGGTAGGAGAACAAAGGGAGCAAACTGAAGGACATCGGGATTGAAGTTTGTCTTGGACCGCATGCCAACTCCTAAATTATTATATATTAATATAATTAGCTTTGCTAACGAGTCAAATTTTAGTTAATTAGATTCATATTACCGTGCATTACAGCCCAATCCTTGGCCTTTTCGATGACTTCGAGCAAAGTGGCATCACTAATGCTCTTCAAGTCGATGCAAGGATCCAGAAACGCACTCATTACGCTGCAGAAATTAAAACTGGTGCAAATTTTTGTTTACGACTGTCGTCCTTGACCGCTAGTGGGCTCACAGTTGCACTTATTTGGCGTTCCTGGTACCTTTTTATCTTCTTCAGACTAGTTATCAACTAAAAAACGGACTTTTAGAAGAGACTCTTATCACAGATTCTATTGTCAAGAGTTCAAAACGGTTTGGATATCATACATCACTGACACCGAGGTATCGTAAAGTTGCTTAGTCACTATTATTGGCTGTTTTAATCATGAAACAAGACTGAAGGAATCCGAGCTTTAAAAGTAATTTAAACCCTTCTCACCAGTCTTGAATGAGATTTGCGCGGGATTAAAGCGGAAATGGAGATTCCACGTGTTGAGGAAGAAATATGCTACGATGAATTCTACCGCGAGTACATACTAGCGAATAAACCATGCATACTTTCGTCAAAATTTACTTCCCACTGGTTTGCGCCTAAACTTTGGGTGAAAGATGGCCAGATTGACTTTGAGTATTTAATCGCTAATTATGGACAAGCCGACGTACCAGTCGCGGACTGTAAGGGCCAGTACTATGACTCGCATCCCAAAACGACTTACACTTTGCAAGATTATTTGAAATACATGCAAAATTACAAGGAAATGGAGTATTCCATGGATCTACCTTGTTTATACTTAAAAGTAACGTTTGCCAGAACTCGAAATAGCTATTTACATAAATTCAATACTTATAGGACTGGCATTTCTTCAAAAGTTACCCTAAATTGAATGTTTACGAAGTACCCAAGTACTTTAGATCGGATTGGTTAAACGAATATTACCTGGACAAGGAACGCGATGACGATTACCGTTTTGTTTACATTGGACCTAAAGGCAGCTGGTACTCATCAGTACTCGTATTCCTTTACATAACAGTCAGTGATTGTAAATGTGTTTGTTAATAACGCAGGACACCGTTCCACGCTGATGTTTTCCGCTCGTTTAGTTGGTCAGCCAACATTTGGGGCAAGAAGAAATGGCTTTTGGTCCCTCCCGGCAAAGAAAGCCCAAACAAAAACAAATTAATTTACGACATAACCCTCGATGCTACAGACAAATACTGGATCGAAGTAATCCAAGAAGCTGGAGAAATCATCTTTGTTCCTTCAAACTGGCACCATCAAGTCCATAACCTGGTAAGACGCCAGGAATCTCGATCAAATTACATTAAAATATTCAAAAAACTCAAAATTCGGCTTATAAGTTAAGCTTAGAGACTAAACTCCTATATTTATATATCCTGTATAGGAAGACACAATTTCCATCAACCACAATTGGTTCAACGCCGCTAATTTGGGTTCTATAACTGCCGCTCTTGGCTCCGCCCACCAAGAAGTCCTGGCAGAATTGGGAGAATTGGTCCAATCAGGAGACGAGGAAAGTTTACATCAAACTGAATTAGTTCTTCGCTGTCATCACGGATTAAATTGGCGCGATTACGCACATTTGCTTTACTATATTTCTATAAAACGAACCAATACTCCCAATGGGCCAGAAGTACACGCCCCTTGTTCTATATGCAACGATAACCCCCGTACTTTATGCGACC
This sequence comes from Lepidurus apus apus, assembly GCA_022832285.1. Taxonomy (NCBI): domain Eukaryota; kingdom Metazoa; phylum Arthropoda; class Branchiopoda; order Notostraca; family Triopsidae; genus Lepidurus; species Lepidurus apus. The sequence goes on along the minus strand of JAGJRO010000174.1, from coordinate 4,840 downwards.
CCAAGTCCCATGATGCATTTGACGTAAGCGCTATCAAAGCCGAATTAATTAACTTCCCTTTGCTTGATTCTACCGTTTCCCAATTAAAAGGCCTTTTAGAGAATAATTAAACTAATTTATCTCAATAAAAAAGCCGGACAATTTACTATTAAAAAGCATATATCTAGCTTGATTCATTAGTTTTGGATGGTTTAGGTGGTTTGAGGAACCCAATTTTGCGTAGGTATCTCACGATGAAGGGCGTGGCAGCTAAGGTGATACTAATTCGCACAGGCGCAAACACCTTATGCAAAGCATAGGCTATAACAAACGTTCCAGCCCCTGTGGTGACTTTCGACTCGAGAAACGACGAAGAAACGCCCAAACTGGATAGCATCATATTCACATCTAAACCACTGAAAAAGAAAAGAAATTAAAATTAATTTTTATATTTAATAATTAGTTTAATAAATAATGTATAATAATTAATTAATTATATTCAATAATCAGTTAATATAATTAATCTTGTTAATTTAATTTCCTTCCAGATAAGTGAAACGACAAGTACCTCGATACGGCAGCGTACGATAATCCTAAAGAAGCTACAGAAATTGTCACATGGAAGGCAATGACTGTAGATCCGTATTCTTTGACTGCTCTTTTGAGTTTATCGACTTTGGTTAATTCAGAGGAGGAGTCAGGAGGGGGTAAGGTGCTATAACAACGCACAACGCCATAACCATTCCATGCTTTGGGCACTAGAGGGGCTCGGTAACCTAAGGTACTACGTTAGTAAGTTAAAACGAGCCAATTAGACTGAATTCTATGTTTAGATTAATAAAATTGGGTGTTTGGGGTGTACCTGAGTATTCTTGACGGGGTACTGCATCAATTTGATCCGTTTGGTGGTGCAAGTTTTGCAGCTCGTCCGCTAAAAACTTGTCTTGTTGCTTCCAGCCACTGCCGGGCATATTGTGGTGGGTGCAGGGCACGGAATCATTGACCGAGGCGGCGGTGGTGGAGCTTTGTTGAGGGCAAAAAGGGTCTGGGACTGCGGTTTGCATTACGGAATGCAGACTGACACTGCCGGCGCAGTCATAACTCTCCAATTCAGCCACAGTGGCCAAAGGTAAGTCAAATTGGGCGTTGGAACCTTCCGAGCCGATACTCTGCTGATCGCTCATGAAAGACCTCGAGAAAACGGAAGAATTTTGGCTTAAAAGCACTGAGCTGTTCAGATCTCGGTTCCTGTCTTGCGAAAAAGTGACTTTTTCGCGAGTTTCGAGATCAATGAGATTCTGAGGCAAGGACAATGGCCTTGCACTGACAACCTTGCAGTCCGTTTGTACTTGTCTCACTACGAATGCCGAAAAGTAAGCGATTAAGGCAAAATTACCAAGTTTTTAGTTTACTTTACCTGATAAAACTGGAGCAGCGCGAAGACAAAGAGAAGATAATGAAGTTGGGGCCGAAAGAGGCTTTGACAGTAAAACAAATTGCTGCCGAGATAAGTTCCCACTGACGATGCGTTTTAAAACGGCACCGAACGGATCCATCTAAGATATTATGAATGTAATTTATTTAAGAAATAATTGAGTTGTTTTGCGAGCTAAACTTTACGTTTTCGGTATATGAACTGCGGTTTACTGACTGTGTCTGTGTTTTGAAGAGATCAGGGGAACCTAGGATGAGAAGAGGACGTTGACGTGGTTTAGCGTAGCTGCTGTCTGGTAATCAGCCAAATTAGTTTCTAAGAAAAATAAGAAAACTGGTTAGCAGCTGGATATAACTGGTTCTTTCAACACGTGTTTACGGCCTGGAAGACACTTCCAAGGTTAAGCTTAAGGTTTTGTAACATAATAACATTCCGGTTGCTATTATTAACTCTTTCTGCCTCTGGAAAATCATGGAAATGGAAGCCAGCCAACAAAGCTTGCGCCATTAAAGTAAAAACAAAAACCAAGGGTGAAAGGACAAATAATTTGTAACAAAAATGAGCTTTTCTTGTTTAATTGAAGGGAATAATGTTCGAAATTCGTACTTTTTAAACATTCACAGCTGTTGCAATGTTTCACGTTTCCTACAATAAACAAACAAATGTAGCGTTGTTTGAATCCTGTATCGATACTTATACTGATGACAATTAAGTATCGCTTTTTTATTAATCGATTTGTAATTTATGTCCCGGGGCTACACAAAATCTTAGCAAATAAATAGCTTTTACGCGTCAAAAAAGAAGAGACCACAGGACTTATATTTAAACAAACCACATTATACAGCTGCGCGAATAGAATGACGAAGTTTTCCCAATGAAGAGGCTAAAATACACCATTACCGGCGCAAACAAATCATGACGAGCGATGTTTATTAGATCTTTCAGAAGTAAACTTGTCGAGCGTTGTTGGGATTCTGTTCCACGGGGCAGTAGGGACACTTCAGCCTGCCAAGAGACACCATGGTTCTTCTGTAGGCAATACGATTAGGTGTCAACACGCATAAAAAACCAATGCGAAAGCAGCAAATAAATAATTCAGCCCTTTTTAAATCGCAAACTCGAGCGAATGCGAAAGGCCGCAAACAAACAGAAACAGGATTATTATACGGGATTAGCAGGTTATTTACGGGACTCGAATGATGGAACGTTTACTCACTTGTTACCAGTCGACAGTTTCGTTAACGCATCGCGTGATATTACGTGTCCACAAACGAGGCGCATTGGGGGGTTGGACTCCGAACTTTGCTGTCTTAAAATGGGGCACGCAAAGATGGAGTGAAAACGATACTCTTTCCCCACGTCAATTTCAATCTAAAATAAAAATAAAAATTGTAATAATAAATTAAAATTTCACATCAAATACACAATAAATGATTCTTAAAAGATTACCGGTAATTCATCTTTATTGCTCCACATTCCTGTCACTTGTCTTTGCATCATGACTTGTTTGATGTTTAACAACGCAGGCAGAGCAATGGAACCCACATTCACACTACGAAACAAAACATTAGAATTTAACGCCAATTTTTTTAAAATTAACTCACCACACGGTTAACGGACTCTCTGCACTGAGTCCTAGCAAAGTACAAGCGTCTCTGGTGAAAATTTCGCAGATTTCTACCCACAATTGAGGATCAAGCCATCGTTTATACGGCGACTCGCCCAAACCAGTCGAAATGTACAGCAACATTCCCATTAAGACCTGAATTTCTGCAACGGGGACATTAAACGAGTTTAAAGACTTGAACAAAAGGTTAGGTAGCAAAAAACCTTTCTCGTGCTCAGCGACAAACTGGGGGAAGTACGTTTTGGCGTACAAAACGGCTTCTGATTGTCTGTTTTTGCCTTCACTGATCAAATGGATGAAATTCAGGCGATGTAGCCTGAACTCGAGACTTGAGTTCTGTTCCTGCAAGGGTTCTTTATGTTGGGCTGTCCATGCTAAGGCTGGTTCAAGGTTTTTCTGCTTTAGGGCGTCCAAAATGGCGTTTAGCTCCTCGAAAGGACCTTTTCCTCTGCTTCCAATGTCTAAACCAGCTTCCTAAAAGGTCTCTGATTAGAAAAATCGGTTTATTGGACCATTGTAGCTTACGTTAGCTAACTCTTCGCCGATATCCATCATTCCTTGTCGATAGAAATGCTCGCAAATGACCTGGTTAATCAACGCAGCTTTCTCTGGCTCTGCAAACGCTTGTTCGTTGGTGACAGAGGCATACTCCGACACAAAATTCTAAAGAAAAGGGTATTATAAACTAGCTTAAGTCAACTGAAATTATAGAAAGTTACTCTGTCGATGGTCTTCCCAACTTTGGAAACGGTGCTATGCAAATCACGATGCTCGGTTGCCAATCTTGAGACGGTTTCCTTAACTTTGGACATGGCTTGGTTCAATATAAGTATCTGTGCTGTTGTGATTTCATGCTGAGCAGGAGCTTCATGGAACGAAAAATGACCAATACAAATTTTTAGAAAAAGAACAAGAAAAAGAAAATTACCTTGTTCGAGCTCTGCCTTTAGATTTGAAATATAAGATATCAAGTCGCCCAACGTCCTGTTTCCATGATCTTTGATTGCTCCAAACTTGGACAAAACTTTGTCTACTTCCTTTTCTACTGCCAAACAAGCTTCCATGTTCTTCAATCACGTGAATCACCAATCAAAACAAATGGCGATTGCACAACAGAGAATTTACCATCAAAACATCAACACAAAAGAAAACTTCTTCTTCGTGTTGTTATAGACGACAGGCGAAATGTCGTCGCATCGTCGTCTGCAGCATTTCCAATAGGTGTCGCTATCTTACTCTCTTCTGTTGCTAGTTTCCTAGGTCCAATCACGAATTTACATTATCTTATTGGATTGGGCGTGCATATGAAAGTGCCTGATGGTGTAATAGGANTGTCTTTTAGAAATTCTCGTTCTATCGAATAGAATAGACATTCCATGATCTTATGCTCCACCGTATCGTTCCTCTCTCCACACCCATCACAAGAGCTATTTCTTTTAAGTTTAAACCTGTGCATCCATGCCCCTGTTTTCGCATGTCCACATCTCAGCCGAAAGAGTGCTACTGCTACTTTCCTGTTTTTATGCAATAGCCAGGGCGCTGGCCTAATGTTTGTAGCGGCTTGTACAAATTTTTGAATCGTACTGTTTTTCAAACTCTGTAGTATTTTTTGCTCTAATTTCTGTTTGAATATGGCCGAGATTTCGTGTCTTGTGAGGGCTCTTAATTCTTTTTGATTGGAGTTTTTGCCTATCGTCGCCGCCACATCTGCTGCCTCATTCCCTGCGATCCCAACATGCGACGGCACCCATTGCAAAGTGATGTCAAATTTGTTTATTTGTAAGTTTCGTATTCTCTTC
>JAGJRO010000172.1:0-103249 GCA_022832285.1 Lepidurus apus apus | reverse complement strand
CCGTATAGTTGATGCAGATCTTGGAGTGCGTGGTAATAGAGCTCGGGGTTGTGCAAACTTTGGGCAATACTGTTGCGGATCTCTGGTGTAAGGAGCTCTCGAAGGTACGCTATTCTTTGAACGTTGCTTGGGATGACGTCGTGAATGAGACTTTTGAAAGACGATATAAACATGTGCCATTCTCGTGGGTTAGCATTGAACTGCTGTATACCGATGTTGGACACGTTGGGAGCAGCCCAGGGCATACCAAAATATGCGGCGGTAGTGTTCGTGGTCTCGTAGATCCAAGCGTCGGAGGCACCGGAACGGGGAATCGTCGGAGAACTTAAACTTGGGTTGCGAGATGGTGTTGGCAGGGTAGTTTGTAGCCCCACCGTGGCTGAATTTGGAACTAAGGGTTGTGTGACAGGAGTTGGGATTGCTCCAGAGTTTCTTTGGGAGATAGCGGCTTCTTGTAGGCGGAGTAGCTGTAGTTGGGCTTCAGCGATTTGTTTGCTGATTTGCTCGATCTGGCGATGGTGAGCTTCTTCGGCGTCACGTTGAAGAACAGACGTTTGTGAAACACCGGAACTTGTTAAGCTGGAGTTAGATGACGGTTGTACGATAGCCGGAGGGATTGCGGGTTCATTTAAATAGTCGTCGATAGCTTCCATGAATTGCAAGACGTCAACTTCGATTTTGGCGTGATAGTTTTTTGCGGTTTGTAGTCGAGTACCATCGAGTTGTGCGGCCAAAATATACCTTTGGTTCGTGGCTTAACATTCTTTTACCATGGAGAACAGTTGCCTTTTAAGGACCAGTATTGCTTCACGGGCTTCTTGGCGTCGAATAGCATCTTGGATTTCAGATGCAAATTTGAACAAACGTTTTTTGTTCGAAGTGCGTAGTTGATACAACGTTCTTGGATCTTTGTCATCTTCGTTGTCGGATTCGAGAAGAGGGACTGGTGAGTCATCGGACATTTTCGTTGTAAGAGCTTAGTTTTGGGGATTTGAACGATCTTGCGTGTTAACTTTAATTCAAAGTACGAGCTTAAACGTATTTGTTAGAACCTTATTGGGTTCCCGGTCGATGCACCATGAAAACGACGTAATTCAATTGTAAAACGTAGGGTTAAATTTGCCCTTGGAACGTAAGCTAGACGAATTCGGAAGATCGAAGCACAAGACACAATTCACTTGAATTTGAGCTACTTGTATTTGCTTGGTGAACCGTTGTGGCCCACAAGTGCATGTTTTGCCATGCGTTTACTGAAAGCGTCTCCCTTTCTGCTGCTGAAACAGTGGATATGCAAACGTTGGTGAACAGAATGAAGGGCTAAATGAAGCGTTTTCTTAGAAGTAGCTTGCAAGAAGAAACAATTCTAGGTAAAAGGGAAAAAGGGAAAAAGATTGAAAAGAGCGCATGCAAAAATACGAAGGCTAAACTAACGGTTGGCAACAAAACCAATAGCATGAGGCTGGACTGGAATTACTGTATTGCCCAGTGTTATGACGGTGCAGCCGTTATGAGTGGGCACCTGTCTGGTGTACAAGCTCGGGTCAGAGAATTGCATCCTCAAGTAGCTTATATCCACTGCCACGCCCATCGCTTAACCCTGGTCCTTGTGGACTCTATTGAAGACATTCAAGAAGCCTGAGAACTCTTTCAATTCTTCAACGACTGTACTTATTTTTGTGTAAAAAATACGTAGAGGTGGTCCTCGATACGTGTGATCCTCGATACGAGCTTTTTATGAAAGTTCAAGAAGAACCTAATGTTGCACGTTGTCTTGAGCTCGAGAGACCTGTGGATACTAGATGGGCGTATTGGTACAGATCAATCCAAAAAATGAAAATATTGTACCCCCGTGTTCTCGCCACGCTTCAGATCATTGCCGAAACGAATGGAAAAGATGGCGCAGACGCTACGGGGTTATTGAACTAGATAGAAACCCGATAGTTTCTTCTTAAACTATTCTCCATGGAAGTACTTTTTGGAATTATTCATGGAATATCACTGGAACTGCAGTCAGAGACGTTAAGTATCTCTCACGGCATACAACTAGTAGAAGCAGCTGTACATCAATTGCAGGAATGCCGCACTAATGAAACAGGGGACAACCTTGTCGGAAAAGCTTCAGAGCTCGCCGATAAGCTGTGCCTTCCAAAAACGCAAGAATGAAATACCATCCGTCCCAACGCTCCCAAAGGATTAGTTCAAACCTGATTGATTTGTATACTATGTCCACTATAGGGAAAAGGCATGTTTATAGTGAAAACGCGATGTCAGGTAATCTAACTTGTCCTTTTAAAAAATTGCAATCCGTTTTTTTACCCGTGTGTTGATCGCTTTTTGACAGAGATTCACCAGAGGTTAGCATGTCATTCAAATCTGTTGAGAGCAATGACCATATTTAACAAAGGGTCAAACTATTTCTCGTACTTTGCGGCTTTGGAAATTGTGAACGCCTACACAACTGTGCCCTTTGACGTACTGTCACTAGAACAGCAGCTCAAGTCTGCGTTGTTTCTTCTGCAAAGAGAAAAAGCTGTGAAGGGCGTCCAGTTGGAGAGGGGTGTCAGAACTGTTTTTCAGGGTGCGAGCATTAAAATCTCTGCTGTATAGTACATGTAATGAAGGATATTCTTAACAGGACGCCATTCGCTTTCAGCGAAGTGATAAAACTAATTGATATAGTCTCCTGTTTACCTGTAACTGTAGCTAGTTGTGAACGCTTTTTTTCATTACTGAAAAGGGTGAAAACATATTTGCGGCAAACAATGGGAGACGAGCGACTAACTGATTTGTTGGTTATTGCTTCATTAAACGAAAGAGACGATCTGATTGACGATTTTGCGAGGATGAGGCCTCGAAGGTACCCATTCTGTAAATAATCATTAGTGAAATAAACGTATTAGGTTCCAGAAAGCATATACTTAATAATTCTTTAATAGTTTTCTAGATTGCATGGGTACGCTAACAAGAAACAGCTAAGTGCACTGAAATCTCCTTATAACGAACGTCCGGGGGAGCTGGGTTTGCACCTCCTAGCCTAAATCTGAAATGCCACCACTGGTTTGGGGCTCGCAATATCAAAACAGACTCCTAGGCATTCTAAATCACCCTCACTGTCTTGCATGGCTTTGCAAGCTGTAGCTTCAATCTCTGCGTCTGACGGTACAATTGGGCAGGTAATTTCACTCCTCTGTCCATATTTCTGTTTATGGCGGTCAAACGTTGGGTAGTTTTATGGAATCTCTTTCACGTGTGGAATGAAGGAGCAACGTGCAGTCAATTTTTTTGTATCGTGAAGGGATACAATCTTTGAGCGAGAAATTTACTTGACTGCTGGTGGCTTTCAAGGCAGGTACGTGAGTTTCCAACAAGGAAATTGTTTTGGGACTACTAAGTCTTTCGACGCCGTCGTAATTCCTTTTGTCGCGCAGATCTAGATCACGGTCACGAATGATATGGACATCTTTTCCGACTGCCTCGCGAAGCTGTTCGACGTCGATTGGAGTTGCAGTGTAGTTTCGAAAAGGAAGATTTTTTTCCTTTTTTAGCAGGCGCACTCGCAATTTTGCTCCCAGGTGCGGACTGTCTTGCAGTGGAATAATACTCCTCAGGGGATCGGCGTAAAACCAATGCCAACTATTTAGGGCGCCACTTTAGAAAATAAAGTCTAAGACCAGCTGATTTAAATTAAAAATAATTTCTTACAATTGCTTCCAAGTTTCAGCTCTTGCTTCATTAGCTTCATCTCTCGACTATCTCCGTCGGTGGCGTAACTGAGGACTCCGATTCCAGATTGTTTTAGTACGTCTGACACATGGTTCAATCGTTTCTTCACGTCTTCGCTTGTAAAGCGATGATTGCTTCCAAAAACGCAAATGCGGATAGGCGAAGCTTCGTTCGACAGTGGCTGTGCCATAACGATAAAAACGTTTCATGCAAACAGGTTAACATGATGTAATATTTCGTTAATTGAAATATCTTGCAAATTTCGTAATGCAGATCCGCCAACTGAGCGCCCAGATAGAAAAAATGCATTCCTTCTTCGTTCTGTCTGTCTTGGCGTGTAGTCAACCCAAAGTCGGGTCGTCTTCTGTAGTAGCAGCTTTTAATCTCGCAAACGGGAAATTTGGAAAGCAAAAACAGCGATATCCCTTATCTCCTGAAGTGAGTGTTCCTAATTTGAAATCACAAAGTTTTCTCTGTGAATCGTTCTGTCAAAAATCGATTTTTCCCCTTTAGTCGAAAGACGACTTTCTTCAAGCGAATGAAACGTACTTCAAGTTTATGTTTGTGCGCCACCCAATGGAGAGGCTCCTTTCCGCCTTCGTAGACAAAATGATCGTCCATCCTGTTCCCCAGCCTTCCAGGTTTTCCTGAAAAAATCAAACAAAAAGGGCAGGCCATTATAACACAGAGAGCTAAGAATTCTGGCCAGAAACAGAGAAGACTGCTCGGCTTGGCGAGCCAAAGTTTACACAGTCACAAAACTCATAAACCGGAAATTACAGAAACGAACAATTATAGAAAGGATACGTCCAAGCTTGGAGAAATATATAATAGTTGGGAAAAGGAACAATCCAGGAACAAGACTAAAATTATAGCAAAACTGGATACGAACACTTCATCGTTCACCGGCCCAACGTTTGAAGAGTTCTTAGAGTATGTTCTGTCAACAGACCTTCATGGTTAGTTTGGAAAAGCTGATATCGATATGCCAAACCTCTAATTTCGCTTCATTCTGTAAAGTAAACAATTCTCAGCTATGACTGACTGTAATAGAAAACCTTAGGAGCTTATATACAGGTAGTTAAGGACGCAAATATAGAAAGGTGCGGTCAATCAATCAGTACAAGTAGAGTAAGGTCAGGTCAGGGCAGGTCATAGACTTAGGTCAAATACCAAACAGAATCTCTCAACACCAAGGTTAACTACTAAGAGTACACATCCTTACAACACCAAGGTTAACTACTAAGAATACACATCCTTACAACATCAAGGTTTACTAAGAATACACATCCTTACAATTCCATAAGGCCTACCAATCGTGGAAGCTCACTGGGAGCCTTACTGGCGGCAATGTTCCCCTTGTCATATACACTATCACGTCATAGACAAAATTGAGACGACCAAAGAGGATTTCACGGTAACCTCAGATTTTTTAAAATCTAATTTAAGGTTCCGCTTTGATTTAACGTCTTGCTTTTCGTATTATAGTACAATACTCTTAAAAAAAACGACCCCAACAAACCGTACTGTCCTAATGGCCCGCAACGGCGCATCTGGAAACAGTGCTGCGAAGTGCGAATAGCCGTCCGTCAGACGCACAGTTGCGGGCCATTAGGATGGTGCGCTTTGTTGGGGTCGTTTTTTTTAAGAGTACTGTACATTTGGCAACGCACTGGATTGGATGAGCGAGTTCCTGTGCCTTGGTTGAATAAAAAGCCTGTTTCGAATGAAAAAAGTCGACACACGCATTATTATGCCAGTCTACCCAGGGAACTTATTCTGCGAGTCTATCAACGTTACCGTTTGGATTTCGAAATGTTTGAGTACAGTATTGGTGATGTTTTAACGCAAGCTGGCTATTATGTAAATGTAAAGCACATCTAATAAACAAAGCCGCTCGAATTCCTCCACCTTCATATTGTTGCGGCCCGTCTGAATTTTGCCATTTTTACTGTATTCAACCCGTGGCTATACTTGCTTTCTGACCCTACATGGCAAATCGAACCCTTTTTGGGTTGGCGCTTTGCTTTAGGGCAAGCCAACCATTAGTGAGCGTGCCTCGGTCGTTTAAGACAGCTTCTATGCTTTTCAAATGGCATTCCTGATGTCCCTGTGCAAATAAAAATTTCTGGGCATTTCAAATGGGACTTCACATTCCTGTGTCCCTGTTCAAATAGTGTCTGATGCAAACAAGCTTTGGTCGTTTTGGTCGTCTTTTGAAGTAGGGAAGAAACTTCGTACGCTGTCCCTGTGCGAAGAGTGCTCAATTGCTAATGCTAATCTCCCATTTGGGTTTCTTGGTTTGGCTTCAGCAGGCCTTCTTTGCCTGATCGGTGCATCCAAGTATATTCAACATCCATTCCAACATCCAACATTAACATCTAACATCCATCCAAAGTTTAACTTCCAACACCCATCCAATATTAACATCCAACATCCATCCAACATCCATTCCAACATCCAACAATTTCCAAGTACATCCAACATCCATTCCAACATCCAATGGAAACAGCGCTATTGACCACATTACGTTAATCGTACTTGCCTTTATAATCATCCTTTGGCACACGGAGTGTCTTGAACTTATCACAACAGTATATCCAGCATCCAACCCGCGTTTTTTTATTTGTGTGCGAATGTAAGGCAATACCTACATATTTGGAATGTGTAATATTAAGAAAACGTAACTTGATTATAGCCAAAAAATTAAAAAAGGTTTTTACCTGTTTTACAGGTGATTTATTACTACTGTGTATCGGGACGCGGTATGCAGTTGACTGCGACTTACTGGATGAGGTCGAGAACGAGAAGCCTTTGTAATAAATGCAAATGACTGAATGTTGGTTGAAATAAGACTGACTCTATTTTCAACGATTGATCAGATATATACAAGAATAATCGGTCTAAGACAAGGTCACTTGGTATAGAGGGAATTACCAACAAGGGTCAACTAAGGTCACGACAAACGTTCCAAGAAGGGATTAACCCTGACACTAAAATTATGCTACAGCTACGCTACACCTTCTCTATGGCAGTAATCCGGCGATGTGAGGGAAAACACCGTGTCGGCGGAAACATGACTGTTGGCCAAGGCAGAGCGTACGTTCGTCCTTACTTATTTTTTAATCCACTTACTGGAATACCTGTGTCGGTGTCAGCTTTCCGAGCTTTACAACAATGCTGTCCTCGGATTTCCCGGTTTGCAACGCGCAATGGACCTGCGGCTAATTCGCCGATATAGAATGGCAAACCGAAGGGATATGGAGGAACAAAGGAATTTTCAAAAAATGCGGAATGAACACAGTATCTCACTATACATACTTGTTATAATTTATTATCCTATTAACTATTCGAATTAAAACGGATATCGCGAAGCAACCTGAATCGCTGAACGTAAATGACACTCAAACACTCAAACTTCTGAAGCGTAAAAAATTTCAGAATAAAAAGAAATATTTTAAACACTCTGTATATTCCCTTATTAAAGTTTTATTAAGACACCCAATTCAAGTTGAGCGGAAGTCGTCTCTAACCTGCACAAAATCAAAAAAGCACACGATTTTGACTTTTTTTTTATTTTGTCTGTAATGTGAACCAGGCTTTAGGAAGCAGAATATTTTTTTCATTTTAAACCTCGTTTGCCAAAGCGCTTCGGTGTTGAAAACAGATTATAAAAGTTTAAAACTGCGGCCACTAGATGGCCTGATTTTTCTATGGGCAAATTTCAAATTTCCCGAAAAAATCCATCAGATTCCTGCCATTTTCGGTGCCACGCCGGTCTGATCAGATCCGGTCGATTGATTGGATATTTTTTGAAAGATCAGAACACTGCTATCTGAAGTGTATATGATGCAAGTGACAGAAACCCAATCTGTTTTTTATAAAATGGCTGCTAATGGAGAAAACCGTAAGCCTTCGTGGCGCAATTGGCTAGCGCGTTCGGCTGTTAACCGAAAGGTTGGTGGTTCGAGTCCACCCGTGGGCGTTCTTTTTTCTCGCGAATTTGCTTTTTGTCTACCTTTTTCATTACTTTATTAATGTATTAATGTATGTCCGGACTATACCTTGAGCCTGCCTTTTTCTTCTAGAAAACTAGTTAATTGGTTTTAAATAAATGTAACAAAAAAGTTTTTTTTTTTTCAATTGTTTATGTATTGTCCCTCAGCCTACCCCTGATCGCATTAATGGAAGGCATGCACGAGAATAATTCGAAATTCTGTTTCTTTGGAAGAACAGTGTTCCGCAAAGCAATCGATGGTAAATTTTGGTGTCACGAAAAAGCGGAAATTTTAAATGTTAACACTTTTCTTCCTCCAAACCATGCTTGAAGAACAACATGACTGGTCGACTTTCTCCGTCGATGTCGCGGTATTCCATAAGAGCTACCATACCGTCAACGTCCATGCCTTCTCCAGTGAAGAATTGCAGGTCCTTGAACCGACTCAGCAAATCTTTCATGACTTTATTCATATTGGATTTGAACATGGCGATTTCTCCGGGATTGGTTTCTTCCATTTTGGCAACCAATCTATTAACATCACATCGAATATTAGTTTTTACGTAATGAAATGAAGCAAAAGCAAAACGGATGGTACCGCTTCATGTAGTCCTTCAAGTATTCGGTGTAGGACTTCTTGTCACCAAAGGCGAAGCATTCAACAAGGCGATGGTTCAAGACAATGTCACAACCAGATTCAACAGCGTCTTCAGTTCCTTCATCTCCATCCTCAGCTGAGGGGTTGGCGCCGTCCAATAAGATTTCGCCATGTTTCCTCGACACATGCTGACGAAAAATATCACAATTAGCGCCATTCCTTCTACTTAATTCAATTTTGGACCTTTACCTTGCCCTTAACTTCATAGACGACTCCATCGACGAGCTTCATGGGGTAGGTGTCAGAGAACATCTCATCTCCTGCGAATCCATAGAAAAATCTCGAATTACAAACACGAAAGCCATATGCAATCTTCAGCTGTCACAAGGAATGTAAACAACCCGTAACACGTCTGCTTTTAACAGTCATCGAGTGTCCATCTCGGGCTCAAACTTTCCAAAATTACGTTTAAAAGAAGCTGTTTTAACTTACCATTGAAAATATCCTTGTAGATCTTCATGTTTGAGAGATGTTTTTCGATAAAACTCGCACTAAAAGGGAGATAAACCCACCTTTACCACGGCTATCGTGAGAAAGGCCGAGTACCGATACCGTATGATCGATGTGCACAAAAAGACGATATCGATATCAAACGGCTTATTTACCTAGAAAACCCCGCTAAATGTAAATTTTGACCTAAAGTCGCTCTAAAATGCTGATTTTGGATGGAGGTTTAGCTTCCCAGTTACAATCCCAAGGATTTCCTGTCGAAGGAGACCCTTTATGGAGTGCTAGAGCTTTAGTGTCCCAACTTGGGCTCGAATCCTTGCGACAGGCTCATCTTTCGTTTCTTGAAGCAGGCGCCGATATAATCACCACGGCAAGCTACCAATGCAATGTCCCTAACTTAAAAGATACCTTACACATTTCAGAACAAGAAAGCATTCGTCTGATCAAAGTATCCGTAGAAATAGCGCACGAAGCATGCCAAATCTATGCCAAAGCGCACAAGAAGCCTACGTTCGTCGCAGCTTCCATTGGACCTTACGGAGCTTGCCTTCACAACGGATCGGAATACACCGGCCTTTACGTTGACACTGTGACTACCGATGAGCTTAAAGCCTGGCATCGTCCTCGTTTTCTCGCTTTGTTGGAAACCGACTGCGATTTTCTCGCTATTGAAACCATTCCAGCATTAAAAGAAGCCCAAGCACTACTCGAACTGCTGCACGAGCTTGCTCCAAATCGGAAAGCTTGGATCAGCTTTTCGTGCAAAGTACATAAAACCGTTGCCTCATTGCAAAACCTAACCCTTTTTTACTCTTTCACTAGGACGATAAACACACTTGTCATGGAGAAATCTTCTCAGAAGTAGTTAATCATTGCTGGACCAATAAAACTCCAGGATTAGTGGCAATTGGGATCAATTGCACTTCTCCAGACGCTATTAAACCCCTAGTCCAAAGCTGTCACGAGTCTAACGCTCAATTCATCCTATATCCCAACAGCGGAGAAGTCTGGGATGCTAAAATGGGGTGAAATTCGTACACTTAAGTTCACTAAAAACATTTGAATCATTCAAATTTACTGCCATTTTTAGGTGGAGTGGAGCGCAAACCGTTGAAAGTTTCCTAAACTTCGTCCCGCATTGGCTCCAGTTCCAACTGTTCGCCCTAGGTGGCTGTTGTCGCGTCCTTCCGGACAATATTACTGCGTTATGCGGACTACTTAGTCTTAGGAGTAGTTAGAAGTCAAATTTGTTTAAATTAATGAGGAAAAACATGAAATTTTCCTTGTAGGCTTAATAGTCAAACTCGGGTGGTTTTCAGAAAAAAGGGGATTGATTTATACCGAAGAAGACAGCACTATATACTCCTTACTCAAATTTCCAAGTAAAGCCAGCCACACTCACAAAAAAAGAGTTAAAAACAAACACAAGAGAATATCCAGGTTAACACAAAAGCTAAAGCTGATACAAAGGGCTTCGCATGTTTGTAGTTGTTGCTTTTCTTCAGATTTTAAGACCCCACTTTCCCTCCATTTGCGATTAAACTTATCGGCAGTGGGTAAAAAAAAATCAATTTAAAAAAACAAAAGGGGCCCAGAAAAAGGAATTTCACTTGCCGATCTTTCACCCTATGACTACGCCGAAAATTATGTACAAAACGAGCCACAAAACAGCCAATGACAAATCGTCTTCCAACCTAACGTTTTTTTCGCCCCGCGGGAAATAACCCTTTAATAAAACTTTTTTTTTTAAGTACAGCCCTGACTGAAATCTTTGAAGGAGAAACATACAAGGTTTCTTGTTTCTTGGGCAGAGATGAGCGAGCATGAGAGGCAGAGAGGGAAACAAGAGAGCAATAATAAAGGGACATTTGTTTTTGTTTTTTTGAAAAGTTAATTGGAGTAAAACAAGGAAATGGGCGTGCTCTTTTGAAAGCAACACAAGTAAGGCTGTCAACTAAGAAGAATGACTGTTCCATTAACGCACATTTTAACCATACGAGATATACAAAAAAGCTTTCCCCCATGGAAAATCAAAGAGAAAATAAATCGGAAAAAAGTAATAATTATAATTATAATGAAAGTTTTAAGCCCCTGTTTTTTTGTTACGCGAAAGAGTTTTACAATTCCATGTTGCAAGGTTTATGCGTTACCAATTGGCCATGCCAGGTTTGTTTAAAACCATAAAGTAGATTTGCCATGTGGACCCGCCTTTGGCAGAAGAGAAAAAGACCTGAAAAATAAACGCAAAATTCGATAAAGTAAGAGATCTTGTACAAGAAATTGCGTCTTAAGATTTTGAAACTTACCTTATCATTGCGCTCACAGAGGAATTTGAGTCTTTGGGCCTTTTTATGCATAAAAACTCCGTCCAAATGCCCCGTTTCCACATTGCGGATTTCAATAGCTTTGTTGCCCCAGCCCATTATTTCGCCAATGCCAATATATGCAACGCTTGTGGGCATTTCGCCCCATTGCAAAACCACATTCTTGGTCATCTAAACAAACAGACAAATTTAAAATCCGTTCCGATAATATTAACTATTTCTATATCTTTTGGGAGTAATTTTAGAAAAATTTAAGACAATCCTATTCCCATACCTTCCCATATGTATTGACATAGACGCCTTCATTGTCGTAGCACAACAAGAGTTGCATTCCATTGGAATTGGGCAGCGTAACAATAGTATGAGGTGTAATGGTGCCCTGGATCTATAATTAACCAAAAGAAAAAAAGATTAGATTTGAATTAAATTCATTTTTTTTAATTGTTTCTTGTAGTTACTACATGTTTGGGAATATAAATATCGTAGACTGAGCTGGAATCTAGATCGATGGCATGGAAACCATCTGCTGATCCGTAAATCACTTTCAACCGCGTCCCTTCTTCGATAGTCAAATCCACTAAAAGGGGGCGGTGAGCGAGATCTTGGAACGACTAGAAATCGGACGAAATATAAGTTTTAAGACAGATCAGGAAGGGAGATTTCATAGCTATTTTAAAGCTCACTTTGAAAGCCATGAACTTATGGTACGGTTTGGGCGCCCAGGCGTAAATTTCAATGCTTTCCCTTAAAGCAATGACGAGAAATTTGATCTTCTCGTACTTGACAATCTTAAAATGCACGGCACCGTGCAGATCACCCACATTTATCCATCCATTCCTCTTTTCCATATTCTGAATCAAAAATTGAAAAAAACAAAAAAAAGTTAATACCTAAGTTTTGTTTTAAATGTTGTTTCGGCAGATTGCTCACTTGATCATTAATGCCGTCCGTTCTTAAAATCTTGGATTTTAACCACGACAAATAGTACACGCGGACGCGGTTCTTCTTGCCAGAAATGGTTACTAAAATATTCTGTCCCTCTAAAACTTCCATTTGCTGGAATCGCCGTCTTGAAATCAGCTGGTACACTTTGCCTTGCCCACTACGATCCAACAACATGAGTCCATTCTCCGTTCCAATGAGCAAATTCACGCCTATAACAACAGATTATAACAATTCCTTTCTTTCATTGTTCGCGCCAAAAAATCGGACAGAATTGAAAACGAACTAAAAGAATCGATTACAACAGCTAATCGATTGAATGATTTAATCGCATCTACGCATCGATGACTAAACACAAACATAAAAATAAATCCTGTATATCTAAACAATTACAAAATTCTTGTATTATTCCGGTCCAGTTTCAGTTTCATTTGGGTTTTTTTCCATTATAGCTAGCGTAGGCTCTCGCCTGTTGCCGCCAGTTTCATTTGTTTTAAACATAAAGTAAAGATATATATTTTACTCTATGTTTAAAACAAATGAAACGTATCGATTATTAGGTTAAATGGATTTCCCATTTTACTAAATGACGAACTGATTCGATTTGACTAAATAACGTAATCGAATGCTCAATATAAACAATGGATACTTTGTAAATGCAAACATAAATTAACTGTTTGGATAAGTATTAACCATATTATCGTTACATAGATTATTATGATGTAAACTATACATATAAAGAATCGTATGTGTTTACCCCATAAAGATGCGCAAAGAACTTCAGAGTTGAATCGCTTCTTATACTTCCGGATTTCTGGGGTATCGGACACGACATCATGGGAAGTAGGGGTGACATTCACGTTGATGTGCGATTCGCGTCGAGGCGTGGGACCGCCTGACCCGGATTGGCTGCCAGTAACGTTAACTCCGCCTCCTGTGGCTGCCGCGCCGGCGCCAGAGGCTCCAAAGCCGAAGGTCAAAAACGAACGCTGCTTCTGCTGGAGATGGGGAGGAGTCGACTTATTGAGGGCTTGACGATACTGCAAACAACATAAAGAGGAATAGGGGGGAAACAAAGGAAGAAAGGGAGGAGGAGGATCCAACTGATTAGTATTGTAAAAACCCCAAAACCATAAGATTTTTTTTGTTTAATGTTTGTCAAAATGAATTCCATTACGGAAATTCACTGCGCAAGCAAATTACGTCTTCCACTGCTAAAAAGCTTTTCTTGCAAAACTACATTAGTCTGGCTCAAACTCATTACAAAAAAATTTCGCATTCTCTCAAGTTCGCATTGTTATACAGTTAATTAGTACGGAAAAAAACACCATAATAAAGAATACTCACGGGACTAGGGGTAAGATTCTGTTTCCCAGCAGCCATATGGCCATTGGACGCAGTAAGGAGAGATGGGGAATTAGTAGAAAACTGAAGAGTTTTTGTGTGTCCCAACATAAAACAAAAATTCGGGGTCAGGTTGAAATAATTAGGATTAAAACTCATAGTAATAAAATCAAAATGCAAAAAAAGCATGCCAACAAGTTAATGAGTATGTCAAACCAAAAAGAATCAAACAAGAAAACAAAAGTTGGGGTATTATTTGAGGCAACTTACCTCCTCACTAATTGATTTATCCAATCGCTGACCACTAGGAGTCGATGCCTAATTAAAACAAATTTAATTAGCTTTCTGTTTTAATATTCACAGAAATTAATGTATTTAAAGAAATTACCTGCGATACTAAATCGGGTAGGACGGTACTAGATCGCGATCCAGGTGTACTAATTTGAGCAGGCGAGTCGAGACGGTGCAACTCTGCGTGACGGTCTTCTCGGTTCTGTTTTGAAAAATAAACAAGAAAATAAGAGTTAAAACTCAAGTTAAAGTGTTGGGGAATTAATAAAACCAGAGGCGTGCGATGCATAGTGATTTGCGTGCTCCAAAAAACGGCAAAACAAACGAATAAAAGC
Organism: Lepidurus apus apus; assembly: GCA_022832285.1. Classification (NCBI taxonomy): domain Eukaryota; kingdom Metazoa; phylum Arthropoda; class Branchiopoda; order Notostraca; family Triopsidae; genus Lepidurus; species Lepidurus apus. Next base: position 89,185 of record JAGJRO010000172.1, on the reverse strand, counting down.
ACCACAGGACAAACATTCGGGGCATTCGTTTGCTAAAAAAGGGCGTGACCAGTGAGTGCAAAACAATATAGGGGCTGGTCCAAGCGTAGGTTGCGTTTTGGTTGGCTAAGAATGGGCTTCCCTATCGATACTCATTTGAGTATCGAAAACATGCATTGGTTAGTGGGAGTCGCTTCAATTCAACGTTGGTAGATGGCGTTCGGATTGCTGGGGTTTTTGAAACCTGTTTGCGGGCGGTGGAGTCGCACTGCAGTCCGCGGGTCTGCAGTAACTTCGGGGCACAGGGTTCGGAAGTGGACTTGAGCAAAGGTGGGCGCTGATCCCGATACGAAGACGCGATACGAGCTTGTTCGTGGGTTTCTTGTCGTCTTTTTTCCAATTCTTGCCGTAATTCCTGTCGTTTGAGGTCCAAATCCGTTTTCTCTCGACGCCGACCCATCCAATCCGCTTTGGGTGGCGTTTGACGCTTCTCAGTTTCAGTGCGACTGGGTGAGTCGCGTTTCTCCGCCTTTAACGTCGCTAGCTCGCTGTTGCGAGTGCGGTAAAACTCGGTCAGGACAGGTTCCACGGACCCGCCTCCTTTGCTTTTGTTCGACAGCCAGGACTCGCGTACAGCGAACAAGCTTTTCGAAGAAGCAGAAGCCGAAACGGGTGCCGAAGCTGACCCACTGCTACCCGCCAGGTTGGTAGATAGATTCGAGAGTACGGCAGCCGAGTCAGACTCATTGCGGCGGTGAGTACGCGGGTTGATTTCGGGACTGGAAGAGGATTCTTTGCTCGGTTCGCTGTCGCTCTGCTGCAACTCTTTGTTGTAGCGCTCACTCAACTTTTCAAAAAATTTGGAAAAATCCCAGTCTCTCAAAATTTGATCTTGGATGTCAGAATGACGCTATTTCCAACCCACAGGAAATGTGTGCCCGCCCCCCAATAAAAAAGGAAAACAGAAAAGTCCGAAAATCATAATTCGAAAAATCAAAAGTATGGACAGAATGAATCAACAAGTTCCCAGCCCAGTGTAAAAAATAAAAAAAAAAATAAAATGCAAATAGTAATAAAAACATAAGAACTGACCAAATTTATCCATAAAAAAAAATAAAAAAAAAACGAATACGAAGCCATACTCGTGCTCCGTCGAATATTCTTGAACCAACAAACACGAAGATTTTCCAAGAAATAAAAAAAACATGACTTACCCTTCGAATCAACGTTCGATCGCTATCCTCGTCAGGAGTGGGTGGTAACGGTCGATTTGGAGCTCCTCCCACTGTGGGAATTACTTCTGGAGTGGTCTCAGGCCTACTTTTATTTTTTTAGAAATAAAATAAATAAATAATCCTTCAAATTTTGCTATTTTTAAGAAATTGTTTACAGTGGTCGTGGAGGATCACTGGCTAAAAGAGTTCCATCAGAGCGACCCCGGACGGAGGGTTCTTCTTCATTATCCGAGTCGGATTCATCGATTACGGGTGCAGAACGCGGTTCAGGGATGGGCACTTTGCCATTGGCCCTGGGCGGGGCTTGTGGTTGGGGTCCACTACCCGCATTATTACTGGCTCCGAGTCCGAGCTCGTTCAAATGAGCCGCCAAAACGTCCAGCTCTTCCGGTTTACGCGCTTGGGGCTTGAAAATCTGCGAATTGCGCTGCTGAGCTTGCTGCACCTGCGCAGAAGGCCCATGGCTGTGTCCATGACTGCTACCACGATGACCTCCATGACCTCCGGCATGAGCGGCCGCCGAAGCAGGTGGCGTAGCCGGTTTCCGCTCTTCCCGGGGTGGAGGAGGCAAAGGACGTGACGGAGGAGGAGCATCTAAACAAGATTCGTCAGTAATCATCATTAAAATGGGAACAGAAACTTTAAAAAATTTCAGTTAAAACACACAAATTCTTATAAAAGTTCTCTAGAACCTTAAAATAGTATTTTACCAATAAGTCTTTGGGGTAAAGGCGGCCTGGCAGGCGGTCCTGGATCCGGGATTTCTTCCCTTTCTTTCCGGTGCCGATCTCTTTCCTTCTCTCGTTCTCTTTCACGTTCTTTTTCGCGTTCTCGTTCTCTTTCACGTTCTTTTTCGCGTTCTCGCTCTCTTTCCCTTTCGCCGCGGTGTTCCCGGTCTCGATCTCGCTCTCGCTCCCTAGGAGGCGCTTCCGGACTCGTCAAAGTCCTTCCCTCCTGTTGTAATAATGATAATAATAATAATAATAATAATAGTAAATAAATCGTGATTTCTTTGGGAATCTGAGCCGAATCATTTTACTTGGATTTGTTGGAAATTTCTTCGTAACGTGTCTCCCACTTGCGCTTGTACAATTGAAGACGGTTCCCCAGCAATATTCGTTTCTTCTTCCTCATTATCTGAACCGGAATAACGATAATCCTCTCGTTCTAAAGACAAAAGAGAATATATTAACATTGATATCAAAATTCATATCATATTAATATTGATTTCTTAGAAGTTTTAATAAGGACACAAAATTATAAGGAATTATATGACAAAAAAACCTTTTTGTTTGTGTTTTTTGCAGCGATCAATGTGATCCTTGAGCTGGATTCGAACTTGGCGCTCCAAAGGTTGTTCGCGGATGAAAGGATGCTTTAAAAGTTGTTCAGTGTACGGTCTTTGGTGGTAATCTTTGACCAAGACCGTTTCGATGAACGACTGGAATTTCTTGGACCATTTTTTGGACTTGAGACGCGGCGGTGGATTGCGCGGAATGAGAAATAAGGCGCGCATGGGGTGCATATCACACAAAGGCGGTTGGGACTCGGCCATTTCCAGAGCGGTGATCCCCAGGCTCCACAAATCGCTCCGGTTGTCGTACGTAGCTTCGGTATTGTGCTCGCAGGCGATTACTTCCGGGGCCATCCAGTAAGGCGTGCCAATGAAGGTGTTTCGGCGTCCAATCGTGCGATCCAATTGCGCACTTACGCCAAAATCCACCAATTTCACCTCCGCATTGTCCGTTAAGAGAACGTTCTGGCCTTTGATATCGCGGTGGATGACTTTGTTGGCATGCAGATGAGACAAACCGCGTAGAATCTCTCGGCAAATGTACGCAATCCATTCTTCTTTCAAACTGTTTCCCTTCGTGGCTAAAAATGGACAAAGTACACAGAAATTGGTATACTCCCACTTATTTTACTACTTTAAACCAATAAATAATCTACAAAAACTTAACTAGCTTTTTTTAAAAAAAAAATACTTACAAACTCGCTTCTTTACCCATTTAGCCCCGAAAAAAGTTAAAACAGTTATTTGCCTAGTGAGAAGACTTCGCTCCAACTTTTAAAGCTTACTTTATAGACAGCCCAGTAGGAAGCGTATGAAAGCTCATGGTTTGCATTTCAAAAGTCTCAAGTCATGCCCTTTGTGTACAGGATTTAAGCATACTTTTGCCAAGCAATACTCCTGCGTGTCGCAGCGTTACGCTAGATCTATCTTAGCCTATTAGGAAGTATTACAGCTCGCACTGAAGGCTAAAGTTTACGAGCTCTGTTTACGGCCTTTAACTCTGCGGTTGCTAGGTAACAAGACCTATTTCAGTCGCCATGTTTGCAGTCCCGCCCCCTTTAAATTGATGCAACGGTTTTTCATGCACTCGGTTACTAAACAACGTAAATTACCCAAAAGGAAGGGGGAAAAACCGTACAAAAAGAAACACCTTTCCTACTACACACAAGTTGAGTGTGTTTTCCCCAAACACGCTCGGTTCCAATTTCGTGTGAAGTGTATGGACATGCATGCGACACAGTAGTTGGATGTAAATGGAGCTGTAACTGCGGGTTCTTTCTGGTCTTCCTGTTTTGATTCTTTCTCTTCGACTCCTTCCTTTGTTCTCTCTCTCTCTCTCTCTCGCTTATTCCATTTAACCACCAGCTCCAGTCCATGTGTTTTTAATCAAGGATTTCCGTTGTCAGCTAGTCCAAGGTCAACAGAGGCCTTTTCCAATTGACGCCGAGCCCGAACAAAAAGCCAACCATTTGCCTCTGCATACGGATCAGGGAGCTGTAGCCACGTAAATCGAGCAACCGGAAATGGCAACTAGCCTTTTCCCATATTCCTCGAGAATATCTCAATCTGCCTCTTCCTTGTATACTTTTCTTCCTTTTCCTTCCTCCTCTCTCTCCAAAACCATTATCTTTTCCTCTTGGAAGATTACGAAATTTTTGCCGACTTACATTTTACCAGATCCGTCACGGAGCCTGCGCCGCAATATTCCATAACCAACTGCAAAACAAGAAGAACAATAATAATAATTCACAAACGGGAAAAATCCCACAATAAATTCAAAAGAAAATTAAATCGTGACTCGTACCCATAACTGGTCATCTTTCCCTGGCGGACTTTTCTTAATAAAAGCGCCAAAATAAGTCGCAATATTCCGGTGATGGGAAAACTTCTTCAAGACGTTGATCTCCAGTTTGATTTCCTCTTCTTCATCCTAAAAAAACACACAAGAAACGAGCGGAAAGAAGAAGAGTTACAATCTCACATCTCCCAACTTTTGAAGGATAAAAGCCACCAGATTACTACCTCTGTAACATCCATAACCTTGATGGCGGCCAACTGTCCCGTTTTGGTGTGACGGCCCTGCAAAAGAAGCACAGAAATTAACTTTTCAACTCTCGCAACCCAAAAAATCAACTCAAAGCAGTTTAAACCCAACAAAAAGCTCAAACCACGTAGAAAAAGTGGAAAAGAAACGCATAATTAACTTCGTCCAGTGTTCCTAAGCTTGATTTTTCATTCCTACGTCCGAAGCGCGCGAAGGTTCAACAAGCACGCAAAAAAAGACTAAAAAACGCGTCTGGATCTCTCCTTTTTTTCTTCTGACCTTTTTTTACATTTTATTTCAGTAACCAAAGGTCAGAAAAGCTACCCCCCCCCCCCCAAAAAAAAGGAAAAATTCCACACACGATCGCGCTAATGAAACATGATCTACAACAGTTACTTAGGAAAAAATACGAACCGAACTTTATTTTTATTTCTTTACTATTTTTGAGAGTCGGAAAATTTGTTAGAATCTGAAGTGTCGATGAAAAAGTGGCCTTAGGGCCGAGTTTTTTTCTTCATTTTTTTCTCAACTTGACCAATTAGAAGAGCTACAAAAGAGGGTGGATGAGTGGGTCATCATCCTCCCAACGTCAAGGAAGTTGAAATAAGTCCTGCTTATTTCCGCTGGGTCCTAATTATCTGCCTCCGCACACACACCTGGACTCGTTCACACATCCCAAGTCCAAAAAACACACCCCGACAACGACTTCTCTACTTTTCAAAAAATAAATTAAAAAACAATGCGTTACCTTTTCAGATACAAGTCTAACATTCTCTCTATAACGTTCACTTCCCCTACCAGTATGAAAACGTTATAATTAACCTATTATATTCACAGTGGGGAAAATGATAACGTCACTAGTGCAATTTAATTTATAAGATAAATGTGGATTAAAATTTATGGCACGTAATACAATGATTGAAGAGGAAAAATAGCAGAAAAACAAGACGTTTCAGATGCGAAATATCAGCAGGACTAAAGGGAGTTCCCGGCAAAACTGGTAACGGATGACGCCACGAGATTGATATGTTCCTGATTTGCCTTACTGGAAAGAATTCCAGTGACCTGAAATCTCTTCCTATTTAAAAGCTAGTTTTAACTTATGCCAGAAAGATAATTACTATTTACGTATCTAATTTTTTCTATTTAAACTTTTAATTTAAAAGACTCAAGGTCCTCGGAGCTCAAAATTGGGTAATACCAATAATCCAATTGGGTAATCCATGACGTCATAGTTGGGTTCGAACCTGAAACACTTTGAAAATTCTCTAATGTCATCATAAGAGAATTCCTGTTCTTTCTTTTTTCACTGTTGAGGCTTCGAAATCTAAAAACCTCCCTCATTTCATTCTTGCGACTTTTAAGGATTTAAAACCCATGAACATTTGACTTCATTGCGACTTACGAACGAAAATACACGAAAATGCACTTTTCATTGTTGCCTTGACTTCAGAAAGCATATTTATTGGAGTTAATCTTTCATTGTTGCAACTTAGGGAGTAGAAATTCACAAGAATTATGCAATTATATTGCTACAACCCAAGAATGAAAATCCATTAAAGGGGGAGTCAGGTGCAAAAAAATAAAAAATATGTTATAGAGGAGACCAAAAGAAATGTTCTGGCTGAAGAACCCCTATGTCAATTATGCATATTAACCGAGTAATTAATTATTTAGCGGTTTAAGCTCCGCCCCTTTCCCCCACTTTTCAAATTTTCCTATCCTTGTAAATTGCTTGTAAATGAGCTTGTAAATTAACCAAAGCACCTACAGACTTGTTTGAGCATTCAAAAGAAAGGTCACGGTTCGGTCCCTATGATATCTGGGATCGATTTTGAATGCGCTCATAGGCAAAGTCGCTAGGCCTCCGGCCAACTGTCCCCCAATGTTATAAGGATAGGAAAATTTGAAAAGTGGGGGAAAGGGGCGGAGCTTAAACCGCTAAATAATTAATTACTCGGTTAATATGCATAATTGACATAGGGGTTCTTCAGCCAGAACATTTCTTTTGGTCTCCTCTATAATATATTTTTTTGCACCTGACTCCCCCTTTAATTGTTTCACTGTCGAGACTTCCAGGAGTCGCTTAGATACCAAAGAGAACTGTAACTGCGTCTTAAGCTAATTACAAGCTAAGAGTTTGGGCTATTTCAACCGTTTTCGAGCTTCCTTAGACCCATTTATTTACTTTGAAGTAACCTGACACCTCCTCCCCGCCAAAAACAACCCAAATAAAATCTGTAAAAATTATTTCTCGTGCGCCTCCCACGATGCTTCTTTCTTTTCCTTTCTTCGTAACATACTTACGGCTCCGTATCCGCAGTCTTTTTTTTTTGCTCTTGTTGCCCATCAGGGCATCTGCCATACTTGCCATACACTCTACACTCGCTTCTTCTGATCCTTCTTTTAGCTATATTTAGCGTGTAAACCGAGATTTTCAGAGCAAGAGTGAAGAGCCGGGGGGTTGAGGGGGGTGTAACCAACACAAAACCAACGTCGACAATATCTACAACAACTCCAACCCTACAAAACTCCTGTATCCCAATCCAAACTAATCTTCCCCATCCTAAAACTCGCTAAACATTTTTGTCCCGTCACTTGGTGACGTCACAACGCGATACTACTTCCGTTTAAATGGAATTTTCTCTATTTCTCCTTTTTTTCTCTTTTACCGGAACGGAATGTATTTCCCCATTCATCATCGACTTCTAGAAGACACCATTAAACCCCTTAAAAAAATTTGAAAAAAATCCTACATTCCAGGTGTCGAAGACTCATTTACATACGCATTTTCTCCTCTGGGGCAATTTTCGCATCCCCAAATCTTAAATCTCCTATAGCTAACAACATGAGATGCCCTTATAAGGTCTTCCGTGCCAAAAACGAGGCAAGCCACAAACGTAACCATGGGAAAATGATATAAAATTTGTTTGGTGGGGGGGGGATCTGGGGGGAGGGTGGAAAGCCACATGGACAGTTTGCGCGACCGATCCAGGAGCTTTTTTGATAACAAGGCCTGGCATTCATCGACACTTTTATATAGACTAACGCAAAAGGATGCCAGACTTTTTAATGTAATACCATACCGTAGATCTTTTTTTCCCCAAACCAGACCCAACCTTCTGTTCGATGGTGGTTTTCATTTGAGGGGACAGAATGAGAGAGCTAGGGAGAGAAAGAAAGACGAGTTTTGGACACAAACTGGGTGAAATCTACATATGGATGCGATGCTGAGCACCGGATGAGGATTAACGTGGTGAGGATGAGAACAAGGGTGCGTAATGGGCCATTCTTTCCCTTTTTTTGCCCCTTTAAACCTGCAAGACGTGAGATTATGCAAAGAATGCAGGTAAAGAACACGGAGGAAGAAGCCTCTGCGTGTAGAGAGCGGTCTTTGCGTGCTTTTTTCGATTAGAGGGGAAATCGCGAGGAAACGTAAACAGTTCGACATCCACGGTTCCTCGAGCTTATCCGTGATCCCATCTTTGGAGTTGATAAGTCATTGGGGGCGAACAAGACACAGTTCCACATCTGTCTGGGTTTGCTTGGCGCTTTTTCATGTTTCCATGTTCAACTTTTGTCTTGGGAGGCTTCAAAGACAACCGAGTTGACGCTTGACGCCTCCAACACTCCTCTTTTCGCTCATTTTGGGGGTTGTTCCTTGACCAAACGTGCTCATCTCACTGTTTTCCTGGTAAATTAGCTGAATTTGATGACGTCACCCACGAGGGTTTAAGATTTGCTTCGCATTTTCATACCAACGCAACAATGAAAGCTTCTAAGCCCAAAGTTTTTCGCTTACGGTATTTGTTTTTTGCTTATGTTATGATTCTTTACCTGGTGTAATTTAAATAAATTTACACAATGGTGGAGTTTTTTAAAGAGTTTTAAATCTGCTTTTTTGGTCGTTGTTAACGATCGACTTTTTTGGAACTTTTTTTTTTACCTTGTAGACTTGTCCATACGTTCCATTGCCCACTACTTCAATTAGCTCAAAGATGCCAGCAGGATCCTAAGCAAAACAAAGACAGTAATTAGTAACTTGTCGAGGTAAGCGAGACTGAAAGAAAAGACTGCAGAAGAAAGGAAGTAATGGGAGCTAATTATTACTTTTAAGGCGGCAAGATCAATGTCATCCAAGGAGCAGTTCACGTTTGGCGATCCATGAGCCATTTTGGGTTAAATAAAATCCTTGGAAATTGGTAGCGAAGCCGTGTAATTAAACCCTGGACTAACTTCAGGGTTACAACTGAACTAAAGACACGCAGAATTCGGGCTTTTGTGGGATAAACGTAGCGTTTTTCGGAAGTTTACATCACACGCTTTAGGGTCCTGGTAGAAGGTGTATAGTAGAGATTATAAAGTAGTTGGGCTGGTTGAATATGGTTCATTAAACACGGGAGGCTAATGAAAGTTGGCCGTGTTTTCAACCAAGGCGAAGAACCAGAAAACAAGGAAGCACAAGACCAACAACCCCTCCCCATTCACTGTATCAACTTTGGATGGCGAATCCCTAGCAAATAAATACGTGGGTGGGGAAGCGTCATTGTAAAGTACGGATTAAAAGCATGGGGAAATTCCACATGACGAGGAAAAAAAATTGAGACACGAAGATTAGCTCCCGGTGCAGCACTTTTAAACGGTAAGAACCAGTAGAAAGCACTGTCAACTTAATCGGTCGCCATTGCCGGGCAGCACACAGCTGCAAGCAAGCGAGGTAAACGGAATTAATTGGAGGAAAACTATCCGCAGATGCCATCTACTGGCTTTGTATTATACTCTTAGCATTGGGAACGGGGATCACGTTGTTACCGGCTGAAAATGAAATAATAATGCTTGTTTAAAGATAATTAAGTTTAGTAATGGTTTTACTTTGAGTGAAGATATTACTAGTCTTTATGCCTGGAATTTTGGTGGGTTTATTTGTGTACTTATTTTAAGGTTAAGGTAGTTTAGACAGTCTCAAGTTCAAACAATATATGACGTCTAAGCCGGCCAATGAAGAAACGGCTTTTGCTTTAGCTAGCCCCGGATTGGCCGAAAGTTACCGCGCGGGAAACAAACGGCGTGCTTTCGGACGAGTCTAAACTCCCCATAGAGTAAATATATATAAAGAGGGGACATGCAGCCCCTTCCTTACGGGCCTTTTGTTACCACTTTTCGAAGTTGCAGGCAAGTACCCTGAGAGGACAGGATTGGTCAGACCTGTTCTACCATTTCGTACCTGCTCAATTTTTTTTAGATTCGTGTAAGTCTCCAATAACTCTTTCTCTACCCTTCTTTTTACTAGTACAGTGATGAGTCTTTACCAAATTCGCTCCCTAGCGGCAAGAATGGGCGAAATCCACCATTTTACGCAGGGCCGTGCTTACACAATTCTGCGCCCCAGGGCCAAAGCACAATTCTGCGCTCTGCCCTCCCCCCCCCCTACCACGTTGAAAAGTTGATTTAAGCCTGTTTTACACTGCCCCTGTCGACTGTCAGCTGTCTGTCTGGCGGGCAAGCCGCATGCGCAGTACCGTTGACATGGCTAGAACTCCTGTCAGAAAACTACCGTGTCAAGAGTTCAGCAGCGCTCAACTTTTCTGGCTGACAGGCCTGCTTCCACCAATCACAAAAGAGGTGGGTAGGGCCACGCGTGTAAACATTAGTTTGATTTGAACATTAAACGTTACTTGGCGCGAGAACACATGTTTCTTTTTGTCAGTGAAACAAAAAAGAAACAAACTACAAGGATTTGATAATAAATGGAAATATTTTTGAGCAAAATAGGTAACAAGCTGTGGTTTGTAGAGGAGGGTAGGGTCAATTGTACAGTGTTCTGGATCTTTTTAAAAATATTAGATCAGATCAGATCAATCGGCCATTTTTTATCTGATCGGCGTTGACCCTAAATTGATAGTGACCTGATCGATTTTTTCTGGAAATTTACCGATCCCGACCGATCCAAAATCAGGCTGTCTAGTGGCCATCATTCGAAATTTTTTCTACTGTTTACGTAAAATGATCTGATCTTTGACCTGATCTGATCGATTTGGATATTTTTTGATCGGATCTAAATTTTCTGAAGTTTTGCAACTTTTGATCTGATCGGGTTGACAGAAGTTCATGACGATCGGAAATGATCTAAGATCACACAAAAAGCATCGATCCAGAACACTGGAATTGTAACATTTCGCGCTTGTTTATTTTTCACATTTTTCACGAACTTAACTATCATCTGAATGTAGAACCAATATATGCAGGCGTATCTCTGCTCTCTATTAAGCCACTGTATGCTCCACTAAAACGTAAAATAAGATCAAACTAGCCTTCAAACCAGGAGGTCCTCTTTTGTTACAACCGTATAACCCCTTGAAACAATTGTAACATCATGTTTAACGTGCGTTTCCCCATAAGAAACTTTGCCAATCAAATTTTTAATGATACACCTAACAGATTGTAATGTTAATGTACAGTTACAGTCTGCACATTTAATAGAACATTTTAACGCCATTCCTATCAAGAAGTTATGTATTCTAAGAAAAAATTAATTAAAAAACAGAAAAATGCAATGTTGTCCAATGCAACCTCCTTACGTCCGCCATTTTGAAGTTCAAGACAAAGCACGTCACAGCGTTGCCGGTTTTCGCGAACAGATCCCGTGGTCGAGAAATCTGCTGTCAAAATCGACTAAACGGGTGGCTTTGGATTTCTAGATCTCCTGTAAAATCACTGTAGGGGTATGGTGTCTGAACTTGTGTCATTCTGTAGCATTCGTTGAGCTTAAAAAATATTTTTGTACAATTTTTGGATAAATGTAGTTAACGTAACAGCGAAAAAAGTACCACCCGTTTTTGTTAAAAAAGGTATCGAAACCATACTTTGTTGAATATCTCGATTAATTCTCACTCTTTTCGCATGTAACTTTTTTTAGTGGTTTAACAGCCTTTATAAACCGTTTTTTAAAGTGTTATGATTTTTGTTACGTTCGTGTCGTGTTACAATTGACCCTACCCTCCTCTATATGTAGTTATTCATAATCTAAGTTCTTAACAAGTGTGGTTTTTATAGGTAATTATGAATTATATGAACTACTTAATTAGATAGTAGTTGTATAGTTAATTATACATAGTCTTATAGTTATACAAGTTATATATTTTATATACCATTTATATATAAACAACAGACTCACAAAGCAACGCCCCCATGTTCATTCCGACATTCCAATGTAAATCAATCGAGTGTCATGTCCGCCTTGACATGACGCCGAAATGTCGGCCATGCCAGGCTGACAGGTGCAGTGTAAAGCTAGCTTTAGAGTTTATTTGGTTATTTCTTCTCTTACTGCCCCCCCCCCCCATGACTGCTGCGCCCTAGGCCATGGCCTAGTTGGCCTTATGGGAAATAGGGCCCTGATTTTACGTACGTTTTCTACAAGGCGCTTTCCTTACTACGTAGAAAACGTACGTTAGTATCGCCTACGTCGAACGTCGCGCTTATGGTAAAAAACGGGACCTCTTCGATGGAGATTCAACTCTGGTCCCGGGGGATGAAGTCCCAAGGGACGAATTCCCGGACCCAGAGCCACTTCCACCTAGAGTCCAAAGAGAAGAGAAACGGACGATATAAGGGAAAGGGATGGTGGGTGGGGAAATAAAAATATCCAGCGACGACACGGAGCTGAACTAAGGCTGTGACGTGTGCAGAGACACTAAAGAACTTATTTGACCACCAGCCTTATATACTGAGGTGAAAGGTTATGTAGCCGTGGTATAAGGTTGCACTAGCGAAGGGCAACCCGGATGCGAGAAAGGGCATTTCTCTAAGCCGAGGCTAGGGACGCCGTGGAGACAGGGAAAGGGTAGCACTGAGCCTATAAGCCGGACCTTGTCCTTGGCAAACTAAAGTCTCTTAACCAGCCTAAGCCGGTGAAGGTGCCATTAGTATCGCCTACGTCGAACGTCGCGCTTATGGTAAAAAACGGGGCCTCTTCGATGGAGATTCCACTCTGGTCCCGGGGATGAAGTCCCAAGGGACGAATTCCCGGACCCAGAGCCACCAAACGAAGTGGCCCCCCAAGAAACTCGAAAACCAGAATCTCAAAACTCAAATTGTATATATATTTTTTTTAATACGTGAAACTGAAGGCCGAGCAGCCCTGATGACTGACGTGGAAGGGAATGGGGAAGGTGAACAGTATCAAACGACGAAGGACAATGACATAAGGACGACCAAAAGGCTAAAAGCAATCTGTCACACAAGATTCGCGTTCCTCTCTCTAATATAGCGCATGAAAGCTTGACTGGACCAGCGACCGAGCCCGTGAACTGCATGATCTGGTGAACCCGAAGCGGTCAGGTCGGTTGCCGCACCGATTCGGAACGAATGGCTGGAAAAGGTTCCTCCCTCACTACGAGGTAACAGATCCGCAATAATGGAATTCCAACGCCTGGCGAGCAACGGCGACCCCGACGGCCATAGAAAAAAAAACGCGTCCGACGCCCGATTTGGGAAAGATCTTCGCATCAACAAATACCGCTCGAGTGCCCGATGGCTGTACACTGAAGTCCCCGTTGCACGAAAGGACAAGATCGAGCCTAGCTCCTGCTGATCGGTTTTTGAACGCCGAATCTTTAACAGAGACTTCGGAGTCAGTGATCCGAATGTCGTTCAAAATGAGAGGAAGGCGAGCCGCCCGGGAAGGTGGCAGATACTCCGACACCCATGATGCACCAAAATATGCCAGGTTTGCAACTGCCCATAACAGACATTGGTCTTTAGAGTCTAGAGATTGGAGCCGAACGGCAGCCTTTAACCGCTTCATGATATCCCGCGAAATCGGAAAGCGGATTTGCGTGGATCGCGGCCTTCGCCTGAGCAACTGGAAGGTGAGGGAGAGATTGGCGTTTTCGTCTGCTAACCAAGGCCATCCTTGTGAATGGGGTAACGTAGTGAGACCGATGCTTTACAACGGCGAGCGCTGAGTAGCATCTTCGCAGGAAAAATGCGGCTCATAGGAAGACACGCCGCAGCGAACGAAAGTTTGCCGACGAGGGATTCTAGGCAACGCTTCCTGACCGTCCGCTTGAGGCCAAAGGAGACAATTTCCTGGCGAATCGCTGCTAACTTATCATCGGGCAGGGAGATAGTGTTCGCTTGTGAGTCCAACACGAAACCAAGCAGCGGAAGGCGTGTGGTCGGGAGGAAGGTTTTGTCTTCTGCCAATGGAATGGCGCACTGTACGCATAGCCGTTGGAAGACCGACAGCACGGCTGAGCAGCGGTCCGCAGAAGTTTCGATGAAGAAGAAATCGTCCATGTAATTGTCGGTACCCGGAGAATTCGATAAAACGCGCGCAATTTCGCGCAACAAGCCCGCAAATTCGCAGAAATCCTAGGAGAAGACCGACAGCCAAAAGGAAGGCGCGTGTCGCAATAGAATTTTCCAAGCCATTCGTAGCAAAGTAGAGCCCCTTGACTTTTCCGAACTGGAATTAGCCGAAAAGCGTTCTTAATGTCGACTTTGGCCATGTACGCCGGAGTTGAAGCGCCAGATAAAGCTTGAAGGCGCCGAATGGCGAAGTCGGTGCCATGATAACGCACCTCAGCTTCCTTGTCGGGAATGCCGTCGTTCACGCTGGCGCTTTTGGGACGCGAGAGATTGAGGATTAGCCGAATGCCGGACTTCTATTCTTTTTTTTTTCTTTTTTTTTGGGCACCACCCCGAACGCATTTATGCAACACGGATAGAAGGGAGGGACGTCGAATGGCGTTTGAGAAAACAGCGCGTGGGCAATCAGGCAACTCGAGGCATTGCAGAACATTGATAGAAATGATCGCAGGAGCTGTGTCAATACGAAGCATGGGTTGGATAGAGGAATTTTCGGCCGTAACGACCACATCGACAGGAGGAGCGTGGGGATTAGTAATCGGAACTGAGGCCGCTGAAGCTGAGTCGAGATTATGAAATGTGAAAAGAGGCTGCTCGGCAAATTCTAGTTGTTTGGCTTCTGATATTGGGGCGGCGCCGGGTCGGACTAGACCGCGAGGCAGAGCGTTTCCTACCCTCGCGCCTATTGCTGCAACGATTAGCGCCGTGGCTAGTGCTCCTACATTCCGAACACTCATGCCGGAACCCACAAGAGCTGAAGCAGTTTCCGCGATTGAACGACCTGCAGATTTCGCCATACCCCCGGATCCAAGACTTGCACGAGGAACATTGGCGGCAGCCAGGAAATCTAGGAGAACTATCCCGTTTGATGACAGCTTGAGAAGCGGCAACCGCAGCTTGGGCCGAGAACCAATTTTCATCCTCCAAGGCAAGGAAAGCTGTAGACGCATGTATGGCTTCAGCTCTCGAACGAACAGCCGCATCCGAATTGTTCCAATCGAACAGCGCAAGCCTTCCCCAGACGCTGCAGATGTTTCTGATATAGAATAAAAAGGCAGTAACAGTTCGAGCCTTCAACTCCGAGTCGTCGATGGCATTGAGTGCGTGCAGGAACAACGACGACGAGGCAAAAAGCCAATGGTGAGGTGGCTTTTTGCCTCGTCGATGACTTTTTCTTCGCGCCGTGACTTGCGGGCTCCGCTCAACGCCATGTAGGAAGCGTTACCCGCAAAGTGGGAACCGCCGCGTTCGGTCCCATTGCCAGGGGAAGGGCTCTCGACTGCGAAGCCGACCCGAAACTTGCCTAAAGGCTCCCAGGCGCGGATCTCGGCCCGGCAGGACGGCAAACGCGTGATGGCGCGAAGAAGACGTCGTTTTTTGTGATTGAGCTTGTAAATTAACCAAAGCACCTACAGACTTGTTTGAGCATTCAAAAGAAAGGTCACGGTACGGTCCCTATGAGATCTGGGATCGATTTTGAATGCGCTAATAGGCAAAGTTGCTAGGCCTCCGGCCAACTGTCCCCCAATGTTATAAGGATAGGAAAATTTGAAAAGTGGGGGAAAGGGGCGGAGCTTAAACCGCTAAATAATTAATTACTCGGTTAATATGCATAATTGACATAGGGGGTTCTTCAGCCAGAACATGCAGTTTGGTCTTTTCTATAACATATATTTTTTTCATTTTGAAACCTTACTCCCCCTTTAATAAGCCGTTTCCTGATTTGTAAATGTATATAGCTAAGTAGTACATTCTGAAAAATAGTTTGTTATAACAAGGGAAAGCTGAAGGCGATAATGTGTCGCAATAGAGAACTTGCCAAATTCGCCCCCTATCGGCTAGAGCAGGGTTTCTCAAACGGTGCGCCACGGCGCCCTGGTGCGCCTCGGTAGGCTTGCAGGGGCGCCGCGAAAGATTCCTATAATTTCATAGATGCAGCAACTATATAGGCCTGTGTTCTACGGGGCGCCACGCGAGCTGGGGATATGTTCCGAGGGGCGCCGCGAACGAAAAAGTTTGAGAACCCCTGGGCTAGAGTGTGCGAAATCCGCCATTAGACGCTAACTTCTGAACAAACAAACAGAAACAACACAAGCTTGCCTAACTTTGCTAAATTGCGTGCTTATTTACCTTATTTTAAGCTTCTTATGTACTCGTTTAGTTAATTTAACAAAGACAAAACTGAAATGCCGAGCTGTTGTGTTCCTTTCTGCACGGAAGATACAGGAAGATCATGCAAACTGAACGATGGGGCGAAAATTTCTTTTCACAAGTTACCAAAAGAACCACAGTATTGAATCAATTAACTTTGAGTATTACGAGAGACTTTGGGCTAAACATGACTTCGGGCTATCGCGTGGTTACAGACTACAGTACCCAGGATTTCCAACTGTGCAAGAACAGGTTACGGAAACAATGGCATCTCGCAACCAAACACAAGCTTCTAATGTATTAAATAGAACTAGAAGTTCCACGCGATGACGAGCGTCGTTTTTTCTAAAACTTCTGTTGCATTTTGCTTGAACGCAAATTTGCTTCCCACACGGACGAAGTTGAGTTTCGACGTTCATGACGTTGACGTAGTACTCTTTCAGGAAAAATTCACTTCGATTAAGTGTCTGGCTGATGTAGTCTTATTTTCAAAATATTCTTGAATAAATTGATCAGTAAGCTTGGGAAGATTCCCTATATTTTTAGACCAAGTTGTACTAATACTTTCAGCCATTGGACTTTGAAAAGTTATTCACCATAGCAAAGAATAAGCAACTTAAGATAGCAGGTATAGGGGACAGCTGGAACGGTGAAACTTTAGCGTTTAATGGCTGCCTTTACCTCATAAGAACCTCGCTAAACGTCACTAGTGCTTTTGGCAAGTTCTCTATAGCGACACCGTTAGCCTTTAAACAAACAAACAAACAACAAACAGTTTGTTATAACCATCTTTCTTTCACATCCGTGTTGTTCATTTTCGGAAAGTAGACTTTTTCCGAAGCGAAGAAATACGCTTTACCAAGCTTAAACCTTTACAACGCTTTATTAGGTGTAGTATCTTCACATAATTAAACACATTCTCGACAGAAAGTCCATTCAAATGACAAAAAAATTACGTTTTCACGTATGGCCGATTAATTTTTTTTTCAGATTTGCGTGCATTTGCGATCAGTTAAGGCGTACACTAGAAAAGAGACTTAGGCATTAGGGAGCGTCCTTTAATGGCGCCATAAAAAAATCGGGATTTTTTTACCCACCCCCCTTCGGTCATCAACCGTCACTTTTGGCTTCACCCCTCCCCCTGAAATGGCGTCAGCACTAGGTTGACCCCCCCCTGTAATGAATATAAGCTTTTTTTATACAAAAAATTCCTTTGTAATTAGCTTTGAGTCTTTTTAGCATAGTTCTAAACAGATGTAAATTTTTTTGTCGTAACTGTTTACTCCCTATTGTAGCGTATCTTATGATTGACGCTAACGGATTTCACAAAAAAAGGAGGAAAACTGGCTTGGGAAGAAGGTGTACACAGTTTTAATTTAATTTAGATAGGGTGGTTTATTTAAAGTGGGGATTTAGCTCGGGGACTTCTACAACAATCGAAACGGCAACTCCGTCTTTCAAACTCGCGCGCTTCTCCTCTCGCTCTCTCTCTCTCTGACTGCCACTCTTGGCCTTTCACGGGCGTTCTCCTTGCCTCGCACGCCATCTGCCGCTACACTATTATGTTTGTCCTTGCACCCCCCGTATGGTGGCGCTAGGAGGCCATGCGGGGGTTGCGCTCTGGTTAAGTTTTCCTCCGAAGGACTACGTGGCCTTTTTTGTGTTATCGTGTTTTGAGAGAGTCACATCCGATTTCCCAAGTAATAAACGTCGTTCAAACTGCAGTTATCGTGGCATTACTTTTAATTTAGTTTTACTGTCAAATAGTTTAGACAATTTTCAACTCCGACTCCGACCTCCATGTGATAAGCCAAATCCGCTTGAATAATATACTTTTGGGCTTCCAGGAGGTTGGCCCAGATTTCGTTGTTGGTCGGCGTGGGCTAGGTTACTCCGTTGATTAAAGTAGTTCCATAACTTGTACGTCCCAAATGCGAAAAAGGTGGTCTGCGCGATAAAGAAAATTACTCCGGTTGCGAGGTAGCTGTTATGTGTGATTTCGGAATTTTCATCAAGGAAAAGTAATCTCTGCTGGGTGACTGATTCCTTCATTTTGGTGGCCGAAATTTCCCAATCATCGGTGGCGTTAAGCCCATTTAACAATTCTCTAATCTTCGGAAGTTGGTCGGCTTCAAACGGGGTCAATGTGGTGTTGCCGAATAATGGGGTCAACGACATCAAACTCAATTCGGTAGTCTGATGACGTACGTTGGTGTGTTCAGGTGGCCGGAATTGTAAAGGTGGTCGACTGCACGGTGCGTTTTGGCGGCAAAACTAGAAATCCAACTCCAAGTATTTCGGTTCGTTTTTTTAAGACTCGAGTAGCATGTGGACAAAATAGTGAAACTTTTGTAGTTATAGGCGAGGAGTACAACCACTTACCCTCCACTACCGGGAGTAAAGAAATTCGACTTCGACGAATGATTTTGGTGTCACATTCGTTGTTGATTCGTGTTTTGTAATTCGAGATTAGGTTCTCGATAAGTAGGCGCAATCCATGGTTGGGGGATGCCGTTTTGATGTTAGCAGAAGAGCATAAATCAATCATGAAAGCTAAGGTAGCCAAGGGAGTCTCAAGAGTTCGTTCACAGGTGCACAGAAAATCGATTAGTGATGAAATGGCGAGGTTGCTGTTAGTTTGGATTAATGAAAGGCAAATGAAAGGAGATTTAACCACACAGGAAACAATTTGTGATAAAGCTATGGTCATGTATGCAGAGCTTAAAAGATCCACTCCAGGAACAAGCTCACACGCTTTAGAACGACAGGAATAAGAGTCCAAAGCCAGGAGGGGGTGGTGTGGCATCCACAGTGTCATAATGCAAAATTACGATTTTTCGCGATTTTGGAACGGCCTCAGGAACGGTTCAAAATTAGTTCCATAGTAACTTATGATAAACGTCGTCCCGCATAACGAACGATTCGCAAAACGAACACCGTCCTGGAACGGATTGCGTTCGTTATGCGAGGCACCACAGTGCAAAGTTTGTGTGGGAAATTATTTGTTTCAAGAGTTTTCTTTAAGGTATCAATTTGCTTTGTATTTCCAAAGGCAGCAACAAAGAAATAAAATCCCCAGATGGAGTTTCCAAACAAAAGCAAAGTCTTATAATTCAGTTTCCATGAACTGATAAGCTCTTTCTGATCCCATAAGTTCATCGAACAAGCATTTCTGATCGCCACTGCGGTCTCTGGCGGGGTTATGAGCTTGACTGGAAGGAAATAATCCGATCCCGGTACTCGAATCACAGGCCGCCAAATCCACTAAACCCAACAAACTTGTGCTATGCAAATGAGCTTGGCAGTATCGTAAAACCGCTTGGGCTAAATCGCCGACTGTCCAGTGACGGTCCAAAATGAGTCGACAAACAATATCCAACTATTTTAAGAAAATCTTTATTAATTCTTCATTATTATTATTATTGAATTAATAATTATTTCTTCAATATTTGTATTTACCTTAACCACTTGTGGGCGTCCACATGTGTAATAAACCAAACAAGGCGCGTCACATTGAGAGGCTGCGAGCCATTGAATCATGGCTTTTAACTGAGGTTCTCCACTTTGCTTGCCACAGCCCCAGTTCCCTGTAACGACGGGTCGAGGTCCGCCTGATTTCAAATTCGTGAGTTTTCCATTCGCCACCTAATTAAAGTACGCAATTAGAATTAATAAAACCTGCAGAAAATGTGCTTCAGAAAAAGCAACAACGAAAAGCCATGCAAGACCAAGCACACCAAGACTGGGAGGAGAAGAATTGTTTGAATCAAGTTCGAAGGAGTAGTGAAGAAGAAGAGACTGTCGAAAATGGCGATAGGCCAGAGGGCATGAGAGAAGTGGGAGAATGTTTCAGGACTTTTTGGACCTTACGCTATTGGTTGCCGGAGGTAAAGATGGAGGTTTATCGGGGTCCAAATCTTGTAGACTTGGCATGGAAGTACTTCTTTGGGCTGCCGATACTTTGGTATCGGGTTTGGGACGTGGACTAGCTGAACTTTCGTCAATCTCGCAAACCGAGAGGTCGAGGGACCCGCTATGACTGCGGTAGAGCGAATCGGTGCTCTTGTTCTTCAGGATTCCCTTCCTGGCAATCGAACGGGTGAGTTTGGTAGGGAAAAAGGGACTTTGGGTACCGTAAGTACCGGGGCTTTGGAGGTTCTGAGTCGAGCCATGTAAGGAGGTAGTGGTCGACCATTCGCGGACGATGTCTTCCACAATTTTCTCGGCCATGGTATAGCTGAAGCCCTCGACCACCTCGTTGCTAAGCAACGATTCCATAGAAGCCTGGAGGTTGAGGGTATCGATACTGTGGTGACGTCGGTAGTGGAAGGTCGAAAGTAAGAAAGGGAAGGCTTCCGTATTGGCTCCCGAATCAGCTGAAGGGGAGATAACGATGTCGGGGTTGAGGAGGGGGAGCGCGAGCTGGGCGAATTCCATGACGGCAGGTACCGAGTTGGACCGCGCGCGTTGCGGAGGGGTGTTTTGGATGGCTTTGGATTTGGAGTGACGCTGTTTGGTGGTTTTAAGTAGCCATGAGCCTCGACGTGTTCGTGGAGGCGTCGGTTGAGAGGGAATCATTGTTATGGGCTCAACGGATGATTCTTGGCTGCTATTGGAATCGGCTTTCTTTGTAGGGTTGGTGGGATCGTCGCTGGAAGATAGGGAGGTCATGCGGTCCAGCAGGACTACGTTGGTGGGCTTCTGGTGGGTAACACTTAGCTGTTTTGCAAAATGAACAATGAACGAAAAACGGCGCGACATGAAACACTAGTCGTGGGTTGGCAACTCAAGAATTTGTGTAGCCCTAGAAACGCTGCGTTCCCGGCTGGTAGCTTTAGCCTTCGGCTGGTAAATCTGATAATACATGCCTACATAAGCCGAACTCGAGCCATAACTTCGGTTTAGACTTCAAGAAACTGGCGCTTGCAAGCTGCAAGCAAACTCAAAACTCATTGGCTCCTTATCTAACGGCCCTTTTAAACCCACTATATTTTATTCAATATTATTTTTTTCTAATTTGCTCAGAAACTAAGGAAATTGCTATTCATGAAAGCACTTGAAGATTGTAAGTGCAATTAAGTGTGTTTATTTAAGTCTACCTACTACTTTTGCCAATATATATTCTATGTGCCTCTCGCTAGCGACTTTTGCCTTTTTACCACGGTTGAGTTATTGTTGGACAAAAGCGAGGATTTTGTTTTGGAGGCATCGGTCAAAAAACTGATTGAAGAAGTAATATAAAAAAAAAATTGGCTTAAACATTAAAGTCGTTGAGTTGCGAACCCTAATAACGTTTTTTTTCCTAATAAAATAGGGTAAAAATAAAAGCAAGTCACGTGGTCAGATTGAATCAAACAAAGACGTTTGGGGATCCAAGGTATCAAATCCAAGCCCATTCTCACCAAGCAACCGCAATTGTGGAAAATCGCGTCTTACCTTGGGCTGAGACTGAGCTGGAGTCGGATTCGTAGGAAGAAAGTTGGACGCGGGGGAAGAAATAAGCTGCGAAACTGTCGATCGTCCCCTTTCAGGTGGCAACACATGCGAATGCGTTGTTTGCGTTGAAGGTTCGTAGTCATTGTAAGAGTCGACGATAACGGACAAACTTCTCAAGTTGTGCAAATGCGCGTTACTTTCTTCCCGGGTACAAGTTCGACTGCGTAAGAACGCTAACGCTTTCACACTTTCCGCCCGAGTTAGTTTTCCTGCATTGAGAGCTCGTTTGACCCACACGGTTGCTTCGACCACCCATTCTGTATTTTGATTAGCAAGTGGAGCGAGCGTCGTGTTGGGCTTGGAAGGTAGAGTTACCTGGAACTCGCAAAAAGGGTCCTGGTGGTACTCCCAGGCTACGGATGCTTGTGTCCGCATTGCCGGGACAAAATGTGGTGAGTCAGTGGTCGCTTCGTCATCGTTGGGGTCAAGGCAGTTAAATTGGACGGTAGGAATGGCAGTCAGTCGTACTGGTTCTGTGGATGTGCAGGCCGAAGTACTTACCGGTGAACAGGGTAGGTTGCCCGGATGTTCGGCAAGGAAGTCCGGACGACGTAGTTGAGACGCGTCTTTGGCCAGGATTTCCTTAGCGACGTGTAGCGCGAGGCGCTCGTGGTGGTAGACGGCTTCCGAGAGGCTCTGCGAGCGAAGACTCAGCTTGGAAGCGTGGCTACTGTGTTGAGCGGAGGTCCCGAGTTTGATATCGCTCGATTTGATGACACCGGATGGTAAATGCTCGATTCCTAAGGCAATACTAGCGAAGGAATCGCTGAGGGTCCGCTTGAGTAGACTGTGGGCGAAGCGGAACAAAGCCAAGTCACGTGGACGGAGTTCTTTGCCTTCCGGGTCTTCTAGCCAATGGCTGAACTGGTCGTACATCTCGTCTAATTCTAGAGAAAGTAAAATTAGTGGAATGCGTTTTGGGGCGAAATTTACGAAGCTTTTTATCTTATAATTTCCGGTTTAAGTTTTGTGTCTTCTTAGGGTTTATGATTGACTTGGTTGAGCAAGTTTTGTAAAAACACAGCCAATAGAGAATCGCGAAAAATTGTCCTTGAATTTCCCGTATACCTTAGTTTATTGATGGAAAAGAGTCACAGATGGCACTGATGTTCGTTGATGTTTGATAGCTAATTACCTGTACAGTTTCTACGCTTGTTTTGCTTCTGGAAAGTACAATTTGTCACCACCGGTTGCTGTAGCAGCACAATGTCCCAAATCAAGTCGTCAAACTTTCGGAACAAGATTTCTCAAATTTCTTGTCAGATTAGAAATAAAATTAGAAACGAAAGTTTTCTTTTATTAGCAGCTAGTGCACAACCAGAAGACAGATTGTTAGGTAACGTATTTCTCATAGTTGCAAAATTCATTTGCATATGGCTAATTTATAACTCATTTGAAAATTTTTTTGCTTGGTTTTGCACTACCTATTAGCAAGCTCAATATTACTGTCAATGAATTTTTTCATTAAATGCACTGGTTTTCTCAAAAAATTGTTCCGAATTTTTCGATGCTAACCCCCCATATCGAGCTAAGGTATACGGGAGCTTTAAAGGGGGAGTAAGGTCAGAAAAAATAAAAAAATATGTTGTAGAGGAGACCAAATGAAGTGTTCTGGCTGAAGAACCCCTATGTCAATTATGCATATTAACCGAGCAATTAATTATTTAGCGGTTTAAGCTCCGCCCCTTTCCTCCAAAATTCAAATTTTCCTATCCTTATAACATGGGAGGACAGTTGGCCGGAGAGCTAGCGCCTTTACCTATTAGCGCATTCAAAATCGGACCTTCTATTTATAGGGACGGCACCATTATCTTTCTTTTGAATTCTCAAACTAATCTGTAGGTGCTTTGGATAATTTACAAGCTCGATCACAAAAAACGGACTTTTTCTTCGCGCCATCGCGCGATCGCCGTAGCTTGCCGTCCTGCCGGGCCGAGACCCGCGCCTGAGAGCCTTTGGGCAAGTTTCGGGTCGGCTTCGTAGTCGAGAGCCCATCCCCTGGCAATGGGACCGCGCGAGGCGGCTCTGACTTTGCGGGTAACGCTTGCTTCATGGCGTACAGCGGAGCCCGCACGTCGCGGCGCGAAGAAAGTCAATTTTTTGTGATCGAGCTTGTAAATTATCCAAAGCACCTACAGACTAGCTTGAGCAATCAAAGGAAAGATAATGGTGCCGTCCCTATAAATCGAAGGTCCTATTTTGAATGCGCTAATAGGTAAAGGCGCTAGCTCTCCGTCCAACTGTCCTCCCATGTTATAAGGATAGGAAAATTTGAATTTTGGAGGAAAGGGGCGGAGCTTAAACCGCTAAATAATTAATTACTCGGTTAATATGCATAATTGACATAGGGGTTCTTCAGCCAGAACACTTCATTTGGTCTCCTCTATAACATATTTTTTTTCCTTTTTCGGACCTTACTCCCCCTTTAAAGGAAGCTAATGTAACGGCCACTACCTGAAACTCGTGGCTTTACTCCGGCTTAGCACTGCAGCCTATCAACGACCACCTGTACCGAGTGCGCATAGAAAAGTAAGCCGGAGTTGTACAACAACTAGGCGTATACTTGAATTGCTAGGAACAGTGTATTTTTACCTGAACTGAATTCCGAGCTAAAGCTATACCGCGATGAATCCCGTTCCCGCTGAGATGCGCTGCGGCTCCTGGAACGCCGATCCCGAAAATAACGCAACCACTCCCGTTCGCGCTCCAAGCCATCGCCCGAGAATCCATCATCTTCATGGTATTCGTCCTCCAATGCAAATCCTCGACTAGAGCAACTTCTCCGTAACCTGCCAAGTTTTTTTAATTTTAGGTCCTTTTTTGTATTCAATTACCTGTCATCCGAATCGGAACTCGATGGCACTTTATGCGGATGGGACTCGGCGCTATCAAACGACGTGTTGTTCGACGATGAATGGCAACTTGTGTAATCCGAACTATCTTGACGGTGACTTGCTGCCGCATTCCGCGATTTGGGGATCGTATTATTGTTTGTTTCCAGATCTGTAGGCTTTTGTACACAATGGTTTAGACTTAGGGGCTCCGTACGGCCTCCACCGTACAACAGCGTGGTTGAAGGTGACTCCAAGGGCGATTCTCTATCGCTAGTCATCGTTGATTGGTCTAAGGTCTTACGCAACGTTCCTACTACTAAAGGCGTCCTTCCATGTCGCTTTTTCTCAGCGGGAAGTGTTTGACTGTCCGTGGAATTGCTTTCGCATAAGGTCGTGCTCCGCGTGACGTTCTGACTACAGGGCGTGGACACGGTAGGCGTACTGACTTTGTCTTTGAGTAGCGCCCCGTTCTGACGAAACCCAGTGAAGGCCTTATTTAGTTCGCGCAAGATTTCATCTTCCTCGAATTGACGGATGGGGCAATCGCTGTAATCCTCGGCGTCTATGCAAATGCAGGAGCTCTGGCTGTTTCCTTCCAGATTCTAATTAAAGAAAAAAACGAGTAGTACTCACACTTTAAATTTAAATACATAAAAACTTTTAATTTTCCACATGTCTAAAATTTTAAACATCTGAAATACAAATCTGCCACACTTGAAATAAACAAGAATATTTTAGAAGAAACATTCTGAACATTAAGAAACATTTCAAAACTTTAGGATAAATATGTGTGGTAAATATTCTTAATATTTCTGGTCAGTGTCAGAATGTGTTTTGGAAAAGTTAATGTCGTTCTTTTTTGTGGGTATTTTCAAAATAGTGATGGAAACTTTTTTTCTCAAGTAAGTCACCTCATTTTTGTCCATTTTAGGTTCAAAAATTCCTCGTCTTACCTGCGGGTCTATGGAGGAATGGAAAGTTTGGTGTCCGTGAATGGTCAAAGCCTCGTTATCTTGCAGAGCTTCCACAAAAGGCAAGGTGCAGGCCAACAACTCGGGATTTCTGGTCAATTGAAGGCATTCCTGTTTAGGGATATACAAGAAAGTTGTGACAAATTATTGGGGATTTTTTTTTATTTTAATTTTCTAGTCTCGACTGATTCGGTACTTTTTTTCTTCCCCTGTCTTTGCTTTTTTTTACGACGGTAATATACTTGAGTAAGTCCGTGTTGCAAGACTTGTCCTCCGATATGTGGACTGACGAAGCACACTTGGCAAGTGCCTTCTTCGGCATCCTGGATGCGGCCTTCGTGGCGGATTAAGACGGGACACAAAGGACGACGACTCCCCGTCCAATCGCGCAAAGTCAGCCACTCTTTACTCGACATCACCTAGGTGCGATATCGGGACTTATTTACGATTACGACCAAAAACCGGATCGGGGATTAAAAGCAGCGTAAGACCAATAAGGCACGAAAACATCATTGGCACACAGCGAAAAACACAAAACAAAGTTTTTCCATGACCGAATATGGACTCACCGAAAAGGAATGATTAATACCCATCGTGCTCGGTTTTTGAAAGTGCTTCTTACAAACCTGCCCCCTTCGTTTGTCCTTTTTTTAATTTATTTTTTCTTGAAAGAATGAAACACGCTTCCTTTGAATGCTGTTTTTGTCTCCTGGATTTTTCGAATACATTCTTTTTTCATTATTTTTCATTTTTTAGGGGGGGGAGGGGTAAACCCTTGTGGGAGCTGGAGCTTATCGATTAAGCATCGTTGACTTGGCTGCCAACTTGGATCTCTTCTACCAAATTAGTCGTTGACCAATCCAATTCGTCTTTTGAGTTTGAGTTTGGATCGTTCCAAATACGTATAAGGGGATCGTGGTTATTAAGGAGTTACTCTGTTGCATTACGAGCTGGGTGATTTAGAATGGGACGTGTGTGAAATTGGTTCTGTGATGTGTTAACTTTCGGGTGATGGCGCACACAAAAAAAAACTAGACGTCTCCTTCGCTTTTTTTAGGGGGGAGAACACTTGATTTGTGATCGTATTAACACTCTGCGGAAAGAATGAAAATTATTGGGGGAGAAAAAGTTCATGTCTTCTTATGGGCACAGCAAAAAAGAAGGACAAAGGAAGGTTGTGTCGAGTAGAAGTGTTTGGTCTTTTTAGTTGTGATAGATTTGTTTTATAGTTTCTTTTTCTTGTAACTTTCTTTCTTTCTTCCTTTAGAGTTTTGGTTTCTACCTCTTTCTTTATGGAAATTATGTGGAAGTTTGGGGATTAGAAGTATTGCGATGGGCCTCTTTTTCTCATGCCATAAAGGAATGGCCTTTTAAGGAACAAAGGGGAAAACTGGTGGCGAGTTGGGAGTTTTTTGGTTCGGGTGATGTGGAGCTCATTTGCATGAACGGTGTGCAATTATATTGCCAAATGAGCTTGAGCTTAAGCAAAATTAGGAAATGCTTACTTGTCTGCACACGGTCAATGATTCGCCGAGGTGAACTTCGCTGTCGCTATGTTGATGTAACCATTGGAAATAGCGAAACACACTCCGTAGCTTGTCCTGTTGCTCCACACTAAGGAAAACAAAAACACAAATGAACACAACTTCAAAAATAGACATACGACATACAACATACATCGATATAACCACTATACTTAAACAAGATGCATACAAACGCTATACAACATATAAGAATACAACAGCAATTACTTAAATGCCATTCTAAATTCTAATGATGCATCATACGGATTACAATTCATGTAATATGTCGTTAGAATCGCATTTAAACAATGACTTCCGATAATCTTTTCCGTTTAACTAAATAGAGTTAAGGAACTATACAGTTCAGATGAAAAGGGTTTGTGACGTCATACAGGGCTTATGTTTCACATATCGTAAATGTCGACACCTAAAACCCCATGAAAACTTTAAGTTTGTATTTCTGCGTGTATTGACTGCGATAAAGACTAACTGCGATAATGACACTTGAACTTCGACAATTACGCAAAACGATGTATGGTACTGTACATGAGATTAATGTACTGTACTACCGTCGCAGTCGCAGTGGAAAATATAGAATCCAATATCAGAATAAATTGAATAGAAGTTGCTACTTAAAAAGGAATTCAGTTGCCTACGAAGTTTATTTGAGTTTCTTTCACGCTTGTTGGAGTATCGTGTTACTGTTGAATGCATATACCGTGGTTAAAGTCTGCTTATAGGAAGGGTTCGAAAGATGATATCGGCAAGCATAAACAAAGAATAAAAAGGAAAACTGAAAAAGCCCATCCCACCTGTTGGTTAAAGGCTGGAAGAAATGAGTACAGGTGAAGTCTTGCAGCGTGGGGTGTGTTTTCAGTGTCCGCCGAGGAAACGTGCAGAAGAAGACATGAGCAATGAGCGAGGCCACCAAACCACGTTGTAAAATCACGTGGTCACCTGTGCGAAACACAGTTTTTTTTAGCAATTTATAAAGTTCTTCAATCTTTCCTAAGCACCAAAAACAAAGGAAACCAATTCGCTCTGGTACACGTTCGATTGAAAAGGGATACTTTCTGCAATTGTTTACACCCTGTTTTTGACAAATGAGGATCAGATCAATCGTCCGAGTGAAGGGTGAGGCGGCAGGAGTGGAACTAAAAAGACTTGAGAGTTTCGCGAGAGACGAAGGCAAAGTTCACTTTCTCGCCTTGAGCAGGCTAGGCTCTCTGGGATGGATGGATGGAAGCAAAGGGGGGTTGAGGAGGTCAGCATGCCCTTTTTCCTGGCTCCCAAAATGGCTGTCAAGGAAGACAAACCTTCCTTGCCCTTACATGGCAACCGTAGCATAGAGCCATTTTTGCGTCTTGCCAAAAAAGTCCCAAACATTTCCCCGAGTGAAATCCAAACCGACTAAACCGACCCTTGCAGGCATACGACGGAATTCATTATCAAGGCAGACCAAGTACGGCGTGTCTTGTTGAAGTCGAACATTCTTCGAACTTTCTGTCGAAAGAGAGGGGGGGAAGTGGAGTTGGACTTAACTGTGCTGTTGCAGACTGTAATGCAGGCCTTGATGCGGCTTATAGGTCCGTAGTCGGAGTGCGAATTCGGCCATGGTGGGTAAAACGGTTTCGAAAAATTGCCGCTGTTCCAGAGGGGTGCATTGTTCGTCCATAAACCGGATAAGGCCGTCAAACACGGTGAGATCAGGCTTGTCGTCGTCCGGGTCTAAGGAAATACTGTAAGAAAAAAACATTAAAAAAATAATGATTATTGAAAGGTTTTAAAAGGGAAACTTGAAGTAACCGATATGATGTTTTCATTGTTGAGAGGTCTTAAAAGGTCGAGCACAGAGGGACTCTATAAGTTTCCATTGTTGAAAGGTTTTTGTAAAGGGCAAGCCGGAGTAACGCTATGCGTTGGGGGAGCTGCATGCCAACTATGCCCGGAATGACGGCACAAGTCCCGGCTTGAGACCTGAGCATTTCATCGGTGATTTTTAGAAGACGGTTAGAGGCGCCCCTACGGAAGCCGGAGAAAGGCTATTATTCCCGGCTTGGGTTTTCGACTTTGGGCCGGTAACCCCTTTGACACATGGAACACGTGCAAAAAGGATCTGGAATTTCTGGAATTTGCGAGGTAAAAGTGACACCTCCATTAGCAGTAGATTGCTGTTGCCAAGTTTGACCGTATTTTAACGAGTTCTCAAGGATTTTTCGTAAACAACGCGGGGTTAATAATCCATCTGGAAGAGTTTTTAAAAAGAGGTCAATTGCCCGGAGGGGGCGGGGCATTCAAGTGACTTTCGGGGGCTGCTGCCGATCATGATGAGTTCCGTGATGAGCGATATACAGTACACACACTCCAGGAAGTGAAAAGGTCCATAGGTCACCATTTCTATATGGGAGCCGATCTATAAACCACGCATGAAAACCCAAAATTTTGTACGTTTTAAAGACTCAGCAGCTAGCTTCATAACATCTTTTAATGGGTCCTCCCCCCAGCCCTCCTTCTTTTCGAGTTCAATTTCAAGTGGATTTTGGTCGGAGACTGCCAAGGGAAGATTATTATTTTTATTTATTTATTTGAAAGTTAAGAAAAAGGAGGAGGGACATTAACACGTTCTTTTTCCTTGGCCAAGATGTTCTGTGTCCCTTTTTTGGGAAGAGATATAAACATTAGAATCGAGCTCGGGATCATAAAACGACCCATAATTGGAAGAACGCCGGGAGTCTCGTAGGCGAAAGTTTCCGAGTCTCTCGTTTTACATTCTGCACAATGTTGACTGTCTATACGTACGTACTTGCATAAGTGATAAATGGCCATCATGCCTTCCAAAAGCTGGGTCGTAGTTTGAGCACTGCGCAGATGAGTTAAATGACGCTGTAATGTGGGCCACGTGGGCAAATCACAAGGCAAGAGCACCAATGCCATTTTCTATTCTCTTTTATCTTTTCTATTTACGTCTGCCTTGTCTTATTAACCCCGTTTTGGTATCAGTTCGAACCGCAAACGCTTGCAATCCATTCAATATTAATATTTCACTCAAAGAAACACCACGGGAAGCCAATCGAATCAATCCACTCACTCCAAATCGAATGAGGAAGACAGTTACACGGTATTGGGCAGTTTGGGACACGTCAAACAACGTTCATCGGGAGTTTGGGGCTTTCGGCAAAGTGAGGATCACACTATTTATCCATTATGGGCACAAACAGCGACAAGCTCAGCAGCACACTTTCAACACGTAACGACACACCAGTGCTTGTGCTTTTGCTTTTAATGTGCGACGGCGTCGTCGTTGCAAAGCCAAGAGGTTTGTCGGGCTGTCTTCCCAGGTAGCTTTAAAAATAGCCTTTCCTTGCTCTAGCAGCTGTAACGGCAAAACTTAGAACAGAGCCAGAGAGAGACGTGTATGTGTGCTTGAATTTTCTCCCCCCCATACCTTGGCGTCTGGAAGTAAATTTTCATATTTTTCTTACTTTTTTACTCCTTGGGTATCCCCCAACATTTTTGGGGAGCTTATTATAGGCTAACCAAAAAGAGGAGGGGCCTATCTATAATTAGCCATCGTTTTCCGTTCGTCTGAAATTAAAGTGATGTGCCTGATTGTCAGGGAATTGGTTAAGGTTGCTTAAACGGGCAAAAAATCCGGTAAATGATACTTTGAGCATCGCGTTCTTGGAAACGCGCCACGGATCACACGTAGGCACTTACTTGAGGTATAATTTATTATGCTAGAGAGCATATCACCCATTAAAACGAAAAATAAGAAATAATTCAAAATCTGGTGAGAATGAATTGGCTTTTATTGTTATAAGTGTTGGTGAAAAGGGGCGTTCGCCGAAGGGAGAGATACACATAAATTACGATAAATTAACGGACACGCCCCTTTCTTGCTCTCTTGGTAAGAATCTGACAGTTTTACACACGCATTTGGTGCTCGCTTAGACGTAAACCAACTTACGAGGGAAAGAGGGGTTAACAGAGGATAAGTTGAGCAATGACGTCACCACAACATGCATGCCTGGGATTGCACACTTTTTTCTAAGAAGAATACCATCCGCGCCACTCATAGTTTCCACACTCAGGCAATAAATTAAGCATACAGCATGAGAAAATATTCCGTACCCGAAATGGGATAGCCCACACGTACCCACCACATAACACACACGCATGTATACAGACATAATATAGACATGATAACAAGGGGGAAATGCCGTTTTCCCCTAAAACTCCACCTCGGCGTCCAATAAAAACCCCTTTAATTAATGTAAAAGGACTGTCAATGTCGCCCTTTCATTTGGAGAAAAACCCTTGGCCGAAATAGTAGGTAGCGAGTTTGTCCCGAAAATTTGCATAACTAACAAGGTTTTTTGTTCTTTGGTCCCGGGTATTTCTTTTTTTTTTTGCTATTTAAATAGACGATGCCGCCGCCCCGATAGTAATGTCCAAACAAAAAAAGCAAACGAAGGAAGTTTAATACTCGAAAATGGTGGTCCCATCGCGGTTCATGGAGAAACACTGGCATTTTGAAGTCTCTGACTTGAGAAGGGTAAGAAGGTGAGGGAACGATCCAAACGTAGAAAGCCAGTCGGCCTTCATTGAGGGGAGACCTGGAACGGTGACGCGGGTTTGGGACGTAAGAAGTGGACCATGTTCCAGGCACTCAGAGGCATGTTGAGGACAGGCTGGGGCGCCGGAATGTTTGGTAACGAAGCGGCCTCGTGGTCGAGTTTCTGTAATTGTCGATGGTAACAAAGGAACGCCGCGACGAGGACCGAGATGACGACGGACATGGCTAACAGGACAAAGAGAGCCGAGAAGCCCGGAGCGGGTAAACAAATGCCGTAGACGACTTCTTCGCGGATCCGGCCTTGGAAGATGGTCACACCGTCGGAAGTCGTATTAGGAGTGAACGCCAAGTCGACAGCAGAGATGACGTCGTAGCCGGCTTTGACGCCGAGTTCCGCGCTGCGGACGTGTCTATCATGGGGGATGGCGTAGCGTCGTTGCCGCTGACGGGAGCCAGCTGGGACAGTGTCGTATCTCAAGAACTCTTCAATGTTGTGGATATGGGCGTCAAAGTTGAGATTCCGCGGGCCGTAAGGGAACTTGTGGCCACCGCCCAAGTTACCTTCTGGGTGATCCGGGAAGTTGTCTTTGCGCTCGCCGTACTTCTGGCCCTTCCCAGTAGGTAAGGGGACGGAGACGCGGACTGGCGAGACGGGAGCACTTTCGAGAGCCTGGCTGGGGTTGGTGTTCAAAATCGGGATGGGAATCTCCAAAACCTGCGCTTCGGGTTGCGGTAAAGGTGGAGGCGCTAGGCCGAGTTTGTCGGGGCTGTCGCCGGAGTCCGCACGCCGGATAAGAGGGTCCGCTACGGGCAACTGTTGGGGCTTAGGGAGCGAAAGCTTCTGGGTAAGGGTCTTTGGTGCATTATCCGATACTCTTCGTTGAGGGTAAACGGGGCCCGACTGGAACTGGATTGGTACCTGGTTTTGTGGTGCGGGGTATTGCAGGAGAGGAGCGAAGCTGGGAGGAGGCAACTGGGGCGGGGGAATGGAGACGGGAAGCGGGGCCGGTTGAGCGGCAGGCGGACCGGCGTAGGACGCTTGTGCTTCGCTGGTGTAGGTCGCCTGGTCCCGGTTACCGGCTGGCACTCGTTCGCAATGCTCGGGGCAGCCGAAGCGGCAGATCTCTACTTTGCAGCGGATGTGCACTTGCATGGAATCGGGGAACTTGAAGGCGTGGAAGAAGGCGTAGGTCATAACGGAAGCGCGGCCGTCGTTGCTCCTTAGTTTCAGGAACTTGGAGATCATCTTCGGTCTGAGAACGCAACCGTGTTCGTCCGATAACGAGATGGGACGGTTGATGCCATCAGAGGCTTCGCAGGACTTGACGCGCATGTCAAATTCACCTGTGAACCGCAAGATGGAATGGTTATGGAATTTACATAAAAAAATCTTCAAGTCTGGAATTCCTAAGAAATAAATGTGATGGCTTACCCGAGTGGTCGTTTATGGCAACTACCATGGTTAGGGTGGAGCCAAGCGGTACAATGCCCGTCATTGGACTAGCCCAAGGGCCCTTGCCGTTTTGAATTTCCATCCAGCAATCCACATTGTCACCTACAAATCAAAACATGAGATTAACCAACTCTAATCGGACTTGGAAAAATGGCTTTTAGCTGCGGGCAAACAGTCAAGCGCAACGCCGAACTTCTTCCGCCATCGCGGGACCCTGCCGCAAGCATGGCTCACGCTCTAACGGTTCATACAACACGTTTTTGAAAGTCAGACAACGCAACTTTTTTCTTTCCTAACATTTGAAGCTGTTCTTTAAAGTTCTAGAATCTAGTTTAAACCTACTTTAATTATGTGTCGGATTAGGTGCAATAATTGTATAGGAAAAGGTGCCTTCTTCCTAAATCTGCTAATTATTTAGAAGATTTTTTTTTCTGGCCTTTGCATATGTTAACAAACCGAGTTTGTGCCAGGAGACAGGGTTCCTGCATGTGAAATTCACGCCAGTAGAATTCCCGTTGCCTGCTTGGTTAACTAGTCTAGACTTATCTGGGCAGTCAATCAGCGGTCAGCAGACCGAGCCGGCGAGACCGTATATACTCTACTGCGGACTTGTCGGGTAAGTCCGGTAAGCCACTGCAGACGGGGGTTACTAATCCACCACCTCAGACTTGTCGGGGATGTTCGGGGAAACTTAAGAAAAACCAGCGGTAAAAAAAACGAGTATTAACTTTTGACCCAAAGTGAATTTCTATTCCTATCTTCTGCGGAGATCTCCTATCGATTTGTGTAGATGTCTGCAGAACTAGATGCTTACACTTTACATTATATATGCCTACATTGTGTTATGAATAAACTCCAAAACTTACCTCGGAAGTTGAGTTCCACTACATCCAAGTCCGCGATCACCATAGGCGGCTTGGTGGCCGTTTTCTCGTAGTCGTTGTACCATTCACAGCGAAGGCGTTTGGCCTCATCCCACACTTCGATGAGCTCTTCATCGTACTGGACGACGACAGTATTCTCATAGAACTTCCCGTGGTTGTCTGGCTTGGTACCGCATCCGTTGTAGATGATACTGAAGCGGAAGTCGCTCTGTCCCGATTTCGGGTGCACATAGACGCACTGGTCTTGCCCGTACTGTCCTTTAGAGAAGACCAGCCCGTAAAACGGTTTGTCAAAGGCCAACTGGACTTCCATATGATCCTTCGAACACATTACTTCCAAATGTTTGATCTGTGGCATATTCGGCGGTCTTTCCTGTTGCCATGGGTCTCCGCTAGGCGGCCCTTGTGAGTAACTCCTCTACACAAGCACACACAA
The DNA here is from genome assembly GCA_022832285.1 of Lepidurus apus apus. Classification (NCBI taxonomy): domain Eukaryota; kingdom Metazoa; phylum Arthropoda; class Branchiopoda; order Notostraca; family Triopsidae; genus Lepidurus; species Lepidurus apus. Next base: position 54,937 of record JAGJRO010000172.1, on the reverse strand, counting down.
AAATTTTAAATAAATTTAAAAATTATATAATTCATAAAGCTATTCCAGTTTTTAGAAGTGCACGAGATGACAAGCTGTAAAACTGGCGGGTGTTAAAAGTTGAAAGGTCAACCAGAGATAAAAAGTTAATGGTGGTAGTAAGAGAAACTCAACGATGGCAAAGGTCATTTTCACAAGATATTGCATCGTCATGACCGGCACTATAAGAACCGAAACGAAACAATTGATGTTCGAGGTTATTATTTTTTCTCATTCTTAAATGTTTTTCGTTACGCATTGATCGCTGATAGCAATAGCCATAAAAAGTCCCAGCAAATCGTCAAGTCATGCGTTATATTCTTTATTAGCGAGAAAAATTGGGGTTTCCAACAGCAACTTACCTGGATAATTGTGAGGAGAGTGAAGGAGAACCAAAGCTGCTGCATGATGGGACCAGTCCCTCGACTCTTCATCATTTCCGTGATATTCGTTCCGTGTGCCCTAAATAAAAGTCGAAAAAACAAATATTATATTATTTTTTTCGTGTGGGGGGCCCCTTGAGGGACTTGTTCTTGTTTAAATGGCATAATAGGCAACAAAAGGAAGTCTACCATTAGCATACAGTTTTGACACAGAGTTCAATAGGAAAAAACCGTGTCACTTAACGGTTTAATGTGTTAAGAATTTCTCTTGTTTTCGGGGAGAAAACAAATAACTAACTAACGTAGAAAAGAGGCATTTCCGAAATCCTGGGCCAATAGAATCTTTTTCTTTGGAGCTAAAATTGAATAAGGAAGTTGTTTCCAGTATTTGGCTTTTTTCCTTCGCGGAAAGTTTTAATGGAATGGCGGAAAAACAGAACCGTTTACGCTGCCTTTTCCACCACAACGATGGAACTTTCCAAACCATTTCGCGTGTTTATGTCCATTTGGTCACGAAAAACTAAAAAGAGGACCTTAACTCATGCTACCCACGCTATTACATTATCCGAAGAAGAGAAAAAAGGAAAAAACGTTAGAAACTCGCCAAGCATCACAAACCAATTTACTCTTCAGAAAGTTCTCACAATTTTCTAATTCCAGATTTTGATTTCTTTCTTGCCCATATGTAAACTACAATTATAATTTCACTGTTTAAAAATTATTATTTCAACTTTAGAATTACATCGATAAGGTTAGGACGGTAAATATCTTAATTTTACAACACCAATTGAATCACCAACATAAAGGATGTGAGTTATACACTAACACAAATACACAATGTCTTACAAAACCGTGGAGAATCATTTCTACAAAATTGGAATTTTTACATAATTTAAAAACCTGCAATTCTAACATAGCAAAACGCAAGTTGCTCAATGTGCGATACAACGAAAGACGTCAGAAACAGAATACAGTTACTGCGTAATGTTTAAAAGCTTTTATTTTGGGAGTCAACAAGAAGAAGACGGGCTAAATTGAGAACCAAAACACTTAAGCCATTTTCTACCGTTAAGTTCGTGTGACGTCACGTTCGCACTGGCCAATGTGCTCCCAATACGGTTATAGTAATCGTTCGAGGGAACCTGTAAAAGGTTCTCAAAAGCAGATAGGACATTGGCCGTTGTGTCTGTGTGTGTCTGTGTGTGAACCAGGCCTAAGTGTTACATAACGGACGGTCTATTTTCCACACCGATCACTCGCTTGGGAAGTAAAAGTCGCTGACCGTGACCATTTCACAAGCGAGAGAGACTCCAAACTAAACTAAACGCCAAGCTGATGGAAATCGGCTCAAAAGCTTCCTACCCACTTAAAATTTTGCAAACGTTAACTATTAAGGCGTGTTTGCACATCTTCACTTAATCTTCGGGATCTATCATTTTCCATCGTCTGCCTTGAGGGTGCTCTGTCTGGCTGTAAAGCGTTATTTCGCAAGTATACAGGCTTTAACCTTCAGAACGGCACAAGATTCATGCATAAGGTGGTAAAGGTTCATTAATAAGAGGCCTGTGCAGTGCTGATCCAAGTTGAAGAAGGTTTCTAACGGGACTCTCCGGTTCTTTTGGATGTGTGTGCCTCTAGATTTACCATCCAGAGGGACAGGTATTTATGCCCATTTCTGCCTCCAAAGAAGGGACCCCCGCTCTTCAAATCCCTGATATGCAAATAAGGGCAAGGCAACAAAGTATAATTCCTAGCACGGGAAAGAAAGACTCAGAGGCTTTTTTTTTTTTTTTGGTAAAAGGTTTCTACCAAATCTGCGAAGGAGCGCTTTAAAGTACTCTGCGTATAGTCTAGGAAGAAGTGTTTGTGTGTGCTAGATCCGCTCGATTATCTTGATCGGTATTGTGAGCGAAAAAACGGGAAAAAAGATTTAAAATAGAAAAGAAGCAACGGGACACGAAAAACCCAATGGGCAAAAGTTCACTTGTTTATCGTTTGGGCGATTTAAGTGTATGTTGTATGTGTATGAGTGTGTTCCCCCCTAAAAAGTAAAAAAAAAAGTTTCTGGTCAAGATTTCGTTAGGGATGGAACGCCTCCTCTTTCCCAAAATTCAACTTGTGGTTTCTTTTATAACGTTATGTATCGCCTGCTTTGATCTAAAAGTGGCCCCGTTATTAGCGAAATAAAACAACAAAAATTTAAGGAAACATATCGGTATTAAAGTGCCATAACGGCGCAGGCGGTGAACAGGTTCTTGGCATTAGATGTAAGGAATAAAAAAAAAAGATGAAAGAAGGAAAAAATTAGGATAATTAAAGTGTGGGAGTTCTAAATTTTGTTTGTTCTGACGCTAGTAAAAGGGAGAAGGAAAGAAGACAGTCTAACAGCTGTTACTTTGGTGTATTCGGGTTCTGGCGAGATTTCAGTGTTGATTTGTTTGAGAATAAATACAAATATAATGTATACGGCATATGGCGCAAGCATAGAGCAAGTTTGACGAACTCGTGTTCCGATTCAGCGCATTTTTCCAAACATTTGTACCCTTGACTTTGAGGGAAAGTTCGGTTCTTCCGGGGTTCTATTTCAGGCCATTATTACGCTATACACAGTCCGGTTATGACCAGAGCTTAACCTTCTGTTATTACCTCGTTTAACTTGTATCTTTTTGGGCAGTTTTATGTGCTTCGATGTCATTGCAATGTTATGCGTGTTCTTGTTGCAATAGTGATGGAAGATGAATTTTTAAATGAAAATGGAGGGGATTAAAACAGAAATGGACCCAAAAAATAAACGTAAAAAAATTTCTTCAAGTGCAAAAAATGGGTCGAAATTTGCAAAGTTGAAGAAAAAAATACGAGTCAAGAAAATTAGACGAAGTTGGATAAACTTCGAAGGAAGTGATGAAAAAAAATCTATGAGAATGGACACATTTTTAAAAAAGAAAAATGTGGAAAATTTAGGGATAATTTGGCGAATTTTCACAAAAACAAATTTTCGCTAGGTAATTTTGCTCAAGTTGACCAGGGATTTTGTAGGATTATAGAGGACGATGATAATGGTTTGCGTTTCTGTGATGGTCACGTAGTAAGAGATTTACTGTTTTTTGACTCGGTGCGATTTTTGGAAACTCGCAAGAAAACCGGTTATATAATGTGGTCGGCGAAAATTTATTGCGCGGAAATTGTGCGTCTTCATTATATACATGTCTGGACCCAAAAACATGTGGCAATATACCTAATGATGTCTCTGTTTTTTTCATTTTTTCAAGGGTGAACTACCTGAAGTTCTAAAGCCCTGAGACCCATGTTAAACCAAACTGCGTTACCTTAGTTAACATCTAGTGGTTTGGAATCTTGTCTGATCTTCCGGTATTATGAAAAAGTCGTAGATAGATGTTTAGTTTATCAAGTTTGAACTCTAATAAAATGTTAAAGAGTGAAGCTTTAAGTGTAGAAACATTAAAGACAATATGTTCAATGTCTTACCTAGTTTTCGCACGCATGCGCCGATAATCCTATTAGGAAGTTAAGTTTTGCAACCCTTTTTGGTCGCTGAACCGGAAATGTAAGCTTGTAGATCACTTGTAAGCTAGTATCAGTGGAACCTTGTGAAAACCTCGAGCTGTGAAGGGGTTCTTTAAAACACGTACTCAAACACTTTTTCAAAAGTTCTCCGTTAAACAAGAAAACACCCTGCAAAAGCAGACGAGCAATCACCGAAGGGAGCTGTATGTATGTATGTACGTCAGGTAAGACGCTCAAGTAAGGACTGACTGGATATTCCCTGGCTGGGTTAGCGCGTCGAAGACCCTGACTTCGCAACGCTATACATCTAGGAAGAAGCTCCACATCCCCGAGTTCCTTTATGCCAGCCAACCTTGACCGTGAAGGGAAGCCACGCCGCCATCTTGTTTTCTCTCCCGAGTTCGGCGCTGCGCCAAGCGGCCAAAATGAAGCTTCCTGGGGCGAAGGGAATACGGGCCTTTTACCTTTCCTTACCTACTACGATACCTTATACCCTGTATTTTTCCCCAGCTGCTGCTGCTGCATAGGCGAACACCATTCAAGCCCAGGCGAAGACGTTGGGTTCCCGACCAAAGAAATAAGAAAAAAATGAAGCTCGGGCTCATACGCGCCAGCACACACCACACATAACGGGCTCTCCGCTCTTATATCGTCCCATCCTTATTGCCCACCCATCGACATAAAGGGGAGGTTTTGTGGTCTGCGCGACGGTGTTATTCGACGACTGTCCAATTATATAGAAATCATAAAGTGATAATTGGGTCGACGACAGGAATGTCGAGAGTTTGGGGGAGATGGTTCGAGGGATTCGAGTGGAATGTCTGAAGAGGGGAAACGCAACGGAGATATTCATTATTGTGATGGAGGAGCATAGGCACGGATCAAACTCAAAAGGCAAGACGAAGAGGAAGGAGTTTTTGGAGGGCATTGACACCTTTCGACACTGCGTCCGAACCGGGGAGGTTCGCTCGACCAGTACTCGCACAACAGGTCCTGGGTATATAGCAAGTCTGTCTCATCATTTTTCCGTGTCTGGCATATAGAGTTATTGTTATTGTCAGCGATGGACTCTCTCGGGGGATAGGAATGCGATACCGAGTGAAGGTGCGGTTTTGGTCTGCTTTTTTTCGGAAGAGACTGAATGTGCGGTCATTGGGATTTGCGTTGAAAACCATAGTCGTTATAGAGCCAACTTGTTGAGATTTTTTGGTCATTGGGGAAAGCCCACACGATTCGCTGAAACCATAATAAAGCCCCCCTTGATTGATAAAAGGGTGGCTATTATAAAGTATCCATATCTTGTAATGGAAAACCCCATCGTGATTGGCATAAACGTTTTATGACATGTCATTGTCGCTGTCGTCCTTAAATTATGGTAAAATCCAATGCCTGAGAGTTGGAATTTATGTTAGTTCCATTCTGGGAACTCGAATTTACGTTAACTGACACTTGCATAACTGTTTGATATCTAGGGAATCCTTTCTTTTGTCATGCAATAAAATAGCTTTTTACTCTTTTTTTCACAGGGAGGTGGGGAAGTGGCTGAGAAGGTTTTTGGCGTTCTTTTCTTCTGGGAAGATGCGAGTGACGGTGTGCGAATTTTCTGGCCAGTCGTAAGCAAGAAACTGGACCTTGGAAATTGGAGATGGTGTAAGAGATTTGGACCCAGCCTGGCGTGCTTGCTTTTCGTCGTGGTCATAAGGGATCGACACGAGATTCGGCCACCCGTGACGGTAAATTGATTCACTTGACTGACCGTTCGCACAATTTCCAGGCCAGAATGCGCCAAAAGTTTCTAGGACAGGACATGCATCACAGTCCTTCCCGATTGTTATGGGAAAAAGGTCTCGTCAAAAGGTCTTGGCCAAGCTCGGAAAATGCCCCAAATGTAAGAAGGCGGTGGGCCGTCTTTCTTGGTTTCCTTTTGGGATAACACCAAGCGCGCTTCCTGTGTCGATTACCATATGTCGGTTTTTATGGACAGGGATGCGTTCTTTAGGCCATGCGAAGTAACGGTATGTCACACTGACATGGTGGTATAGGGACTCATTATATATTCAACTATAGGACCTTCGCTCCAGTAACCATCCAGGGTAACGTTGGCCGTTTTTAAAATGGAAGAAGACGGTTACGTTAAAAAATGCAATGTTTTATAGCAGAAATTCCACATGCAACGTCAAAGTGTCGAATTGGAAGATTTATGTGCTTTGGTTATTGTCTGAAGTTTTAGTAAGGACATGTAGCATAAGCGACCCGGAGAAGTTGTTTGAATCTCGGCTTGTGTTTTGATAGAATGCTTGGGTCTTCTTGTGACCGAAAAAAGGGTGAAATGCGGAAACTGAGTGGGCTAGCCGTACTCCAGCTTGCGTTGCGTTGCAAAAGGATCCAACCATGAACATGAGGAGCGCTCAGCGAACGTGTGTCCTCCTGTCCGGGACTTTTACGCTTGGGAGGTGTAGTGGAGTTCTCGGATTATAACCTACAAACCGGACTTGAGCCACGTTTACCGGGTCCCCACTTTCAAAAACACCGCGCTCCTTGCGTTCTCCTCATTCATTGGCTAATGATGAATTGAGCGTTTTTTAAGCCAAGAAACATTCCTTTTGCATATTTTCCGTTCAGAAAGACGACAAGAAGTGAAAATTACGTAGTTTCAGTAAATAACTCGAGGCAATTTATGAATAAGGACCTTTGTATTAACTTATTAAATACGTTAAATTTAGTCGACGTTTTATTGATTTTAAATACAACTTCGTAGTTTAGCTAAGAACAAGAATAGTCGCTCGGTTAAAACAGGTTGATATGTACAATTCCAGTATAGGCCCACTTTTTGCCTAAAAGTATCGGTACGAACCGGTTCTAGTCTTAATCTCGCGATTGGAATCAGGCGATGAAGGCCTATAGACATTGATAGCCTGATGGGGTAAACCGCTTTGAGCCTTTACCAAAAGTACCAAAAGGCAGCACGGTTCCGTGTCATTTACTCCGTTATGCTTTGATGCAGCACAAAACTGCTCCTATAGGCTCTTGGGGAGGGATCTTGTTTGTTGTTCTTACTCGCTCTTTCGTAAAAGAGACAAACCTTCGCTGTTGGACTTCCGCGAACCTTTAAAAGCCAGTTTTACTTGGGAATTTTACTTACAGCATATCTCCCCGAGGCCCATACAGATACCATTTTGAAAAACTATTTACTAAACAGGCCTTAACAACTCTCCAGCTCCCGGGGAGGAACATTTCTGCATACCTAATGAGTTAGCTGTTCGCACAGAGCCTTGCATTATGCTACTCAAAGTTTCCAATATTACCTGGGAAATTTGGAATTAAACCTTCCAAAGTATAGTATTATGCTGGCAGTTTAGGCGGAAACGACAATGTAGATTGACAAGTGGGGAATCCGATAAGGATGGCTTGACTTGAATCGGATTTTAATCTGGGAAACACGTAATCAAAAGCTCCCATGCTTGAATCTTTTACCATGTATCGCTTATTTCAACTTTATATTGTGGTTTCTCAAGTACCTTCGTTATTTACTCACTGCTTGCTTTAACATATCAAATCATAGGGTATGCCTAATTGGGTCTTGTTAAGCAAATCCAAAGAAGAATGCTCTTGTCATTTCATTGTTATTCTGCCAAAAAATAAAAAGCGAACGAAAACTGACATGGGAAATACAGATAGCATAGTGGGTTTCGAGACCTCTCAGAGTGTATATAGTCACACCAGTTTTGGGGTGACTAAGGAACATGCGACACTCCCGCGAATTTCTGTTCGCTTGACATGACCCTTGTCGGCTTTTCATGCTTGCCTGCGTGCGTTCTGGAATATTAAGAGGAAGACTGCTTATCTTTGTACACATTTGCATCGTCACTCAAGACTTTAACATGTCTTTTTCCCTGGCGTGTTAGGGACGCAGTTTTCCTTTTACCTTTACACCAAACCGCACACAGAAAAATACAAACCTGTTCCTGGGGTTAAAATGGCCGAAAAAACGGTGACCAGCTCCACAAAGGTCAGCCAGTATTTGAGTATATTACAGCCTCTGTCCTGGAAAAAAAAAGTTTATCTCCAAAAAACTGCATTCCTGTTGTTTTTTGGGGTAAATGTAAAAAATAGTAGGTTTTTTATAGCAGGTTTTAGTTTACCCGGGCCTTAGGAGTACGGTTAGGAATCTGGAGGATTGGTTGGTTCGGGAGGTATAAGGCAAGTGTGTGTATTAAATCTTTGGAAGGAGACGCCAGACGGCCGGCGATGGCCCTAAGCTTATAGCTAATTGACTCTGGCTGAATAGTTTTTACCTTTGGCCCCTTGCACACGCACCTGTGCGGCGTTTTGTTGAGTTCGTGCGTATGTGCCTTGAAGGGGCATTGGTCAGGATGAAGCTTGCGATCATTTGGAATGTAGGTAAGGAAGGTGAGCGTGTACCCGCAGGCAATGGTTAGGAGTCGGATGTTTAGTGTACTTCTAGGATGTTTTAGGGGATTTGAAACAATTTTGTAAACTGAAAATAAACTCTTGTTTTATTGCTTCTGAATAGGATATTTTTAGTCCGTATAGATATATAGATAGGAAACCGAACTTGTAGAGGGAAAAGGGGTGTTGAAATTAAGAAAAAAGGTGAGTTGAAAATTTTACCCGTTTCTTGTTGCCTGAAATTGTTTAGAAAAAAATGGCAAATGGGCCCGATATTTGCGATGATTCGCTAACCGGTTAAACCGAAGATAATCAACAGATGACGGGACTGTATGAGAAATTGAGAGCAGCCCAGGATTGATTGTCCACTTCTTGTCGGACAACTTGCGTTTACGGGAAGGAAAATATAGTGATAGGCTTGTTAGAGGGTCGTCATTTTGGTGTTAGCCAACCCGGACTTGTTCAATGAAAGATGGTATAAAAAATACCCCATACCCGGATCAAGTTTTCACTCATACTTTCAGTAGTTTTATATACAGTATTTCTGATGTGGAGTCAAAAATGTAGTTTATATGGTCCGAAAAGGCTCATATTTAATAGTTTTAAATAGATCTTATTGATTAATTTGAACACAGTATGCTAGTGTGCTAAAGTAGCGCAAGGTTTACCCGCATTTGGTTTATCTCAAGCCCCATCTCGTTGCACAAGTCCGGCTTAGGCGGGCAGGGCAGTGGGAGGACTACCTTCGCAGTGTTGAAAGGACGATGATGATAGTAATGGGACGCAAACTTGCAAGGTTGACTTACATGACAGATACATTACAAGACAAGTCACAAAAGTGCAATGTCTCGTATCATTAGGCTAATTGACTGAAAGATAGTTTTCATTGGGCACACTCTCGAGTGGCTTCATTCAAGATAAGACGTATGCATGGCAAGAGGGCCATTGTTGGCCGTTGACCTGTAACGCTGCTTATGGACACCCAGCGCGTTCTTCCGCATACTTCTGCTCATCCAGCTTCGCTCGCTAATCAAGGAGATACCTGTCTAGCCTGTTGTGAGCATCCCAACGCTCGACTCTTGCAGCAACCCCATCTACCAATCTTCTTTAAAACGCCCTTGACTTTATTTATCCTTTACGCTGGCCTGTATAATCCAGGTAAAAAAAAAAAAAAAAAAAAAAAAAAAAAAAAACTAAATGAACCCATAGCGATTCGCTTACTAAGTAACAACGAGTTATTTATTTCTCCCTCGATGAAAGTGTCAGGCGGGAAGCGTTTGCTTAACAAAATAATGGCTTTTTTTGGTTAATAAAGTGCCCAACCTTACTCAAAGCACCTAAAACCAGTTTAAAAAGGCCGATTTATTGTCAAGCAAAACGATTAACCTCAGAATAGGTCAAAACAAGCAGTTGCACCATGATTAAAGGCTTCGCTTATCCCATTGGCCGTTTTAGCTGACACTTTTTCTAAGAATCAGGGTCTGACAAGTTCTGCTGGTCGTTATCGTTTTCCCATCCCGGGTTTTTTCGACAAAATGTGGGGTGTTGCTTTTCTTAACCGTTGGGCGTTGGTGCGTTCTGGTACCCGGGACTTGTGACATGAAATGCCGGGAAGCTTCTTGCCCATCAGCACTCTTAGTTTTTACCGTAGACCAGTCGCGTTTCGCTATCCCGAATTAGTGGAATGAAGCGCCGGCAAGCTTATCGACTGTCCGCTCTTCCTGTTGTTATATGGCTTTGGCTACGCCGGACTTAACGGATAACAACCGGGTAAAAAAAGGGTTAGAATAAAAAGTCAATCACGTTATCTTCGATAATAATTTATTGTAACTATTTCGCCACTCCACACGCGCTCTGAACAAAAAAAGTCAGTGGACTGCACCCTCGAGTCATACTAGAAGTATTTGCTGATCCCTTTCGCTTCAAATTATTTCCGAAACAAGAGTTTCGCCAACGTTTAAGTCAAGTCTTGGTCTCAAGGTAAAAAGGTCGAGGAAAAGGGGATTTCATTGGTCGACAAAAAAAATCACAAAATACATTTAAAAAAAAAATAATAATAATGATAACAACAAAAAGTCGTATAGAGGAGTCGCGTCCAAATCGTATGTACAAAATACTAGATAGATTTCCAGCTGTCCCTTGCACTGTTCGGGTCGGTTTGTCTTTTATGTACAGGAGTGAAACATTTAAACAAGTCACGTCGCCCGCAACGTCTTTTTTTAAAAAGCAAATATTGGTCCAGTCCCAATGGCTTGCATGTCTTATCGTATAGCGTCCGTTCAAAGTCTTATGGGTCGGTCGGTCGGTCCTTTTCTGGGACAGACGAGTCAACGTCCTGAAAGAACTTGACGAATACATCCAAGTTCCTCCCAACTGGGTTTTCGTTTCGTTTCGTTCCATTTCGGGGTCTGGGTCACACAAGTCACGGGTCCCAAAGTCAATAAAACTCGTCCCTGGTCCCTAACGCCTTTGAGCATAACAATAGAATAATAAATAAGTTACGTTTTCTTACGGTTAAGAGAGTTTTTTCTGGGGGTAGGGGGACACACATTGGCAGGAATGGAGCTGATGGGGTAAAAAGTTACGCAAACTTTTGTAACGAAAAAAGGGAAATAAGCTAAGTATAAAATCGATTAGACGAACGGCCCAAAATAATGTCCAGCACTATTTGGGTTCGTGACTGTAATGGTTTGGTTCGCTTCGTGTCTTCGTTAAAGATTTGATGGTTTGGGGATGAGGTCCTTCATTTAGAAGTGGCTCTTCTTGTGGCCGAAGACTGGGTTCTCGTAAGAGACTAAGGACCGGTCCATGCCTCCTAGCGACCGGTGACGGATGCAGAGGAAGGCGGACAATAGACAGGAGATGACCAGGATGGCTAACAAGACTACCAAGGTAGCCGCGAAGCCGGGTGACGTCATGCAAATGAGGCCGTCGTTTTCGCGTGAAGGGAAGACGATGGTCGTAGTGTTGTCTTTGGTTTGTTCCAGAGCAAAGGTCAGGTCACCAGTGGACACGACTTGGATGATGCGGTTAATGCCAACGTCGGTTTCTTGGTCTTGGCTAACGTCACGCTTGGTGCGGCGTTCATCGCGAGGGCGGGCGATGCGTTCAGCGGCATAGCCGGCTCCGCCAGCGGGACGCGGTTCGATGCCGTAGCCGGGCTGTTGGGGAGCTTCACTAGCGCATTGATCGGGACACTGGTAGCGGCAGATTTGGATGGTACATTGGAAGTGGACTTCCATGGAGTCGGGGAATTTGAAGGCTTGGAAGTGAGCGTAAGAAAGAACAGAGGCCGAGGCGCCAAAGTTCTTGATCTTAGTGAAACGAGACATGAGTTTTGGGCGGGTGACACAGCCGCGTTGGTCGACCAATTGGATGGGAGCGCGTTTACCGTCATGGGCCATGCAGTTGCGGACCAACATGTCGAATTTGTTGTCATCGTCCTTGATAGCGAGGACCATGGTCATGGTCTGACCGATCTTGACCAAGCCGGACACTTCAGAAGCCCATGGGCCCTTTCCGACTTGGATCTGCATCCAGCAACCGACGTTATCACCGGCAAAGTCAGCGCGAACGACATCGAGCATATCAACGGGGAAGGGTCGGAAAGTGACGGACTTTTCGTACTGATCGTGCCATGTGCATCGGAGTTTGCGGGCCTGATCCCAGACTTCTTGGACCTGAGGGTCGTATTGGATAATGATGGTGTTTTCGAAGAAGGTACCGGAACCAGATTGGGAGCCGTAGCCATACAGACCGTTTTCGGTGTTGCCGGTAGTTCCGCAGGTGTTGATGCTAATGTCAAAGTTGGCGGAAGTGCGACCTAAGCCGGCGGGTAAGTGGACGCAGTTGACGTTCGAGTAGTGGCCCTTGGAGAAGATGATGCCATAGAAGGGTTTGTCGAATTCAATGTACACTTTCATCAAGTTCTTCTCGCATTTGACGTCCAGAGAAGAGATCTTGGGCATCTCGGGCATGGGTGCGGGCCAAGGTTCAGCAGGCGCTGCAACGGGAGTTTGGTAAGATGCGGCAGGGGCAGAACCAGCTTGGTAGTCTGCGGGTGGAGGAGGTGGTCTAGCATAGCTGGCGGGTTGAGTGGCAGGGGCAGGTCCTTGGTAAGCTGGTTGAGCCGCGGCTGGAGGTCCTTGGTAAGAAGGCTGGGGAGCAGGAGGGGGACCTTGGTAGGCGGGTTGAGGCGCTGGGGGAGGAGGTCCTTGGTAGTTCTGGGCCGGGGGAGGGGGAGGAGGTCCTTGGTAGCCTTGAGCAGGAGGTGGGGGAGGAGGTCCTTGTTGGTAGGTAGGTGGGGGAGGAGGAGGTCCTTGTTGGTAAGGTCCTTGTTGGGGAGGAGCACCGCCTTGGTAGTTCGGCTGAGGAGCCGGGGCAGGTCCTTGTTGGTAGGCGGGCTGGGGAAGGGGAGGAGCTTGTTCGTAGTGTTGAGGACCATGTTGCGGACCTGGCTGGTAGACGGGAACTTGGACAGCAGGAGCAGCCTGGTAACCAGGGTTCGCGGGTCTCGGTTGAGCATAGATGGGTTGAGGTTGAGGTTGAGGACGAGGAGGAGGCTTGTTATAAGACTGATTGGGAGGTTTGGGCAAAGTAGGCAGCACTACGCTGTTCGGCAAAACGGGAACGGGTAGCGGCACTGGGATCGGTTGCTGAGGGTAGGCTTGAGGTGGCGGTCCATGGTAGGACGGAGGTGGAGGATGGGGTTCCCCGCCGTAACCTCCAGAGGGTGGAGGGTGTGCCAATACCTGACTTCCATAACCCGGGTTGTGATCTTCCACGTGTCCGCTCTCTAAGGCGATCTGGTCTTCATCTTCATGGTCGACTCGGTCCTGGGCGTCTTGTGAATGTTCATCGGCTGCTTGAGCTTCAGCTTGCACAATGGCGACTTTCTCCTTAACTTCCTCTGCAGCTAGGGCCACCTGTCAAGAAGAAACAAGTCATTAGCTTTTTTAAAAAAAAAGAAAAAGATGTTTTGATTTGAAACGCCGACGTTGAGTTATATCTGTGCCAGGAGTGGTCGAGCGTGACTTCGCAAAATTGAGTCCCAACATACCCCAGGAAGGTCTTTCCTATGAGGAAAAGAATCCTCCTCTTTTTCTTCACGTTCTCCGTCGTCCCCCAGGTATGCTGACCGGCTGACCGACTGTCGGTTTTCTCAATGAGAAGGGGAACGGCTGTGAACTTGAATAGGTACGGGGCCGCGTAACGGGATCTTGTGCTCCGGGCCCAAAGTGATGGAGCGCTTCTTCCCCCCCATGGCGTTCCTTTTCTCTGGCATGCGGCCTCGCTCCCCTGTACCAAAAACCCCCCTTGATTGTTAAGTCCAACAGGAGGGCTTCCGTACACTGCTACACTACACGGCTTTTTAGCCAATGCATTTTAGAGAACCTGTGAGAGTTCCCCGGAAGACCTAAATTGCTTCCCGAAAGTGAGAAAGAGCCGAACTTCTAAGCTCACTGTCGCTCCGGATCTGAAATCCTTGGGAAGATTTTCAAATCTCGAGAATCCATAAGAAAGGAAATCAATCGAGCTGTTTTGGCGTCTTCTCGCTTCTTTTGGCGGCTAGAAAATCTATTAACCGAGAGATTGGAGCTTGGTCAGTAGAGCGTGGTTATCTAAGCAGACCATCTCAAGAACAAACCCGAAAAAAGACACGAAGGCATCTTCCCGCGGCACCTGCGCGTTGAAAACGGGTTCTTGTGATAGTGATCAGCACCCTAATTAGCGTGTCAGGAGGAGGCGGCGATCAGTTGGCAATGATTTCCCAGATATTAACGGTTAAAGAAGTTTTTCGCAGGCTTGTCACGCGCGGTCAGGAAGGCTTGGTTCCCCTCCCCTCCAGGACCAGGAATGCAATAACAGAACAGGTGACCTCAATTCGGAGTCCCTCTACCTCCCCCTTACCCGAAGCGCTCTTCTGCAGCCGGCAGGCATGTTGAGACCTCCCCGGGACGTACGTGGAGAGACATGCAGTACTTGGCTTACCATACATTACGCACCGCACCGCACGGCACGGATCGGTCGGGTCGCATTTACGTAACGCCAGAAAGACCCGGGGTCTTCTGACTCGCACGGGCACAGGGGGATCAAGCTGCCTCTGGGACATGGTGGATCCCGGCTTCCCGCTTCCCGTTAGAACTCAAGTGTAACGGTCAATCGTATGCATACCCGGTACCTAACCAGCCGCTAGACAGGCCGTGCTCATCGTTCCTTACTGTTGGCACGTTGCGAAATTTTCCAAGCAAGCAGTCGTCTAAAACTGGTTCTCTATCCTCCCCGGACGTACGTGGGGAGTACGTACTTCATCTGTCTGCGTCTTTTAATTTTTCGGCGTTATGCTTATAGAAATAGAAAAACCTATTGCGGTCTACCGTTAGCTTCTTAGGCTCGTCCGATAGGATCAGTTCGCGTGTAAAACCTGTCTGAAGCTGTGAAAGGACCTTGACCGTCATCTTTAAGTCTTCGCACCTGCAGGCTTTTTCAACGCGTTCTTTGGTCTCACGTTCAGTGGGACTGCGTGACGTCACGGAAGTCTAGTGTAAACTTGGTGGATTCTTTTTCTTTTTACCATCAGGAAGAAAGAAGGATTTTAAGGAGCAGATGCGCGGGGGTTCTTTTGGCACGCCGAAACTCAGTCACCAGGCCAATTCTAACGCTCGACCGATTCCTTGGCAGCAAAATATACCATAAGGGTGCAGCTTCTACTTACCCCTAGTACCACCAAAGTGGCGATGAAAACGAAACTACACTTCATCGTGCGTGTGTATCCAAACCTGTAAGGGGAAATTGGATAATGAATACCAACGAAACTGAAAAGTGTTGAAATATTGATTTCTTTTTTTTAGAAATGAAGACCGATTCATTGCATTGAGGGCTCGGGATGCAATTGGGAATGCATTGAGGGCTTGGGTCTCGGGCCCAAATTTAAGGCAAAAATTTCCGTATGAACCCATGACCCGTATACCTCTCGATAGCATGCAAAGAGGCATAAGGGGGACACATGGGTGGGGTACGATTTTGGTTCTGCACCAACCCAAAATCGCGAATACATGGAGTACTGCTTCTTGCGAACATTTTTCAGAAAGGGAATTTTTTTAAATAAATTTTCAAATTTGGAGCACTGGGTGATTTCCAACTTTTCGCACACTTCGTGAAAAATCCTGTTGCGGGGCAAAAAGACACTCCGTAGTAGTAGTATTTCACGAAACCTTACCTGTAAAAAGAAACACACGGACGGTTTAAAAATCTCCAAAGATGGTAGACAACCACTGGGTCTCGCTGCTACCCAAGAATTAGCACTGAATGGACAAATCGAGGTCCTTGACACTGTTTGGGATTTTAGTCGAATTCCCGCACTTTGATGGATAAGAAGGAAGGTTGCTTGTTGGTCGAATGATGGTCGACAATGTAATGATGTTCCTGACTGGAATGCCACGAGACTTTATAGCCTGAACGACTCTGCGTACGGGAGAAGAGCGCCCAGCAGGGAGAAAGAAGGAAAAGGGGGCGGGAAGGACGCTTTTACCCAAGACTTCGCTGCTTGTGCTATTCGAAAAGGACAAGGATGACCCGGTACCGCGGTAAGCTTTCGGTCGGAGCGCGGGGGGAAAGCAAAGGTATAGGCTATGGGCATAAGCAAAGGCAAGGCAAAAGGGCCTTAGAGGTACGTAAGCTCGTCTCCCCCACCCCTTCTCTGGGTTCTCTCTCGTGTCTCTCTGTCTGGCTCCCAAGCCCAGGTATATGCGAGTCGGGTACGAGATACAGTTAAAGGCTGGGAGCCAAAAATGGTTCTCTTCCTTCAGTTGCCAGTGGATCGCCAAAGGAAACCGGCCAAAGTGGTGCTCCTGGCAAAGTTAAGGAACCGCTTGCTTTGGCCGCGAGAAAAAGGACCCTTAATCCGAGTTGACTTGTTCTTCTTCAGTCTTCTATTCTTTTTCTCATTGCCGTTACCGAAAATATCGGGATCGGGGGCGAGAAATTACGGACCTTTCCAGACAGGATTGTTCATTGGCACTCGGGGGCCTGTTCATAAACTCGGCATTCCTTTTCCGGTACAGGAAAGAGGAGAAAGCTTTTATTTCCATGTCCAGTTGTTGGTGTGGGTGGGCCGGGAACGTTTCTTTCTTTTTTTCTATTAAGAATATTTTAATGCCCCTTACTGTGAAACGGCAGAAGATGGATGAGGGACACTTTAACTTCAGGGCTTAATTAGAAGACTAGTGATTGAACTGAACGTTAGGGGAAATGGTAATGTTAACAATGGATTTGGGAAGTTGAGACTGAGACCATTGAGTTGGTGTAAGAATCAGAAGAGGTCAAAGGCATGGTTGATTGTTGGCAGAATGCCTTTGCCTATGCACGTTTTGGCAGGGTGACATGGGAAGGAATCAGGCTAAGGACATGTAAGAACGATTTGTATAGGGAAGTGCCTGCATCGTGCCCAAAACTTTGGGTGCGGAATATATATGTATATAGGAAGAAGCTTTTCCGAGATCTGAACCGTGTTGATGCTCTTGCCATGTTTATCCAATAGGTCCCATTTTAGCCTATATTTTTTCATTGTTGCTGGCTTCCCCTTAATAAACCGGCTTTCGAGTACTCGGTAGCGTTATGCACCTCTAACACGCCACGCAACAACGAAAACTCCTCAAACGTTCGCAAAACTTCGCCTTATGATTGACGTCTATATACAGTGCATGAAAAACGTTCGACCTCCTTCCTTCCTTTTCAGCTACATGGTAAAATGGATCTTCAAAAACATTCGCTAGAAACGGGCCCCTTTAGTTAAGAGTGGTGCTAAAGCAGGATGTCATTTAGTGTAATGTATTTAGCATAAAAACTTATATAAAAACGGTCCTCCTTCTCCTTAGCGTTGTGTGTAGAGAAGCCGCCTTCACCATGCCTTATTTTTCGCCTTTCTCCAACAAAAACCACCTTGTTTCGCAACTGGATTGTGAAGCTGTATGCTTCATTCCTTCTAACTTCTTCGCCGCCCAAACAAGTCAACAAGCAAAACGTTCGAAAAGTGGATGTAGGTCTCGCTCTACCTCAGCTTCAACGGCCTCCTGCCCCACAGTCGGCGCATTGAAAACCCTTTAAATATGCTAAGTTCTTTAGTTGAGTGCGCTTCGTTAGAACTTCGCAGCTGAACAGTTTCGTAGGCAAACTTCCTGCAATTCAAAGGAAAGTTCTTCGCTCCAGTTCTCATGCATTACGACACCGGCGACAGCAGGTGATCTTCGATACATCTCGTCTCTTATGGGTGCAATATCGGGCTCGGTCGGATCGATCCTGAGCCGAACCCCTTTAGCTTGAAACCTGTCCAATGTGTTATGATGGATCTATTAGATGGGCTGTCTAAGAGAATCTCTCAAGAAAAAGAAGGGAAGAGGGGGCTAAAGTGTTAAGGAACTATAACTTTATGGTAGGAGAGGAGCATCCTTTTGAATTCTGGAAGATTTGGACTCAACAAGAGTCGTTTTTACCGTAAAGGGATGTTTAGTGTTGTTTGACCTGATCTAGTACCAGTACCGTCCTTTGACCTGTTTGAAAGGGGTCGTTTGAGGCTTCTGTTGCTTCTCTGGGTCGTCCCGTTAATCACTTAACTTGGAGGAAGTCTTTTGAGGGAAGAAAACGGTGATTCGGTAAAGTTTTTTTTTTTACTCCGGAACATTCTTTCGGTGGGAATATTATATAGCTTGTCGGTTGCGGTTTCCGCATTAGGGAACGTGTATGCTCTACATAGTATGTCGGGGAAAATGGTTCACATGGACCCGGCCAAATCGCTGCCTTTTTTCAGGGGAAAGCTGGAATTGAATACAAAAAAGGAGATATGGGGGTTCTAAAAGGCATAATTTTCCCACGTTTTGGTCAGTTTCTCATCATTTCCCCATTTGGAAACACGGACATACCAGTGCTTCCCTGCTGATGAAGCATAATACAAACCGCAGTTAGATTTTGATATCACAGCCTTCTCCAACGCCGATTTCTTAAACAAACCATCGTGTGAATGAAAAAACTGCTTTCTAGGGTCAATTTTGGGTTTCGTGGTTCTGTAGGTTATCAAAATGGTAATTTGGACGACATGTTCCCTTTAGGAGAGAAAATATGATAAATTTCCGGCTTTTTACAGAAAAAAACGAAGACTGATTAGTAATTGAAATAGTATTGGCGACCTTATTTGGTCTCGGATTTCTAAACCAGTCATGATTTTGAGTTCCGTTTTTTTCGTTATTTTTTATATTTTTAAAAAGCGTTCAGCATTGATGGAAGTTTACTTTGTCATTAGCATTTTGCGTGATCTTGTGCTTTTTAGCAGCTGTTTTGGCTTCTTTATCACTCCTGTCAACAGTAAAACGCGTGAGACAGCTCAAAGAATGTTGGTGGTCAGCGAATGAAGAAGATTGTTCAAGTGCTCATGAAAATGTTGCTATTATCAGGAATATTTATGGATGCGGTTATAGTGCCGTTTTCTCCGTTTATTCTTGTATGGCTCAACTCTTCGTTTCATTGGCAGAAAGCGTTCGAAAATTGCACACGCGCCGGGCTCGTGGACCTTCCCTTCAGGTTCTATAGAGTTGTAATGAAGTTTAATTTTCTGCTCAATATTCTCTTTAATGACGTACAGTTTATTTATGTACTTTTCATGTACAGTGAATAATGAAAGGTTACAAAGAAACGGGAGTTGTAAAACGTCGGGAAAACTTTGATCTAAGAAGAAGAGAAACTTAATTTGCTTAAATTACGCGGGAAAAACTAGTTTTTACTTACAAACTTAGCTCTTGTGTTCTATGTCTGATTTAAGAGTCCAACAATGAAACTGGAACAGTCTGCCAGTAAGAAAGTGACGTTTTCTGTTAACCTATTTGCACCACAGTTTAGAGAGTTGCAATAGAGTTGGAATTTGTTGGAATATTCATTGTTTTTGTAGCGATAAACCGTGGCCTTCTACACCTGCGCGGCTAACGCTACAGCCAACAACAATGAAATGTGAAGTGTCATTTTCTCCCCTCTTGGTCTATATAGGGTGCTTCTTTTAATTATTTCCTGTTGGCTTATGGTAAGTTAGTTTTTCAGTTGTTTTGTGGTAGCGCACAGCTACTACAAAACTACAAAACCTGCACGGTTAGATTACATTCAACAACAATGAAATGTGAAGCGTCATCTTCTCCCCGCTTGGTCTATAGCCGCGTTCGTTTTGCACCTTAAACTTAGACTTACCAGACTTCCTTGACTTTTGCTTATGGGCGTTCGTTTTAGCCTAAACTTTAAAAGTTTACCGAAGTCGACTTGGAAAGTCTTGAGTCAAAAAGAACGCTTATAAGCAAAAGTTTACAATTGCTTCACCCATGGGGCGGTGCTTGTAGAAAATAAACAAAGGCAAATATATGTATTGTTCGATATCGACAAAGGAGATATATAAACAAGGGGCGGGGTTAAGTTTAAAGTCTAGGCACAAGAGTACTCGCTATAGACTTGCCTGACTTTGGACCAAAACTAAAAGTCGACTTCCAAAGTTTAAGTCGACTAGCTAAAGAAAACGCGTATAAGCCCAAAGTTTAGCAAAGTCTACCTATCTCGAACGCTTATAAGCGCAAAGTCTTAGGTAGACTTTTAAGTTGGCTTAAACTTTGGTCAAAACGCACGCGGCTTATATAGGGAGTTCCTTTTCATTGTTGGCTGTTGCCTTACGCTAACTTGAGTGTTCAAGTTGTTGTCGTATAGCGCACAGTTGTCCTCGAACCTGCGCGGTGAGATTACAGTCAACGACAATGAAATTTCGGTCATTTTCTCCCTCTTGGTGGATATAGGCAGTTCCATGTCATTGTTTGAAGGTGGATTGTGATGACTTCATGGTGAGTTACGGGCCGGCTTAGGGTTTAAAACCGTTTTGGGGAGGATCGTTTTACTCATTTAAACCTTCGAGAAACTCCAAGTAAAAGTCTCGTGCTGATGTTTGCTGGTGTTTGTGTTTAGGAATATTTGTGTCTGAGGTCAAAGCCTTGTATACCCCTTCTTGTAAAGCCCTACTCTGCCTATTTCGTCGTGTCAGCACTGTCAGTTTGACTAAGCATAAAAGAAGTTGGTCAAACCTGGCAGGAACGAAACAATACTTACCAAACTCCCTGCCTGTCCGAATATGGAAAGTACTGCTTGCTTTGAATTGACGGATTCCGAGAAAGCTTCGCGTATTTAAGTTTTCTGCCTCATCACGGATAGCGGTCATGATCAATAACCACAACCACCACTGTTACAGCAGCTGGGCAGATTCTTAGTCGGATGTTATAGAACTTTGCAAAATAGAGGTTACCTCCGATACTTTCGAAACACTGTAATCCATCTTTATCCCGTGCCGCTTCATTGCATCCACGCACTCCCGATCGTTTTCAGAGAGTATATCAAAGGAGGATTCAATGAATTTCTGGTCAAACTTGCCATTTGACTGAACTTGAGTGTCAAGAACTAGGACACGAGTAAATCAAAATGTAAGCGAACTTGGCTTACGGGGAAGATTTTGGACTGTCGAATGGAAGTCCAAAAAAGAAGGTGCCTTTTAATTGCGTCTTCCAAGATCTGACCTATTTTTCTTGTTTTGCTAAACTTTTTTGGCCAAGTTCCGTGTCCGTGTGTTAAATTACCTATGCGCGTCTCCTGTTTCTTCCACCTGAGATTCTTTTATGTCTCGCAAAAGTTGTGCCCCTCTGCTCTCTTAAATGTAGCGAAACAAGTTTGTGGGGACCAAACCAAACAACAGCAAAAGCAATTGTAGAACTTAAATACGGGTTTGCAATAGAAAGAAATGCACAGTAACTTTTTAAAAAACCCCGTCCTGAAAAAGTGATGCGTTACGCAGCCGGAATACTTAACTACCAAACCCGGGTAGAACCAAAAAGACACAAACTGGTTAACGCAACTTTTGGCAAGGTTGTTTTGAAGCCACAAGGTGAACTCTTTTTCCTCCATCCTCTTTTGATACAGAATAATCTGAGGTGACATCAATACGTTATTTTTTATGAAAAAAATCAGAAAATTAAAAGCATTAATGAAAAATAAAGAAAAACAAGGAGAAATGATGAAAGAAACAAGGACGTGGTCTGATGGAAGATTATAACAGTAGCGATGGATTTGATTGCACGAACAATGTTACGACTGTTTGGATTTGGATGAAATGGTGAATTTCGAAGGTGCGGCCAGGTTTGGGCAGTTGAGTGGGCCGAACCTGTTCTTGTAGTATTTCACAACCCCCGTTGATCTCACCTCTGACCTTTATTTTATGTCTGTTTGGCTGGTGTAGTAAAAAAGAAAAGAAACGAGACGTTGCACAGGTGCGCGGGAAAACCCACGTGGCCTCCAACAGGTGCGTTATGGGATCCTAATCGGCATCTCTTTTACTCATCGAAGGAGGCAATCTTGCATCTCCACTGCACTGAGGAGGCTCTCAGGAGAACAAAAGCGGATGTTTGGATTAAGGTATTCCAAGATATGGGGTCTTTATCATGTGTGTTTTGCATATCAAAGGGAAACGGGACCGGCAGTATGGGAATTTGGGATTCTTTGGAGGTCTTCTTTCTGTGTATCCGAAGCTCGTAGCGTGTATTAGATGCATAAGCGTGCATAAGCTGGCCGAGCATGTGAATGCGAAAGAAAAAATCCCGTTATTTTTGCTGCTGGCTGCAGCGGCACAAGCAAAGTTGATCATTTCTTTGAGGGACCTTTGCTTTTACCTGTAGGAAAAAGCCGGTGCGGAAGCCCCGGGATGGGTTGGCGTTAGGTCGGTGTAGGTATAATAGGAATGAAATATTAAGAAAAGAACCACCGATTAGACAAAGAAGGCCTGTTGTTGGATGTTGGAATGTTGGACGTTGATTATTGAATGTTGGGTGTTGGAATGGAAGTTGGATGTTGGAAAAACCAAGAAACCCACGTGGAAGATTAGCACTAGCAATTGAGCACTGTTTGCACAGAGAGAGCGTACAAAGTTTCTTCCCTACTTCAAAAGCACATGAACTATCTAGAACGACCAAAGCTTGTTTGCATAAGACACTATTTGAACAGGGACACAGGAATGTGAAGTCCCATTTGAAATGCCCGGAGATTTTTATTTGCACAGGGACATCAGGAATGCCATTTGAAAAGCATAGAAACTGTCTTAAACGACCGAGGCACGATAACTAAAGGTTGGCTTGCCCTAAGGGCAAAACGCCAACCCAAAAAGGGGGACCGACTAGTAAAGGTTTTCCAGTCAGGAAAGGGTCGGGAAAGGCACGCTGGCTGCCGGCCTGAATAGAGCATCGGCTTCTACCCACGAAAGTTTACCTTCGCTAGCTGTAGGGAGTGATGGCAGTGGGAATCCTGAGATGTTTCGACATTGTAAAGAATGTCCAAAGGAGAAGAACAAGACTTTTGCCACCGACCCAAATCCCTTTAATTAAATAGACACAGTGGACCAAAGTTTTTTCTTTTTTCTAAAAAGGGAAAAACGTGTAGAAATGGAATTCAAAGCTTCTTTTATGGAAAGATCTCTGAGAATGTTATGTTTAGTCTTTAGATTTTAAAATTTGGTCCTAAAGGACGGTATATTTCATTTGCGTCCAAAGTTAGGTCAGAGGAGCTAGTATTATGGGCCTAAAGCTTTGATGAGGAATTAATGTAGGAAATGACCGGAAGTTCCTGAGGTTAAAGGAATTGCAGTAGGATTGATCAGGAGGTACATGCATTAATGAATGGGTGAGTACAGTTACAATGGTTTGAAGTAACTGTTTGAAGTAACCGGTTTGAAGTAACATCCATTGGCTTCGCGAGGCAAGGTGTTTTAAGAACGATGGCTTTCTCAAGGCGATCTTTCCAGTGCAAGGTTATTTAGCACGCTGTTTTGGCAGCCAACGGGGTAAGCAAGGATAAGAATATATAGTACTGACTACTTCCCTAAACGGTACCATTTTGTAAACAAGACTTCGAAACCCCAATTGGAAAGTGGGCCAATTAGACTAACCTTACTGCACAGCACATGGCGTACGTGAAAAAGCCATTACAGAAATACCAAAGGGGCTGGAGAACATGTTCAGCTCAATAAGTTATTAGGAAAGTATTTTATTTTGGTTACAGCCGTCGAAACTAGAAGCTCTTAAAATGTATACTAGATTCCGTATTCGAAGAGTCATTCAATGCTCCCACATGGAAGTCTCTGAAATTACCCAGATAATATAATTTCTTTGCCGGGAGTTGTATGATTACTCGGGTTTGCGTAGATAGTCCTTCATCGGCAGCACAGACAAGGTCACCGAACGAAAACATTTTACTTCCTTAGGATTCTTAGCCTTATTCCGGCTTAGCTGGCGGTCTCTCGACGGCACAAAAGTTACCGAGCAAATCAAGTTTCCTTGACCGGAGCCGGAGTACCGGCTTGCATTGGAAGCCCTACAACGACAAGAAAAGATCACCGAGCGAACCGGATCTTCAAACCGGCCACTTGTAGCGCTACTCCGGCGTAGAACTCTCAGTACTTGGCGTTCCCTTTCTGGGCACCTGTTAGGACCCTAAACAACGCTTTAAATTGCGAAGACTTTTCCTTCCTCCATCGTTTAAGCATTATTAAGTTTGAAAGCAAAAATAAATCTAAGGATTGGAGTGCACTAGCCTCCGATCAGATTTAGGAATTTAGGCTAGGAATGCATGAGTCATCCGTTAGAACTTTAGTAAGGTATTTTGGACAGTTTACAAAACGGGTTCGAACGAGAGCATCAGCGTTCTCATTTCCGCCGGTGATGGCAACTTGACATTAGGTGATTTCGTAAGCCGCTAGCATTACCTCTTGTGCGGATATACGACGAGCGCTTTCTGATTGGGTGGTGTGCAGACATGCATCGAACGTCAGTCACCGTTTTGGGCTCTTAATACTTGGCAGCTCATTAAGCACAGGTGGGATCGTTTCGGTCAAGTTCCTGTTTTCATTTCGTCTACCTTTCCGACCTTCTTTCTCTGTAACTTGTTGGCGGAAGGAAAAAACCTGGATCTTTACACTTAGCGACTTATGGCTCTCATACTATAAGTCTCGGCAAACCCAAGAAGAAGATGCCCGAATGGGGGTCAGATACGAAGCGCATAGTAACCTAGTCACAGGTGTATGCCTCATTAACATATTCGAATCTGAAATTCCTGAAGCCCGTTTCGCCTCGAGGTCAGGGCCAGCTCGCTACTAGCGCAGCGCATGGTCCGAAGCCAAGCTCCATGTGTCCTCCCCCTTGGGATGAAGTATAAAAAAGGTTTGAATTCACAACAAAAAAGTCTGGACCTTCTCTGAATTACTTATTTATTTTGTTAAATTCTATTTTATATTAAAAAATATTTTATTATTAAAAAATCTTATTTTATTTATTTATAAAAAAAAATCTATTTCTTGTTCGAAAAAATATATATATTTTTTTATTTTTTTTTCGTGAATTTTTGTTTAGAGAGTATATGTTTATAAACCCACAACGAAAAGATGGAGTGCTAAAGAGGATGAGAAACGTCCACGTATGTATGCACCGCGTGAGAGAAAGGAAGATCCAGGATGCATGACTGTTTGTCAAGTTTAGAGTTAGGGTAATAAACATTTAGAATGTTGGCCTAGTTTTAGGACCTTCTGGAGTCAAGTTTTATTACGTGTACGCGCGTTAAAAGTCTCCGCCGAAATTTTCAATTGAATGTATCCGGTGTATGCCCCGAAAAAGTGGAAAAGAAGACCTCCTGATCCTCTCGGCTGTTAATGTTCTCCCAATTCCGCGTGTGTCATTATCGCGTGTGTGCTTTCCAAAAAAAGTGGCCTTCTTTTTTAGTTCCTCCAGACTTTACTTGGGGAAACAAAAACCGTCGTCAAATTATATTACGTACCTGACCAGGAGGTTGTAAGTCGAAGTCGGAGGAAACTTGAGAGAAAAGTAGGGCAAGCCGGTAAAAAGCAACGGTAAACTTGCGCAACTGAAAGTCTATATCTATGAAATACTACTACTTACGACTCCTTTCCACTTTTTCTGTCCTGAGTTGTGCATGTAGTTGTTGCGAGTCATAAAAACTGTCCTGTGATGTTTAAGTTGACGTTCAAAATAGGGGCTTGGCTTTTTATTTGGGAGAAAGAGGGGCATTTTTTTGGTTGAATGGCCTTAGGGCATGGTAGTACCATCCCGTCAGAAAAAAACAACAGAAAGTAAGCTTACTGATCAGTGCTAAAGACCAAGTTGGATTTGCTTTACAAGTCCCGCATAGGGAAGCCATCGGATGGGGTTAATATTTGTTATTCATTATTGGGTCACGCAAAACGCAAAAGCAGGCCGGGGTAAAGCCACGAGTCCCGGCCGGATCTTGCGAGAAACGCCGATAAATTTTATTTTGGACATAATAGTTAATGTTTTTGGCAGAAGGCCAAGAGAAGGATTGTGTGAAATGACTACACCAGGTGCCTTAATCGCATGCGATTGAGGCATTTTTTGTGGGCTTGGCAGGCAAACGTCGAAAGACATGGATGGGAAGGTTCGTCGTGACCTAGGCCCGTAAGCGTAATCAAAAAACAAAAAATCAAATTCTTTAACCGTATCTTTGGATAGATCTCATAGTAACGTTGAGATAAAAAAAAGTTGCTGCCGCATCATAGCCAGTAACCCTTGGACGGACTCTAAGCGTTACTTCGACCTGCACTGCAAAATCAATCCGTGTCCTTTTCTTCGTTGTTGTACAATCGGCCAACCTGGACTGGTGGCGTTACTCCGGCTTGTCTTCGCAGACACGGTTGCATAACGGCAAACGGAGTGGCAAGGCTGTGTGGCTACCAAGACAAGCCGGACTAACACTACAAGTCCGGGCAATAATTAAATTTACTAGCAAATGGTCCCTAGTTTTTTTTTTAGAATCTTATCACGAATTCTAGTGTTTCTTCGACAAAAGGAAAAAACTGTTGACAGTAAGTTGATTCTTGTTAGTTTTTGTAAATAGTGAAATGGACGAATACAATTTTTTGACGGGAAATTCTCGATGTGTGAAATTACACGAAAGTTAATTTGAAGGAAAATAATCATTGCAGGTGTTCGATTTTTTAGGGTTATTGGCGTTATTAGCTGCGAAACTTGTACTCTTTTTTGTGAAGTAAATAGAATTGCAGAAAGAGCGATACCGCATGCAGTTATTATTGGCTAAATAGCGGAAATGACGTCATTTTGAGGTTGGCTCTTTTTCCCTGCGGCATGTATACATGAACTATACGCAACTGGAGTACAATAAGCCAACCGGTGTTCCAACCTTGCACGGTTATTAGGAAGTTTATTATAAAACTTCGGCAGTTTTTTATATACGTTCAGAAAAGCCCGTACGTGATGTGGGTTTTACATTAAGAGAGAAAGGTTAAACACAGTGTTGTCAGTTGTGCAAATTAGACCGCAATTGAAGTCGTGTTTAGAAACGTGAAGATCTTGGAGTCGAAGTATTTTTTTGTATTTTATTTTAACGTCAAGAGGCTATTAAGGGGAGATCAAAAAGGGAGATAAAATCTTCTGGAATAAGTTTAAAATTTTTCAGTTGAAGGAAGATTATATCGTGAGGATCACGTTTGTAATAAAGGGATTTGCATGTTTAAGCTGTTAATATACTTTCTCCGCCTTATAACGTGTCACGACTGCGCGGGTTGGGCAAATAGCTAGCAGGTGCTGGTAATGTATTATTGTTTCGCTTTTTTATTTATTCTATTTTTTGTCTTGTTCTACCTCGGCGAGTGGAACATATTGTTGCCCATTTGGAGCTTTAGTGTTTATGTGACGACAGTTTTGGCACACTCGTTTTTGCCACTGATAGAAAGAGCAGTTTGTCTAGCAGCACAAGTGCGAATAATTTGCTTATTAACGTTGAAAAAAAACTGGGTCAGTAAAACGGTTCTTTTTAAACTATCCATCCTTCGCATGCAGGTGGACCATGAAGAGTCTTTTAACCCACACCGGTTTTGTCTAACAAACACGGTTAGGGTTGCGGACTAGTTGGGGTTCAATCCTGCTTCTGACCAAGCCGGACTTGTGCGTTCCCAAACGGTAGAGTAGCAGTCCGAAGTGTGGACGCGTCGCCTTTCTCCGGCCCGGCCTGCCTTACCAACGGTGCACGGCCAGTGGTGCAATAATGAATACTAAACCTGAACCGCTTTTGCTGGTTCCCCTTCCCCGCATTCGCAGCCCAACTCCGGCTTGCGTTTTCTTACTTCGATCGGTAGCTTCCAATCCTTCCGCTAATCCATCGAGAGAACGTCACTCGGTTAAGCTAGACTTGTGCGACGAGAAGCCGCTTACAAAATCTCTTTTCTTCACATATAACGGGACCACATGGTTTATCTTATGTTAACTCCCAATTAGGGTTGTGAGCCCACCCAGGCTGAAACTTTGGACAGCAGGCCTATGTTAACTTTCTCAACCTAAATTACAAGACTTGGCGGACTGCGGCTATGATTAGTACTACAATAACTATATTGTACATCTCTTCTTGTGGGAAAAGGCGCGAATCAGAGCGTGAGTTGAAGACCCTCGGACTTTGCACAGTAACCCATATCCCTTCCTCCGTGACCACCTGGGCGATGAACGGACCTGCGTGAATCTTTGGAAGAAGCATTTTTTTATTTATTTATTATGTGCCATCCCTCATAGGTAATTGACACTCGAGTGCTCATGTCTTACATGCTGCACGAAAGTGATCGTTGAAGCGTGATTTTTAACTCCTAATTCACTAACCACACACGCAACAGGTTAGCATCTGGTTCCATTGAGTAAAAAGAAGAAATAAAAAAAAATCTCCCTAGAGCTTCTCATTCTGGACTGGGTTTTAGAATATTACTGACCGAGTTAACTTTTCCGTCAAGTCGAAACATCGTGATTGAAAGCTTCGCCGGAAGTTGAACTTCACATTCGTGACTAAACTTTTTTTTACTGCCAAAAACTCCAGAAAGAAAGTTTATAATTTTCTTTCTCTTTTTTCTTTATTCAGATTAGATTTATATCCATAACATGTCTAATTTCTCACGATTAATCAGGTCCTGTTTTTTATTTAGAACATTTTGAAAAGATATTTTGTAGTCTTTTTGGTAGGAAAGATTGTAGGGAAAAAGCATGGGTTTAATTGATGTAACGGGAAAACGGGACTCGGTTTTCATTGTTGTAGTTGTTGGGACGCAGGCAGCAACTGCGCTGGTGTCAAACAAACAAGGTTCACTGTAAATGTTGGGGGTAACGAGAGAGAAAGAGAGACAGAGAGAGATCATCTTTCATCCTTTTCGTTTTTAGCTTGGAGCCCTTTGCCTTGGGGGCAGTTTTTCCAAGTTCAGAGCTATATACATACCTTGGAATTACATACACTTGTACAAGTACCGGTTTGGCGCAAAGGGAGAGTCAGTCTTGTTGATTTCTGCTTTACTTCTTCACAAAAAACATAATTTCTTGTTGTGGAGGAACCCTTGCAATTGTTTTATAATGATCATGTAATGAATAGCTACTATTGCAAAAGGCTCTTTTCCTTCGCGAATTCAGCTTCCATCTTCTCTTCCACTTGCTCCCAGTCGACATCAACCTACATTAAATGAATACAATTAATCGACTAAACCTTGTGGTGCGTATTTACGACATTAAGTCACAAATATTGCTAAGATTTGCAAATGAAATACAGAGTATAAATAGTGTTAAGCCTCCCGTATAGCTAAGCTTGGTTACATCCCATCAATCACAAGGGTGCGTGCAGTGCTCTAGCATAGCATAGCATAGCATATGAACGCGCATTTGGTTATACGCATACACACGCATTGTTTCTGTTCATGTGAATGACATTAATACTATAAATATAATTACAATTTTACTTCTTTACTGTAGCGAACGAACTTAGCATTGGTTTCGTGATGTCCAAAGTGTTCCAAGTATTGTTGACGGTGCGCCAACACTGTTTCGATGTGGGTGCGATGTTTGACGGCTAGATCTAAGGCTCTTTTATTTGAAATAATAGAGGAAAAATTGAGAAAAATTGAAAAGACAGCGAAAATATGGAAAAATGGAATTAGCAGATGATCAGAGCAATTTTAGCAATTTTAAGGTTGCAAATTCTAACATTCTTACCTCTCCCATTCGAAACAATGAATGTTGAGAAGGGTAGCTCTGAAGATAAGGCCAGCCTGTAGCAAAATACTTTCCGCTTCCGAACGGTTGCCACCCAGCAAGGCTATTTCTGCACGGCCTACAGCTTTAGGCAATCCCTATTATAGGCAAAGGGAAAAAAGATTAGATGGTCCAAGACACACGAAGAGTTTTCAGTTGAAGCCCAAGCCCAAACTTACGAAAGCTTGAGCATCAAACACTATGTATCTTTCGTAATAACATGCAACTAGTGGGTTTATCTGATTAAAAACCCGCCTTTGGAAGCTCCCTTTTCTACCTGTTTTTCTGTTCCCTGTTCTCCTGGGCGTTAATTACATAGTTGTTAAACGTTACGTTTGAGGCACTTTTCGAGAATCTGTAATTTGAAAAATTACGCGATTTCTCAAGAATATTTTCAGAATTTGCTCGCTACTACTAAGATTCTGAAGCTTGAAAGATTCTCAAGATTTGCGCGATTCTGAAAGATTGCCAGATTCTGATAAATTAACAAAATTCTTAAAGATTCATTCTCAAAGATTCTCAAGATTTTCGAAGATTCGCAAGATTCTGAAAAGTTAGCAAAGATTCATAAGATTCGTAAAGATCAGAGGGCTTATTTTTCCTTGTGGCTTACTTGTATGTATTGTAGGTGCAATACTTTGTCCGTTTCGTTCAGACACGCATACGCCATTTCTGCCAATTCCAGTTTCCGAAACTGCATAGCCATGCCTGCCAAACACGCCCACAAGGTTTCCAACTAAAAATGGTGCCAAAATAAAACTATGAGATTTACTACGCTTTTCCAGTTAAGGATAAATTATAAATCAAATTACGTTTGCCAAGTTGCAGAGTCGACCAGCGTCTTCCCAGCGACCTTGGTGTACGTGAGTTTGAAGAATACCCGGAAAAGGAGATACGGGCCAAACAAGCTGGGCGCCATCTCCTCGTCGAACGATGATTTGAGCTCCTTCAAACCGTTCCAGTCGTAAGTTTCTCCCAGAATCTCTTCAAAAATAAAATAAATTAATTAATTACAATTAAAATAACGAATTTTAGAGTTGAGACTGGTGGGGTTTTTCTTACGTAGTTTCGCGACTATAAACAGTCCGGGCGAGTAACGAAGGATCCGAATCCACTATAGCAGGATAGTACCAGATGTGCGCTACATCGTCTTGTAAAGCTGCCAACATGCAAACTTCGGTGTGCCAACTCAATGAGCGAACGCTTAATGCTAAATATGTCTCTTGGTTATTTAATTTTTCTGTAAGTTTAAATCATTTGTATTTTTTTATTATTTTAATATCCCGTCTTCGAACTGCTAAATTCCCATACTATTAAATTATTGCTATTTTCCAAATATTTATACAAATATTTTATATATATTTAGTTATTGTTTTTTTCAAATTATCGCATTTTTTATTTTGATTTTTGTAATTAAAAAGATTTTTCAACGTTTGCTATTTCCGATTATTTTTATTTTTAGCTTATTAAATTTGTTATTATAGTTGATTGATTGTAAGTAATTTTAGTGTTTGATTATTGAAGTATAATCGATCGTTTAGGTTGGCAATATTTGGTTATTTAAAATAGTACTTACCTAGTTTGGTAGGTTTAGATGGCGTAGATCTCAAATGTGGGACAGCCGTTAGGTACAAATCGTGGTTGATATCGATATATGCTAAACGGCGAATCGTATCGCGTTCCTTGCTCTGATCCAATGCTAGCATGACGATATCTTGCGTATGGCCCCAGGGTTTATTGTCTGAGCCATTGAGCCACTTATTCCCCGCCAAATCATAAAAATGGATGACTGGAAAGGAAAACAACCGCAAGAGATGTGAAATTATACTCATTGGAAACGATGTTTTTCCAACTATGATGTTGGCTTACCCCGTGGATCTCTGGAGTCACGTAGGGCTAATGTGTCCGGGCTCAGCGAGACCAAATTAGGGGTCAGGGTTACGGTTTTTAGGCCAGGTAGTTTAGGCGAGCTTACAAGTCTTCCTTCGTAAGTGTAAAGCGAAATAGTGATAGCATCCACGATCATCAGGTGTTTCTCGGTTTGAAGGAGGAAGCAAATTCCATTCTCGCGGAAATCGAACACTAGAGGAGCAGCGCTCCAATTCTTTGAGCTGTGGATAAAGCATTGTTGGACGGTCGCAATTGCCAAGTAACCAAATTGGAAAGATGCCCTCAAAATGCGATCCTTGTAGTCGAACTTTTCCGTGACGTCAGTCAATACGTTGGTTAAGAGAACGGATTGCTTGTCAGTCACTGTGGCTTCATAGTTTTTCCATTCCAAACGCCTTTACTTTCAAAAATAAGATATTACCTAAGGTTCATTAATAAATTTTCTGTAAAAAAGAAAGTTATAATTACCTTTCGACCACGTAACCAGCCATAACATGTCCATTTCCACAGCCAGCAGCTAATAAAGTACCATCGTTCGACCAGGAAACGCTGTAAAGGGAGCCGCTACCATTAGGTTTCTCTAAAGAGTGGCACCACTGCAAGAATTGTATATAATTAGCAATTTATCCTGAACAAACAATTTTTAAAAGGCAAAATAGCCAATATAAAGTATTTTAACTTAGAAAAATAGTGCGAGAAATCTAATTTCTAACGATAAGTTACTTTCCATCATGTACGACGTAGTACTTAAGCTGAAAAGAAAAGAAATTCCAGAAAATGGTGTTTCCCAGCTTTGTGACGTAACGAAAGTGACAGCTTCCTTAGTTGTGTTTACTACCCAGTAGGCTACTTCGTTTACTGTTGCAAGCGTCAAAACACAAAGTAACCAAGGTAGAACATTCATAAGCCACACCCTGTCCCTGTGGCTACGTCAGCAAAACTTCGCAGATTAATTACTCACGAAGAGGTTCCTCATAAAATTCTGGAATTAATTCGTTCTTCTTAGAATAATGACGACCATTAAAAACAGTCTGAAATCTTACACTTGATCTTGATAGCTATTTTCCTTTAATATAACTTACTCCTCGTGCGTCACACAAGCGTAAAGCATTGTGAGACCCAATTAGAAACAAATCAGCATCTGGTGCCCATGCTAAAGAAGTGACGGGAAATTCCAGGGCTGGGCTGGAATACATTTGATTGCCTCGATGATCCCACACTTTATAGCGGCAATCTTCTGCTCCTGAAATGATCCAGTTGTTCACTGTGGACCAATTAACAGCTAAAATCCACCCATCGTGAGCTTTCCACTGTAAAAGGATTAAACAAAACAATGTTAATATTGAGTAGTTTATCTAGTTCCGGTATTTAGATTGCAAGTTCTTGCTTGAACAGGCTTCCCAGAAGGAGATAAGGGTTTGATGGACAAATTCCGGCCTGCTGAATACAGAATGTGCGTTGATCCAGGGCCCCAGGCTATGGAGTAAACCGGCGAAGTGGCTTGGACGAGTGTGGAGCGCAGCATGCCACTCCGAGACCAGATTTTAACCGTACCATCTTCCCCAGCTGGGCAATTGAGAGGGTGTAAGTTAAGATTCCTGTTCCTTTTGGTGTACAATGCAAATTTTGTTTAGGACTTGCCGGTTGCGAGATTGGTTCCATCTTGGTTCCATTGGATGGCGATAATCGCACCCTTGTGGGCGTCTATGCTGCGTTCGATGCGTCCTGCTTTGGACATGATATGGAATTTTCCATCAGCACTGGCTAACAGAAAGGTTTCTACGGAAGACACCTTCTTGTTAGACTCGAGGGGCATTCCATGCATCGCAGTAGGGTGGATATCGTTGCGTAAATCGGCTAATTTGGTGGCCGACAGCGATGCTGTGCTCCATAGAAGCAATTGCCGATCGTCACTAGATTGCAAATACGTTCAAAGTTTACAAATCGGAGGTCCCAAGGCGGTTTTACCTGCAAGTGATGAATTCGTCTGCGGAAACCCATGTTAGGCAGGTCACAATCTCGCTGTGACTGTTACCTTGCGATAATTGCACACGAAGTTTCATCACTCGAAATCTAATCCGAATAAATGCAATAAATGCCTTAGAAATTTCTAAATGCAAGGAATGATTAGTCTAAGCTTGGTTTTACTGATGCAGCCTATAAAACAACAAATGGTTTCCATAGTAACTTTCCCCTTGATTCTAGCATTTTCGCTCCTTTTACCCTTTTTTGGCGTCGCGTTTTCGCTCTGGTGGCTTTAGTTGTAAGTTAGTTGGCGTCTGTATATTTTGTTGGTTGGGTTTTTCCCCAACTTTGTTCGTGGATTGAAGCCAGTTAGTCAGTGTTTTATTTATTTGGGGATGCCATGAGTTTTTCCAGCGATGAAGTCAACTTCCTGGTATATAGATATCTCCAAGAATCAGGTAAAAAGTAGTAGTAGATAAGAAAAATAATTCTTGCATTACACATTTGGGTTTTCATTTCTTGTGCTAAAACACAGTTTGCCATTTCATTCAGGCTTTTCACATTCAGCATACACGTTTGGGATCGAGTCTCATATTTCACAATCAAACATCAATGGAGCCCTTGTTCCTCCTGCCGCATTATTATCAATCATCCAGAAAGGATTGCAGTACACGGAAGCAGAGATAAGCATTGGAGAAGTATGTTATCGTTTCTAGGAACTTTTTATTTATTACAGTAAGGGGATTTCATGCTTTTGTTTGTTTATGTAGGATGGAACTGAGCGACCAATTGAAAGTTTGTCCTTAATTGACGCAGTCATGCCTGACGTAGTGGCTAGCAGACAGCAACAGCAGCAAAACCAGAAACAAGCCATCAAATCCGAATCCCAAGCAACTAATGGCGAAGAAGGCGCTCATCCTTACAGTAAGTAACCGATTTCTATGGTTCCTAACTGGTCCTTAAGCTCCTTAAGGACCATACAGGTTCTAGTTAACTCCAAAGATCCTTATAGTACTTGCTTTTTCATAGGTAGTCATCCAGATGCAGGGGAAGTGGATGCTAGTGTCGAAATTCCTGCCAGTAAAGCTACCATTTTAAGAGGCCATGAGTCTGAAGTATTTATCTGCGCTTGGAACCCAACCACAGATCTTCTAGCGTCAGGGTAAGACTTTAAAAAACGCTATGAAGCATCTGTTGTAATCAAATTTGTGTGTTTTAAAGGTCTGGCGATAGTACAGCTCGTATTTGGAACATGAATGATAACTCTTCCTCGCCTACTCAGCTAGTTTTAAGGCATTGTATCCAAAAGGGAGGCACTGAAGTCCCTAGCAACAAAGACGTCACATCCTTGGATTGGAATGTAATTCACTAATCAAAATAACTCAAACTTCGTTCTAAATTCTAGAAACTTGATTCTAAGTCTATTTCTACATTTATTTCTTCGTTCAGTGCGATGGAACCTTGCTAGCCACTGGATCGTATGATGGTTATGCCCGGATTTGGACCACAGATGGTCGATTGGCTAGCACATTAGGCCAGCACAAAGGACCCATCTTTGCGCTCAAATGGAACAAGCGAGGCAACTATATCCTCAGCGCTGGAGTGGACAAGGTGATTTATTTACATGAATTCTTTGTTTTAAGGTTGTTTTTCTCTTCGTAGACGACCATTATTTGGGATGCTTCATCCGGACAATGCACTCAACAATTCGCATTTCATTCGGCACCAGCGTTGGACGTAGATTGGCAAACGAACGTCAGTTTTGCATCCTGCTCCACTGATCAGTGTATCCATGTCTGTAAATTGGGTGTGGACAAGCCTATTAAATCCTTCCAAGGACATACGGTAATAAATTCTAATAGCTTTACATCGGCAAACTTTAAAATCAACTTCTTTTTCCAACTTGTGAAGTCAAATTACGTGGTTTTTTTCTTAGAACGAAGTGAATGCCATCAAATGGGACCCTCAAGGACAACTTTTGGCATCTTGCTCCGATGATATGACACTTAAAGTAAGCGATCCTGTCACAAACTGGTTGTTATTAGTGTTCTGATGCGTTTAAATCATGTTTTTGCCTTCGTTTTTTGTTTAGATTTGGTCCATGAAGCAAGATACCTGCGTCCATGACTTACAAGCCCATAGTAAGGAGATTTATACCATCAAATGGAGCCCCACGGGGCCTGGGACGAATAATCCCAATATGAATCTGATTCTAGCCAGGTATTTTTAATGCATTTTCGTGTTTTATTGATCGTATAATTTTTTATGGTGGTTTTAGCGCTTCCTTTGATTCCACGGTGAGGTTATGGGATGTTGACAAGGGAGTTTGCATCCATACGCTCACTAAACATAACGAGCCCGTTTATAGTGTCGCGTTTTCGCCAGATGGGAAGTTTTTGGCTTCAGGAAGCTTTGACAAATGCGTTCATATTTGGTCCACGCAGGTAAGATACCTTTTAACGGGTATTAAGCTGAATCGGATTAATTTTTTCTGCTGTTTTATCTATTTAATTTGTATTTTTTCTTTTTTGCAGTCTGGGCAATTGTTGCATAGTTATAAAGGAACTGGAGGTATTTTTGAGGTTTGCTGGAACTCCAGAGGCGATAAAGTTGGCGCCAGCGCTTCAGATGGCAGTGTAAGTAGTTATTTGAAGTCTTTAGTTTGTAAATTTTAATTATTGTGTTTTTTTTTGGACTAGGTATTCGTTTTGGATTTACGGAAGTGAAATGTGTTTTATGATGGTTTAGTTTGTGAGGCGTTGATTGATTGATTGCATGGGCGTAAAACTGACCTTTCCTGGTGAGCTTTTTATCACGGACGGAAGGAATTCTATTGTGTTCGCCAGATGTTTATACAAAATTGATCTTAGACTTTATTTCGACTGTTTTCTTTAACTATCTAATCTGTATTTTAATTTAGAAAATCTCCTATACGAGTTTGTAAATTTAAGGCTCCAGTATACATTAGCTCGGTATAGGCGGTTAGAATGGGTATTTCGGAACAACTTTTTGATAAAACCAGTACATTTCGTGAAAAAATTCTTTGACAATCTCGAGCCTGTTAACAGGTAGTGTACAACCAATGCATAATTTTTTCCAATGAGTAATAAATTAGCCATATGCAAATGGAGTTAGCAGCTATGAGAAATACGTGTTCTAAAAATATGTCCTTTGGTTGTGCACTAGCTAAGTAAGGAAAACTTGTTTTTAGATTGCTTTCAAATCTTGACAAGCCGTTTTTGAGACATCTTGTTATGAAAGTTTGACGACTTGATTTGGGACATTGTGCTGCTACAGCAAAATGTAGTGACAAGTTGCACTTTCAGAAGCAAAACAATCGTAGAAACGTTGCCGGCTATTATAGCTATCTATTTTTTTTACGGTACTTTCTTACGCGAGGCTTTCGCAAAATAATAACAAACATCAGTACCATCTGTGACTCTTTCCCATCAATAAGCTATGGTATACGGGAGCCTTAATTAGCTAATCTGTATTTTAATTTAGAAAATCTCCTTTTCGAGTTGTACATTTAATTGATGAGGTGAAGCTTCTTCAGCGGCCTCTCTTTTTAAATCGCGGCAACTAAAAATTGTTAATGTCTTTTAAAATCAACGGCCTAAAATCTCTGGAATAAAAGTAGACAAATATTTATGGTTTGAATTTTAGATTTAATCTGAATCTGTAATGTCATCCGAATCCAATTCATCAGAAGAGCCTGAAGATTCCGAATCTGATTCCGAGTCACTTGTCATAGGAGAAGGAGATCTATACCAAATTCAAAAAACTTAATAAAAATAAAGCTAAGCTAAAAAACAGACCTTGCTGCTGCAGCTGCAACTTCCATATCGGACACTTCCAAAAGAGACTTTAATTGCAAAGTTCCAATCTCTTCCCCCACTTCTTCCATTGCTTGATTTTCATATTCCTGTAAACCCAAATCGACGTCTTCCTTCGTAATTTTGACCTAAAAACGCCAAGAAACGCTTAATTACACGAAATTCAATGCCAAAACTTAAATCTCTCACTTCTCTCGACGCTTCTGTTAAGGACTGCAACATGGAATCGTTAGCTTGCAGTATCCAAACACAATAATCTTCAATATAAATCCTGTTGAGTAAATACCGGGGCTCGCTTTCATTAAAAAGCTTGTAGATTTGCAAAAATATCCTCAAAATGGACTTCTTCCCTAGTTAAATCGTAAGAAAACAAGAAAAACGTAGCTGAGTAGGATACCTGAGCTCATAACTTGGATTGTATCTTCCCAAACTTTCTGAGAAAGCTCAAACTTCCTGTACAGAGGGTAAACTAGCGATCGTCGGAAACCGCACTGCACAACTTGCATCAAACTCTCAAAAACCTATTAAGGAAGATAGTATTAGTAGCTTTGATCACGCTACATACGGATTTTACTTCTAAATGAGACAAAGTCCCGCTAATTTTGCTTATATTCCACGCGGTTTCGACTGTAGAATCTCCTTCATTAATCCGGAAATCGTAGCAATAGGCAAACAAAATATCCAGCATGCTTAAGCCCACTGACTGGACCTCAGATGATTCTAGTAAGTACTCTTTCTTGGGTAAGTTGGTCAGAATTCGCTCTTCCTCCTCTAAACCAAGAATCAAACAGAAAGTGTAACAAAACTTCTTTTAGAGCATTGTGTTACCTGTCCAGCGATCACTGCAGACCGGCAATGTGAAAACTAAAGCTGCTTTTAACGCAGGATCAGGCTGGAAGTAGTCTGACAAATAATAGTCAGGATCAAAGTCTTCAATCTCGGCAATTAAACGTTCCTTTCTCCTTTCTTCACGGGATTTAGCGTCTGGGTTCTTCACATTAACCACTAGTTGCAACTCATCCTAAAATAAATTGAATTCAAGTTCCACGTCTAGGAAATTAACCCTTATACAAAATTTCCTTTATACCGTTAAAGAATTGAAAACATTTGTATACTTCCCAGCAAAGCCATAGCCTGCAGAGGTGGCTAATATACTGTTTTCCTTGGGAACTTCTTGAGAAACAAACCACTGAAGATCATCGGCGCTGCCAGAATCTTCAACTGAGTCTGAGTCTTCTGTCAGAACTTCTATTCTCGGTTTACTAATATCCGTCGTTTTAGGATGCGTCAATAAATTGGTTAGCAAGTCTAAACCAACAAAGCCTTCCCCACGATTAGCTTTAGTTGCTGTAACCACAAAATCTCCTTTATCGGCGTCATATTTGGCGCTAGAATTGTCATCTTCCACTATCGCTCCAGGCAAGTGTAGCCTAAAAAAATATATATAAAAATTAACTATCAATTCAAACCACTGTTCAATATTATTATAATTAACTTAATTTACCTCAGATAATAAGGACTGGAATAAAAACGAAAATCGTTGCCATCCATGAAAATTTCTGTCTCTGATACGTGCGCATAAGGCGCACGGATAGTAATTATAACAGAGTTACTATTTTGAGTCAAACTAAAGCGTGGAGTAATCATTTCCACGTGCTTTTAAATCACGTGCTTTTATGATTTTATAATCAAACGTTCCCCCATTTGGTCGTTTTACCCACGCTTGCACCATTTGGTTAAATCTTAACCATTTCCTCAATAGATGGCGTTTTAGAAGGTTAAAATCGAATCCAGCAGGTTCTCCAGTTTCGGAAATCTGAGATACAAATGACACTAGTGTGTATTATGGTTTCAAAACGTTCTCGGAAAACGAATGACAAATGGGTGTCACTCGAGTTCAAAATTGGTAGTTGGATTGGAAATGCATTTGTTTAGGTTAGGTTAGGATAGGTTAGGTTAGGATAGGTTAGGTTAGGATAGGTTAGGTTAGGATAGGTTAGGTTAGGATAGGTTAGGTTAGGATAGGTTAGGTTAGGATAGGTTAGGTTAGGATAGGTTAGGTTAGGACAGGTTAGGTTAGGATAGGTTAGGATAGGTTAGGTTAGGTTAGGTTAGGATAGGTTAGGATAGTTAGGTTAGGTTAATTAGGTTAGCTTAGGTTAGGTTAGGTTTGATTAGGTTAGGTTAGGTTTGATTAGGTTAGGTTAGGTTTGATTAGGTTAGGTTAGGTTAGGTTAGGTTAGGTTAGCTTAGGTTATCAAGTTAGGTTAGGTTATAGGTTAGGTTAGATTAGGTTAGCTTAACGATTCTCATCAATTTTCGTTGATGAGAGTCGTTAGAACTTGCACTTTCTTTCACTCCACTAGCTGAAAAAAGAAAAATTTATTGTTATTGAAACTAAGCTAACCTAATTAACCTAACCTAACCTATCCTAACCTAACCTATCCTAACCTAACCTATCCTAACCTATCCTCGATTACAACGCGAGCTCCACACAGCACAGCAGAACAGACACGTTAGGCTGCAAAAAAAGAACTAAAAAAGGAGAAATTTACGCAAGTTTCAGTTTCAGAACCTGGAGACAAAAACAATGTGTCATACTGTTGCAAAACTTTCTCCGTAAAAAAAAAGATTGACAAAAAGGTGTCACTCGAGTTGAAAATTGGGGGTAAGAGACGACTCAATCCACTTTCAAACAATACACTGGCATTTCAATACAATGGTCATTGGTCATGTAGTCTAGTTCTAGACAGGACAATTGACAAATAAATACACATACATTTCAATACAGTGGCATGCCACAATTTTTATTTAATTTTTTATTTTGTAATTATTTTATATTGTTATATTATTTTGAATATTTGTATTATGTATTTTGTATTATGTATTTTATTATATATTTTGTCTTAATATATGTGTATTTTTCTTATTTTCAATGCGTTTCTTTAATATTTTCTTAATATTGTCACGGCTATATTTCGCATTGCTTGCTTTTCTCATGCTTCGCTTTACTTTTTAGCTTACTAAGTGTAATGCCAGAGGATCCATCCGCCTGTGTACCGGATTACGCATCCTGTACGAGTACACTAGGCAGGATGGATCCCTGGGAAAGAGGATTATTGCAAGAGAGTCTTCGGTAGTCGGTCTGAGAAAGTTAGAGGGTACGGAGAGTGGTCCGTGTTAGTAGTGTTATGTAGTAGTCCTTTGTTTTCATGTAGTGTTAGTCCCCCTTAACTTTACCCCTGTATTTACCCGAATACAGTTCTTTAAATCCACCTTTCCCGAACATTACTCTAATCCCTTGCCAGATTGATGCCCTGGTAAAATTAGACCGTGACAATATGCGTATGTTTGCAAATAATAAAAAAATTAACTTCAAGAAAACGTTTCAAACAGAAATAATTAAACGCCAGAAACAAAAATGTAGGTGTATTGATTTGTCAACAGTCTTTTTGATTAAGGACAAGAAGAACCAACTATGATGACCTAGTACGCGATGTGGTGTCGATAAAGCAGCATCCTGAGCAACCCGTTCACTGCGTGACCGGAATATGTTTAAGCCTTTTGTTGCAGAAGTTCAACGATAATGATAGCGCTGCACCCAGTTCAATTTTTGTTGCCTTTGCAAACTAACGCGTCCTTTTCCAGCTTGTTTTCCATGAAATGTGTTCCGTTCTGAGAGATTCCG
This sequence comes from Lepidurus apus apus, assembly GCA_022832285.1. NCBI lineage: Eukaryota > Metazoa > Arthropoda > Branchiopoda > Notostraca > Triopsidae > Lepidurus > Lepidurus apus. The sequence goes on along the minus strand of JAGJRO010000172.1, from coordinate 14,073 downwards.
CAGCGACAGTCTCTTGGCTCCGATTTTACAACGTCACGTTGCAATTCAGGTCAAGGGTAGACCCAGGTCCTTTCCAATAGGCTAATCCAGCAGAACTTTTCTTTCTCCCTCACCTGCTAATAGTTCTAATGGGTTTCAAAAATGAGACGGGCATAGAAAGTTGGGATCACAGTTTAGTATAAAGGTTTACCCAGTAGGATAATAGGAGTATTTCTGTCTCAAGAGGATGTTGGGGTAACAAGGAGAGATGGATTCAGACTTGCCCAACCTACCCCCAAAGGAAGGTTAAAGGGTGGGCTGCGGGCTTTTGTTCTTCTTTCTGTGAGAGATTTGGGCCCAGCGACCAGGGCCGTAGCTACGTGGACGCAACTGCGTATCATTCGTTCTCTAGGTTAGGCCCGAAAAATTGTACCACAAAGAAGAAAAAGTATTCATCTAATGTAGCTTCCTAGGGTGAAAAGAGAATCAAGCCGGGGAATTTAACACGCATTCGTAAATACTGAATGAGGTTTTAATTTTTCGAAGATAGGGGTTGTAGAAGGGAGCTTTTCGGTGTTGAAAAATACCTTTTTGGCAAATTCGCAAAATGAAATGTTATCCAATTAGTTTGTCTTGACTTTTTTTGTCTTGATTTTAGTTTGTCTTGACTTTTTTTGTCTTGATTTTAGTTTGTCTTGACTTTTTATTATGTTATCGGTTTATCCAATTAGTTTGTCTTGACTTTTCCTAGCCAGCGGTTAAACTTCCCTTTCTTTACCCACTTTCGTGTCCAAACCAAACCCAACTCCTAAAGCACGTTCAGACTATGCCAGAGTTTTCTCCCATGCATTCACTCATTTCACTGTAAAGCGAGGGCCTAAACAACGAGAAAGTCAGTATCGAACTGCAATAGCTATTCCAACCACAGTATAAAGTTTTACACTGTAAGATAACCCGAACTTTTCTCGATCCGCAGGGTGCATTCAGGTAAAAGGCCAGAATAACAAAGCGAAAATTCGCAAATCTCTCAGGCAAGTGTTGCCAACAACGGTGATTTCTCGCCAACTTTGGCGACTTGGGACAATGGTTTGGCGGGCATTTGAAGGCACTTGGCGATTGGCGATTTGTTTGGCGATTTTTTTACTCCCTTAAATATAATAAAGATTTTTTGTTTCAAGGAAAAGAGAATCCCCTTCGCTGCTTCTTCTTACCGCTTCGTTTACATTATCTTTTCCAATTCGAGGTAATATCCGGGTTAGAGTCAAAGCAAGTTCTTAAAGGGCAATAGCCACCAAAAAACAACTTTGTCTTATAAAAAGGAGTAAAAAATCTAGTTTCCAATTTTACGTCTTTTTATCATACGCGAAAAATAAAAACTGAGAAATTTAGAACATAAGAAATCTAACATTCAAATCGGGAATTTTTGTCATTGGCCTAGCGCGGTCACGTGGTCCTGTGACGTCAAGTTGGGGAGCCACGGCACCCGGGCGCACCACATACCTGTGTTTTGTGTATACTACAATCTACAAAGTGTCAAAGTGATATCAAAGCGAGTAAAAAAGCGGAAGGTTCGGACGAGATCCATTATTTTGCTAGAAGCCACATTATAGATGATGAAGGGACGGAATTGGACCAGTCGTTTGTCATTCCTGTGCCAGTAATTCAAGAATGTGCTCAGGCCTACCAGTTTGAGCCTTACATGGCTGAAACGTGAAAGGTCGGTAATGGCAGAGCTAAGCGGCAGTGTGAGTGTTGTAACATTACGTAGTATTGTAGCTGAGCGTAAATGTAGGAGTTTATTTACGTTATGACGTTGTCTTTTCTCAATAGCGGAGGTTTTCCGAGGTTTGGGTGGACTTCGCAGCCCAGCCGCGCCGGCCTAACAAACTTTGTCGGGAAAGCGGTTTTCAACAAACTCCTACCATGACATTTTGCCCGAAATCCCATTCCTAATGTTCGATCAACACTACTGTCAAATTGATCTTCGGTGAAATGATCACGACAGAGACTCACCCATTTACTTTTGGCTTCCACAAAATCAGCCCTAGTCCTTTGCACTCGCAAAACCCATTGCCGTCTTCTTTGTGCGTGTTTTTTGGAAATTATACATCCCTACACCTGATCTTCCACTGTTATTACAACCATAAGCAACACAATAGCTACCGCAATGTTTATTTGTCTTTGATGGCACCTTACTTGCCATTTGTTACACTAAAATTCACAAAGCACAGAGGAAGCCTAAACAAAGCCAGTGTATACAAAGCGTCCGTAAGCCAAGCCACACCTCTAATGCTGTTCCCCAACTTGATGTCACGGTTTTCGCGGCGGGAAAATGCCAAAACTTCGCAAGTCAATAACTCGGAAACGGCTAGTCAGAAAAGCTTGAAACAAATTTTCCAGTTTTTAGAATAATGTGTAAAATAAGAATCCATCCAAATATCAATATGCTATGTTGTTGTCTATTGCCCTTTAAGAGGTTAGTCTTACCACTGAGGTCAATTAAAACGCTGGAGGCGAAGTCGCATTGCATTCTGTTACAGCAATCAAATCACCTCGAATTGAGTATTTAAAGGATAGTACTATAGGGAGAAATTTCCAAACAAAGTTAGGAGTCAGCCGAGTCACATTGATAGATCATCAATCAAATAATCAGCTGAACGACCTAATGATTTTGTGTATTGTGTGAGCTACCGTGGTCGTCTTGACGGGCAAGTTCACCGATATTTCCGACTATCTTGAATAAATGTGTATAACGTAAATCTTATAAATGATAAATTGTAAATTTTAAATACATGAAATTTATTTAAGTGGAATAACGGCGACTTTGGCGACTCGTAATCAGTTATTTTTTTAAATGTAAATTTGGCGAGCATTTTGAAAAAACTTGGCAACACTGCTCTCAGGCAGTTCGAAAAAGGTCACAACGGTTTACCCCAAACAGTCGCACTAATAATAAAGCCGCATTAATAGGTGTTTTAAAAATGATGCGAGCTAACGCCGACTAGAAGTTTCACGAACTTTACTCTGAAGCAATGATAATGGAAGATTCAGTGTTTACGAAAAAGTCTATATCCCTCAATGTGGCAGTCAGACAAAAAGGAGTAATGCAACAGCAGAAAATCAAGAGAAGTGTTACCGAAGAAATGTCTTTGTTCCTTTTTTGGACCACGTAGTTTCAGAACTACAAACCCAAACTAGTGGACAAGCGACAGAAGTTGTTAGCGCAGTATCTGATCCCTGCAAAAGGTGAAGATGCTTGATCTAGATTCGCTACAGGGAAGGCAAATTGTCAAGGATAGATACGAAGTTTTTCGAGAGGACCTGACACAGTTTACTTTGGATTACCAAGGATTTTGAATATCAAGCTTTATCGTGACAGGTAAAGTGGAAGAATGTTAGGCTTGACCAAGCACCAAAGAAAAGTTTTGACACTCTATCATCAAATAGCGGTTATTACTTCCCGTCAATTGTCGCTATTTTAAGAGTTTTAGCAAGTCCACCAGTTATTGTTGAGACCGTCGAGCGCTCGTTCAGTGCCCTGCGCCGCATCAAAACTTACTTGCGAAACACAATGTGCCAAACGCGACTTACTGGCCTTGTTCTCCTCCATATACATCAGGATATTGAAATTGATGTACACAATTTAGTTAATGATTTTGACCCGTGTAAAGGTAGACGTCTGTTTTGTTAAATTTCAATAAAAAATAACATGAAAGTTACGTAATTATTTGTGTCCCTAAAGAACGGGGTGGGGGTAGGCCCAGAAAAGGGGTTTGCGTACCTTTTGAACATACCTGGCTACGTCCCTGCCAGCGACGAGACAGTTTGGCCTATTTTTGAGGAAGTTGCGACGCTGTGTCCTTTAGTTATTGCCCCGGGCAAGCGAAGAACCGGACTATCTGTGAACTAACCATTTATGTCTAATTTCCAATGTCTATGACAACATCGAAGCTCGCCAAAGAAAACCGTCGTCCAGGAAACATTATGAGTAAGTCAATTTTTCCGGTTTCGCACCCAAAAAGTAACCGATTTTCCTTGACGTGCTTCTTTTGTCATTTTTTCCCTGTGTCATTTCCTTAGTTCACATTATGATCTGCCATATCACGGTAGTTCAAATTGAATACCCATTCCATATACGCTCACGGTCAACCGTTTTTGTACTCAATTTCGGTAATATTTCATCTGCGTGACACAAACGGCACCAATTGCAAGTGTGTTAACTGTCTTTCTCTTATTAGAATTGTAGCTTGGGGACTAGCAAATCCGTTTGTTCATCAGCCTTGAATATCAGTTCACCATCAGATATCTTAATAATAAATAATATCTTAATAATAAACTCGACAAATCTGGGTTCGGTTTTTTTTTAATATATATGAATATTTTAACATGTTCCTCTATGTAAAAAATTTATGGAAGACAAATATTTAAAAGTAGCAAGCCAGATAAATCGAAAAAGAAATCTCATACATTACTGTCACAATACAATTTGATTATATTGCAAAGGGAATGATAATTTTTTACGCCTTTTTCACCATGCTATAGCGCCATAAGGAGTTCCACTACACCGTGGCCTTAACAGCCATGCTAGAAGGGCGTCTCACATTCAGGGACCCGTTAAAAGCATGAAACCCTTATTCAACGCTAAGAAACAAACGGCGGAGATTTCTATCCCGGGATTAAAAACTTCGTAGCGGACCAAGCTCATGTTGGACGTAAAATGCTTTGGTTTGTGCTCCTAGTTGTTTGCACTTGTATCACATCTTTCCAGGTATTGTATAAACTTAAAATAATAAAGAAAAGCTCGGACGACTTATAGTCTTATATAAGAGTTTATATGACTTAATTTTGTAGGTTCATGATGGCGTTACGTATTACTTGTTGACTCCGATAACAGTAACCGTTCGAATAGATCGCAACGAATCTCTCAAATTCCCCATAGTCAAAATATGCAATAGAATCTATTAAAACGTCACTTCCTTGAAAATATTAAAGGAAAATAACCAAAGCAATTCAATGCCGAAGGGTGATAACGATAAACGAGACTTCCCGGATTTCATTCCGGAAAGTGAGAATATTAAACAGTTCTGGGAATTCGCCACTTTGTATATTGAAAAACAAATTAGCGAGGTAAATCTACGTTTTCTATGTTTTGAGGTTTTACAAACAGCTACTTTATTTTTTTCTAGTGTTGGTTTGGTAGGAACATTACTTGCAAACAAGTTGGCCATTGGAAGAAAGTCCATACCTACGAAGGTGTCTGTTCCACGTTTATCCTAAGTGAGTTATTATTAAGCAAAATGTTCCCATCCCACGACTTTGCTTCGTAGATAATGAGTACGTCGCCACAACTGGTCTCTTCAACAATTTGTACGTTAAATTAATTCGACCCTTTGCGAACATGAAACCAAGTCCGGGGGATGGATGGCGGTTTTTAGTGCATAGCCGCGTAGACGTTCCTATGTTGGCCATACGCACTCATGGAAGTTCCATTTTGAATGGTACAAATAAAGACGTTCGACTCCACACACGTTCGGTAAGAATGAAATGGCTTTTAGGGGCTTTTTGTCTTTGTAATAACGTTTACATTTTTATTAGTTCCAAACTCTTACCACGAAATCTAGACCCTGTGTTGTTGATGTTACCCGGTGTACAGCCGAGTGCTTTATCGATGCTGTGGTACATAATTCAACGTGTCGGTTATCCTACATGGATCTAGATAGCAGTACAAGTACAATTTTTTTTTTACTTACGACATTAAAGTAATGATGATGTGAAAAGGGTTACAAATGGTTTTCTGCAATACAACCGAAAACCACCGCCGTACATCGAAAGTGGCTTCTAATGCCGTGTTCTATGGACAAATGGACCAGTACTCACTGCAATTGTACTAGGCAATGTAGTGAAGACATCTTTGTGGCCCAAACAGAAACCTCTACCAACCATAGCAGCGAAGATAGCAGCAGGCTAAGGATATACTTCCAGGTATTCATTCATTAACTTCAATGCTCTGTGATTTTACAATTGTGTTGGAACCTTTTATGTTAGGATTGGACGTTTGATGAAGTTAAAGAAGAGCAGATCTACAATTGTGTTGCCCTGCTTAGCGATGTTGGCGGATCGATAGGGCTTTTACTTGGAGCTTCAGTGCTCTGTCTTCGAAATTCTAGAAGTTATATTTTGGCTAATGGTTGGCTCAGTACGAAAATGTTTCCACAAGTGTCGGTTAAATTAATATTTATTTTTGAGCACAGCTTTGCGAATTCATTCGCTTGAGCTTTTGGAATTATAGCTTTTATCAATTCATTTGCTCTAGCTTTTGGTAGAGTTTGTCAATCCTAGTGGATTCGTAGGAAATGGAGAATCGAGTTGGGTGTTTTGCACTGGTGAATGTGAATGAGGTCTTGTTTTGTGTTGTTGTTGCAAGGGCATGTCTTGTCGTTTTTTTTAATATTCTGTAGAGATATGCTTTCATGCGTGAGTCCATAGTTTTATAAATGTTGAGATTGTTTTCCTGTCTTGTTGTAGTTTGCAGATGGGTTTCATAGTCAGTTTTATCTGTTAGTCTCGGAGTGTTGAGGATGATGATAGCCATCTTTTCTGCCTTCTTGGTAGATTTTGATTATTGCAGGTTTTTATGGACGTTTCCGTTTTCTGTAAGGTAATGTTGGTGTACACTTTTGCAGTCCTTTTAACGGTCCCTTCTATGTTTCACCCAATACGGTTTTATAAACCAACCCTTTTTCGAACTACGCCTAATTTGTGCGAAATTCTTCACCTTTGGGAATCTTGCGTGATAAATTAGTGTACCCATTGGGAAAGGTGGTTTGAGAGGTGATCTAAAAATCACTGTGACCAGTGAGCCTTGATGATGACACTGTGGCAATCCCAAAGACCGCAGTAGCCGGCAAAGACGTGTCTTATTCAGTTCCCGGAATTTCGCATCCTTTGAGGGGAACCAGCTGCTACACTCTGGAATTGCTGAGTATGCGTCCTCGCCATCCCCAGGAAGATGTCAGGAAAGAATCTGCGAATTCTTCTCTTGCTCTCCCGAGCTCCAAAACCCGTAAATTTGAAGAGGCCTTGGCTCCCGTGGAGCTAAGGCCTTCACTCCGAAGACGAAGAAGCGGATCGTCAAAAAGTAAAAAGCTTCTAATCTAGGTTGGTAGCTAGTGAATTCAGCTACAAAGCAAGCATTTCAAGTTCTTTAACTTTTGAGCAGAAATAAAGCTGACGCATCGGGCATTCAGGTTTAAATTGCGTGGGCGTTTCTATAAGCGATCTTGTCAGGCCTCCGAAGTGGTATCTTCGGCCAACTGTCCCCCCATGTTATAAGGATAGGAAAATTTGAATTTTCGAGGAAAGGGGCGGAGCTAAAACCGCTAAATAATTAATTACTCGGTTAATATGCATAATTGACATAGGGGTTCTTCAGCCAAAGCACTCCATTTGGTCTCCTCTATAACAATTTTTTTTTCGGACCTTACTCCCCCTTTAAGGCCACGGTGGAGCCCCGGCATCGCAGCGCTTTGCTGGACATGACGTCACTTTACGCTCCGTGAACCAATGAGTCACGTGACCTAATGGGAAGCGTGCTTTGGCTGGTTATGCGACTCCACACGGTTTGAAAGCCAAACATTCCATGCTCTGAAGCCCAAATTCAAGCATCGAACCCAAAAAAGCCCAAGCAGAAATTCTCCGGCTTTTTCTTTATTCAAAGACAGTCATAAAATTTGCATTTATTATTATTATTATTTTTTACCGCTACCGATTACCGCTACCGCAACAAACTAAAAGTATCGCGGTAAATACCTACCGCGGTACGGTAATCGAAAATCTCTTTTACCGTTACCGGATAGCGGTAAAAAAATAAAATTACCGCTGTCAACCCTGGCTAGGAGGCTAGGCGGGGACTAAGTAATTAATGTTAAACAGCCACACAAAATAAATGATCAGATGTATTTAGCTTCCACAAACAGTTACTTAGTCACTTCTTTACGCGACTCTACTATTGCTGCTTTCACTTCTTTTTCTACCCACTTTCTTCCACCAACACTTTCTGACTGTCTGCTTCTCCAAAAACCACCACCAGAAAAGAGAACAAAAAGGATCAACCCCCCAACTCAAAACTCTTCCATCGCCGTCAACACACAAAAATATGTGACGTACCTACGTGCACATAACATTAACACGCCATGGCGAAATTATAGAAAGGTAGGGATATATATTTATTGTAAACAATCCGTCCTTGTAAACACTCTCGAGCTATTTTCGTGGAAAAAAATGACTGATAATGATTTTGAAGCAATCGTTGTGATCCTTGGTATTGCGTATATTTTGATTCGGAGTAAAAAGAAGCGTGTGCGTCGAAAATCTTATGGTGGTGACTTGGTCAACCCCCTTTTCGTATGGTCCAGCCCCCTTTCTTTTTACGTACTATCCATAGCTAACAGCAAAAAAAATCCATTGTGGGTTAATTAGCTGCTGAGCCAGCCATAGTCCACTCATAAGCCACTTAGACCCTGTTAGACCACCAATCTGAAAGCACCCTTAGACCACCAAACTGAAAGCACCTTAAGGCCACGGTGTAGTGGAACTCCTTATGGCGCTATAGCATGGGGAAAAAGGCGTAAAAAATTATCGTTCCCTTTGCAATATAATCAAATTGTATTGTGACAGTAATGTATGGGATTTATTTTTCCATTTATCTGGGTTGGTACTTTTTAATATTTGTCTTCCATAAATTTTTTACATAGAGGAACATGTTAAAATATTCATATATAAAAAAACGCGAACCCAGATTTATCGAGTTTATTATTAAGATATTTAAAAAAAAAGAATTTTTCAATTATCTCTTACTGTTTCTTTTAAAAGTGTTCCTAAAGTTTATGAAAGTTTATGAAATTACATTGAGAAAGGGTATGACATCAGTGCCCCCTTCTGACAAAACATGATCAACTACTTGAAGTACACCTTAGATCATATACACTATAGATAGGGCATGGCCAAGGTTCTTATATACAAGGTTAAGTCAAAAGGCGGAGCGTACCCGTGGCAGACCTTCAGCTCCGCCTGAAAGTGACGTATGTCGATTATTCTTAAAACGCGCCGTTTTTGAATCACACGGAATCTTTCTACGCTTTTACTTCCGATGTGGTTGTTTCGTTTGTGGATATGTTTCGTTTTTACTAATGGAGAATTCTTGCACGGGCCGAAACAGCGGCAAAACTTGAGATACACTTTCGGAATACGCATGGCGTAAATGCGAGCCGGAAAGAAAATGTTATTAAGGGGCTAGTTAGTTTCCTTTCCAGTCAATATCCTGCACTGCCAAAGGAAGTAGTAAAATGTTTTACTCGCGTAAGAACTTTTATTAGAATTAAGTGGTGCAATCTGCGTATTAACCAAAAGAAGAAGTGCATGGGGAAAGATTTTTCGAAGTTGAAGAGGTTAACTGCCACAAGTGAAGGGAGAAAGAAATGAAAAAAAATGAAAAAAATAATAAATTAGTAAAAAAGTTTATAAATGAAAGCAAATTATGTTTCGTATTAATAATCTATTTAATGAAAATATTTATTTAACGTTATTAATACTGGATGACTAGTACTGAGCAAGATAAACACGGATATGTACTGTACGTGGGATATACCTTACAGAAGCTATTCGTATTTTCGCGCGTCAGATCCGTGGCCTCTGGCCGTTCACGCTGATTGGTAATAATCGGCTTTCGTCACGGGTGAAAGCAGTCAAGCTAAACCACGCCTTTTGACTTAACCTTGTATATAAGAACCTTGGGGCATGGCTATATGGACGGCTGTGGTCGACATAACTCAAACTCAGCCGCCATCTTTGTGGGGAAAATAGGCGCGCTTTTTGAATCTTTTATGGGTCAGAAACGTTACAGCTACGGTACAAGTGTACCAACCCTCTAATTTGTACAAGTGAAACAATGTAATGTAACAACGGCAACGAGCATCAGCTCACGCCTAAGATTTAAATTTTTTCTTAAAGTTACAAATGCAAGCACAAGTTTTTCACACACCAGCAGTTGCAGGTTTTGGCACAGCTGCAAAATGTAGCTTTACTACATTACCGTGAATAAGTTCAGATGGATAAAAATGTGCTGAACAAATCCTTTGGCTTCGTTTGGAATTCGGATTTCCTACAATTTGTTTCCATTGCTCAAGCAAATCTACGTTGTCGTTAGTCCACGGATACCTGTTCGAAATAGCACATCACGGAGCATAATTCAATTGCAATTTTAGAAATATAAAAAATTACGTACCTATGAAAGGTAATATTCTTTCCTTTTTCGTAATGTTTCTTACAACCTGGGAAGGAGCAATATTGTACCATTCTTTCCAATGGAATTCTAAACCTTGCTTTGTTTTGAATCAAGTGTCTTGTCTTTTAAAGTACGCCGCGGAAGCACTAAATTGTGCTTATTGCCGCGTGTAATCAAGTGTTATAGAAGCCAAACCATGGAAACAATAACGAACGTAAACAAAAACCGCCATCTTTGTGGGGAAATCTACTACTGGCGCCCCCCTTTACTCTGCACGCATCGCAGCATAGCCATGCCCTATCTATAGTGTATATGATCTAAGAAGTACACCGTGGTCTTAAGCTTCTAATTTCGTAACTGGGACTGTCGGATGTGGCATCTTTCCTTGTGTGGTTTCGACCCCGCATCATTAATTTTGTGACCCTCGCTCCCTTTCGGTTAAGCTGTTCTCTAGCGGTCATACTCTTGTCTCAGCCTTGACCTCGTACTGGAGCCAAGAGTCGAAGTCCAATAACGTAGGAAGTCGCGGTTCTAGACGTAGTACCTGGCGACCCCATCTGCTTCGGATACCCTCGGGCAATTTACCTAACAGCTGCTCTAATGTGACGGCCGATGAAAACTCCTGATTGTGTCCGCTGAGGAGTAATGTGGTAACCGATCAGTGGAGCTTTCAAGAAAAGATCTTCAGGGATTCAAAATCGTAATTCTTCAGATTCGGAAGGTCAATGAGGGTCTTGATATATAAGCGAGCCACCAGGTGGGGTGGCCGTACTTAGTCTTGTATCTCCTTTAACGCTTGTCGGTACAACACAGGGCTGTGTGGCGTCTCGGCGATACTTTCGCGGATCTTCGGAGTCAGCAATTGACGTAAAATCGCGATTCGTTGGGATTCACACGGCACCACGTCGAGGATTAGAGTTTTAAAGTTACCGATGAAGAGGGGCCACTCCCTCGGGTCGCCATCAAAGGGATTCAGGCACATAGTAATACAGAGGGGACATCCCTGTACAAAGGGCCGTTACAGAGAAAAGGTTTGAAAAGGAGAAGTCATTTGAAGTGGATGAGTTGCATGGAGTGGATGAGTTTGCTGATTGGCTGGAAGAAACGCATCGATGGCGTTAATCAAAGATATCGATAATGCTACATTTAGCTGCCAATCAAGATATTTTTCAACGATACTAATAGAAAAGCTCGGTTCTATTAAAAAGCTTGGGCACTTGAAGGTTGGTGAGTTCCAATTCGTCCGCTAGGGCGGGTTGTTGCTTCCCTGATTCTATACGAATCAATTGTTCCTCTAAATCGGCTTGCAGCTTCCGAAGCCTCGCGGCCTCCTGCAGGCGATTTTCTTCAGCCCTCGTAGCTTGTTGAAGTCGTAGTTCCGTCTCCTTCGACTTTCGCTTAGCTTCAGAAAATAGAGTGCGGGAGGAGAGTTCCGTTGATAGTGACGCCACGGACGGGATGCCGTTCGCCCTTGATGCTAAATACTCATCGATGTCGGTGTAGCATCTCCGTGTAGTTTCATCTATACTTCTTGGACCCAGTCTTCCGATGATGCGATGTCGGCTTCGATGTCGGTTTGCCTCATATAGTTTCGGTGGGCGTTCATACAATCCTCGAAAACGTCGGTTAGGTGGATACGATGAACTTTCAGTGCGCTTTGACTCCCTCGCTGAGCGATATGGGTGCAGATTCGGTTGATAACACGAGTGAGTGTACGTTTGGCGTTTGTGCGCGTTTGTTTTAAGTCCCTTCGGGTCGTTTGCGAACGGCATATTTACGGTCGGGGTGCAGAGATCGTTTGTAGCCATGTCAGAATAAATCAAGTTCGTTACACTACAGTGGGTGATCGGTTAACGAACATAATCCGTTCCAAAAAGATGTTCGTTAACCGAATTGTTCGTTAACCGATCATCAATTTACCGTTGACTTTGATGGGAATCTGATTAATTCGTTCTGGAGACCCAAAAAAATAAATACAAAATAATACAAATTCTTACTCCGTTTATTTATATGTAATAACAATAATACCATATGTAATAATACAAATGATGCGTAATAATATGTAATAATACAATAATACGTATAATATGTAGTAACAATAATTCGGAGAACGTGTTGACAAATCTTACACACAGCGTCGCTTCTTGTGTTTGTTCTGTGCAACACATTCTCCGTATTTAGGGACAAACAGGTGTAATGCATCCCGCTGGCAAATTTTTCGAACAATGCATTTTTTTCAGCTAATGGAGTGAAAGAAAGTACAAGTTCTAACGATTCTCATCAACGACAGTAATCCCTTTCTTCAATTTCAATTTCTTCAATCCCTTTCAATTTCTGTACGCCAGTAATCCCTTCCTTATCTCTTCTCCACCATTCAACTTCTTGATCATCATCTTGATTGTTTTCACCGCTGATTCTGCCATTCCATTTGACTGGGCAAAGTGCGGACTAGACGTGACATGCTCAAAATTCCATTCCTTGGAAAAGTTCTTGAACTCCCTTGACGCAAAGTGAGGTCCATTGTCCGAAACCAACACCTCGGGAATTCCATACCGAGCAAACGTCTCCTGGAGAACCACAATGACTTTTTTAGCATCTGGATTATTAAAACGATACAAATCAATAAAATTCGAAAAATAATCCACAATTACTAGGTAATGATGTCTGCCGTATTGGAATAAATCTGTCCCCACTCGCTGCCAGGGCTTTTCCGGTAAAGGATGGGGATGTAACGGTTCCACATAGTTCGAGGGACTTAACTCCTGACATCTAGGGCATTTTCTAACCACCCAATCAATGTCTTTGTCATGTCCGGCCAATACACCGCTTGTCTCGCTCTCCTTTTCATTTATACCATCCATAGAGTAGGATAGAGAGAGCATTGAGCACCTTCCTTATGGACCTTTTGTCACCACTTTTCGAAGCTGCAGGCTAATCCCCTGAGAGGCAAGGNCATCCATAGAGTAGGATAGAGAGAGCATTGAGCACCTTCCTTATGGACCTTTTGTCACCACTTTTCGAAGCTGCAGGCTAATCCCCTGAGAGGCAAGGGGTGGGCGAAACAGCTTGACCGACGCCTTCCTCAAAGCGGGAAACTTAAAAATGTGGTTCCACACGTTTATCGATACCAATGAAGACATATCGATTCATTTAACTACCGGTATTATCAGTAAAACTCTTAATGATCGATTTCCATGAGAGCGATAATGATCACTGCCTTACCATTATCCCACGTGAACTCAAGAGCCAATCAGCACACCGGTTCCACTTCCTTAATCGGTTCCACTTTTCAGCCCCTCCTTTTCCCTTCTTTTTTTGGTGACAACCCTTTAAACAGCAATGCTCTCTCTATCCTACTCTATGGTACCATCCCCTGATGTCCATGATGAAGTGTTTCTAAAGTCTCCGTTCGCAGAGCTTTAGGGACAATGAGTCGACTGTGTTTCAACAACAGGCCTTCAATTTCTGTTATATCTTCCTTCACCTTCCAAAACTTCCCAGCAGGGTCTCCTTCCCTTAACATCTTCGGCCACCCTTGCCTCACGTACTGTAGCAGTTGCTCAGTTTCCAGATCTTTAGTCATTCCTTCCCTGAACCGCTTCAATTTCTGATCGCTGATGCTGAATGATGCTTTCGCAATAGTGTGTACGTAGGCTTCCACTTCTTGTTCAGCTAATTGCTTACCCTTCGTAGTTTGGTTAAAAGGAGCTCTAGAATGGGCGTCTGCCACAACATTGTCTTTTCCTGGAATCCATTGAGCTTTAAAATTAAATGGGATTAGCTTCATTCGTAATCTTTGAAGCCTTGGAGAC